>OX421458.1:11066243-11083743 GCA_949126865.1 Montipora capitata | reverse complement strand
TTTTGGACAGTGAATCTTCAATCCTTTTGTTTTCCTTTTCACTCTATCTATATTTCACTTAGTTTTTTTCTTATGTTATCAATTGTGAATTCTTTGGTACATTGTACGAATAAAGTTGTTTTGATGTCTCCTTTGACAAATCACTTTGTTCCTTGCAAGTTGGTGCAGGCTGTGTGCCTTTTTTTTAATAATGTAAGTTTAAATTGTTTTGTGTTGAAGGGAAGACGAATAGAGACAATGGTACATATTCACGACATGGCTGGAGCAACAATGTTACTGAGGTATTTTTAAGGTTGCGCAATTCATCGCATTTACGAATTACAAAACATATTATTATTGTTAATGTCAGTTTAACAATATTCTATGCTTTTAGATAGTGTGATGAGGAAGTTTAGATGACACTATAGCGACCTCAGGATTGGAGAACGGGGACGACTACGATTACGAGTTCTCGGTTCTCAGTACGCACATTTTGAAAATGTTTGTTTTTTAAACGTAATGCACATGCCCAGTGCAGAAAAATCATACTCATAGTCATTTTCATACTCCATTCTTAAGGTCGCTTGAATATATATCTGGGCTTGGGAGATTTGAGCTCTGTACATGTATAACAACATTCAAATTAAGCTGGTATGTAAAGTTGTTGAAAAAAGTGAGTGGTGGAGAAGTAGGAATTCTTAGGAATTTTTCTTGGAGTTCCCAAAAAAACTGGGAATTCCTCTCACAATTAAGGGACAGTGTAATAAATTTTTTTTTTTTGCCTAACAGAAAGGCTGTGAATGCTTTCAAGCGACTGGCCAGACTAGATCAAGAATATTATCCTGAAAGGATGGGAAAGGTAAGTCAAGAACAGCGGCAGGTACAGAACACAGGTCACAGGTCATTGTTTTACCAATACAGAAAGTATCCTAAACATTCATAAATGCTAACCTTAAACCTAATTAGGCTTAAAAAAATTTTTTTTAGCTTTTATGAATGTTTACAGGTAGTCATTAATGATGGAGTACATGTACATGTATTTAACATATATATCTATTAATTAATGACATGTCCCTGTTAACTGTTTCACTCCCAAGAGGGACACATTTGTCAATTTTTACTCTTCGTAATGCCAGACAATTTACTCACCAATTGGGGCCCCCTCAGGAAGGAAAGGGTAGTTTATTAATAGCGTAATTTAGTTGATATGTTGCTACATTATTTTTACATGTTTTAGCAGTGTTGATCTTTTTTTTCATTTGGGTTTTGTTTTATCCTCGTTTCCCCCAAGAGTTTCCCCATTGACGATTAACATCATCTGGTGATACACAGAGTGAAATCTGTAATTATTGGTGTTCATCAGGGAGTCAATGGGTTAGTTAGTAGTGTTAGGTTCTCACAAATTGCGTGCATTAAAGCTCTTTTTTCTTTCTTTTATAAGAATATAAAGAAAACAGAATTTTTTTGTTTTGTCATCTCTCGTGTAATTTGTTGCATGTACTTTTATTTTATTTATAGCATTTCATTCTTTGATTTTTTTTCCAGATATTTATTGTTAATACTCCATGGTAGGTAAAATACAGGTGCATTACTCCAAAAATTACATTGTACATACTGTATATCTACAGTATGCTTGTACAATAAATTTCAGTACACTAGATAATAATAGGCGATATTCGCACAGCAGCCATATTGGCCATACACAATAGATTTCGTATCCCAAGCCTTGAGTTGAAATGTTTGGGAACGAGTTTTGATGGGGCAAAACAAAAGTTTTCAATCCCTCGGGAGTCAACATGGCCGCCGTGTGATTAAGGCCTACTAAGCAGCCTTCTGGCAAAAAGTGACATCTTGATTATATTAAAAGATAGCAGAAATCCAGACGGTTACACACTGCAAACAGCATCTTTACAACAACAAACATTTCTGTTTCTTTCGTTCAAAGAACAACTACAAAAGAAGGTGATTACAGGAGTCTTTTTAGGAAGCTTAGCAACAACAATGTCGACAAGGTGGAAAATGCCAAAAAACAATAGGATTAAAGAGCAAAAACATTACACTGTATGTCTTTACAGGTACATGTCCTGTGTGGTTTGAATTCCTAGCACATTTCTTTACCGTTGTAATCAAAGCAATGACATGAAATGGCCAAATTTGAAGTTGTGTGGACAAGGTGAACACATGACAATAACTTAACACCTTTCTCCTTTACTGTCAATGCCATAATGTTCTAATGTGGTGTATAATTATTTATTTAGCCACTTTGCAGCTTGATTCCTTAAATATAATAATTTTAGGCAAGTACATTTCCAAAAGTCGGATCGGATCAACTCAGATCACTCATCTCGGATCGACAAAAAAAATATGATAAGACCCGGAGAAATCACCCAAGCCCTAACCTTTAAGCTAACCTTGGTGAAATTGGGGCAAATTTTGAATGGTTTTGGCTTACAAGACCGTTTTTGCTCGATCAGAGGTAAGGGATCTAAGTTGATCTGGTCCAACTTTTGCACCTGCTCCTTTTTTGTAATATCCACTGCTATTCACCTCTGCTCAGGACTGTGAACAACAATTTGTTGCTTATTGAATACATCTTCTTTTCAGGGTATTTCCCATGCTTTGGAAGATTGCCAAGATTTTCTTGGATCCTAAAACTAGAGCAAAGTGCATAGTTCTTAAAAGCTCAGAGCTGCACAAACTTTGTGAGTACTTCAATCCTGAGGACCTTCCTGAAGAATTTGGTGGTGCCTGCCAATGTGAAAATGGCTGTCTTCCTCCCCTCCCTAAACACATGGTAATGTTTAACAGTAAACATGTGGACAATTAACTCTCGACAATTATTGAAATATTTTTTTTATTGAAAGTAAAGCGAAATTACTTTACTCACCTTCCAGGATTGGTGTGACTTAAGAGAGAAGATTTGCTTGTACATAGTATTCATCTCTAGGGTCATTTTGACACACTAAACATCTCTTGTAATTGACTTAACAAAATGTAAAGTACAATTTCCCAATTTGTTGCAGTGTTAATTATGTGAGCACGCCTTTTGTGAATTCTTACATGTCCCACTTTTTTTTTGTAGATGGAGATAAAAGACCTTCCCCAACTGACTGAGCAAACCATAGGTATTCTTTGCTGTTAAATTTTCTCCCCCAGGCATCTTGTTTCAAAAAATACAGTTTGTAGTCAGTTACTCTCTCTCTCTCTCTCAATAGTGGGGATCAAAGAAGGGTATCACATTTGAATCTTCCCTCCCCTCCCTCCCCACCCCTTTTTCTCCCCACAAGTGGATAATAATATATTATTGTTGCATGCTGCAAATGTTTTGATTTTAGTCCTCATTCATTTTGCCATAATACAGTCAAATGAGGCATATTTGGTGGGACAATTTATGGAGCAACATATTTTTCCTTCTGGAGTGAGACGTTTTCCCCCAAAATTAAAAATAACTTAGTTTTAGAGCTCTTCTTTGTCCTCAATAATTAACAAACTTACTATTGGACAAGGTTGAGCAAAATATTGTGATTTGTCAGTTTTGAGCAGATTAGTTATTTGCCAAAGCCAAAGGCTGAGGCAAATCATTTATCTGCAAGATACTGACAAATCACAATATTTTGCGATAATCAAGTTCATTAATTGTTTTATCATTCGATGACTGAGTTTGGTGGGCTCTTGGTCAATGGAAAGGAAGAGAAAAATGCATTGAACATGGTAAATGTGTTTAATAACAGTGTATAAAGCAAGTGACACATCATTCAACATTGTCATAATAATAATAGTAATAATAATAATAATAATAATAATATTAATAATTTATTGTTGATCAACAAAATGTAATGTTGAACTATCTGTCACCACCTTCTTGGATGATTTTTAACCCATTGACTCCTCGTGGTTTCCCATTGACGAATAAAATAGGCTGGCGTTAGACAGAGTAAAATACTAAGTCTGGCCGGTTTAGGCCAGTTTGGACGTCAAAGGGTTAATGCGGCACAGCATTCAGTTCTACAAATAATCATTTGTTGGTCAATTCAAAAATGGTGAACCATGTCTCAACAACTTTGCAGTGACAATTATTTATTATTGTTAGTAGCAGTAGCAGTAGCAGTAGCAGTAGCAGTAGTAGTAGTAGTAGTGGTAGTAGTAGTAGTAGTAGTAGTAGTAGTAGTAGTAGTAGTAGTGGTGGTGGTGGTGGTGGTAGTAGTAGTAGTAGTGAGAAAACTTGTATGTAAAAAAAAATGCATGGATGTCAACAATAATAATCAACACTAATATTGTTGTGTTTTCGTTTTGTTCTCATCACAGGTGCAAAGAAGATATTTACCCATGCAATTGAATATGATGGCAAAAAATCTGATATGTCAATTGCATGGTATTTTAAAGCAACAAGGTACGTCATTCAATAAACACTTATTCCAAGAGGAATAGTTAACAAATTGAAAGTGGTTCAGCATTGTCTGTACCCTTATCGACAACGATATTCATCATCAAAGTGGTCAAAATGTTGTGGCTGCGCTTCATGAGTCCACAACATTTTGACCACTGTGATGACGCATATCATTGTCAATAAGAGTACAGACAACACTGAACCACTTTCGATTTCTTTTTTACCACAATATTCAACGCCAAAAAAAGTTTTTATTTGAGAGCGTGACCAAACTCATGACACAAAGAAAGAGCAAGAGTTGTCTACAACTTTCTTGCAATATGATTGGTTTATTTCCCGAAATGGGCATTCCTGATTACATTGCATGACAAATTGGCACGAGCGTGACACGTACAGCGTGATTCTTATCGACAACGGCAGATTAGCCAATCATATTGCAAGGTTACAAGCAATTGTGGTATAATTATCATTGGACAAACATCATCATAACAGTTACAGTTAAGTCTGAGTCAATGAGCCCCAAACTTTAAAATTTTGTCATCTGGCAGAAGTCAAATTTCAGCCCTGCAATTTGTGCTTCTAACAAAATACTCAAGGTGCCCACAGTTGACAATGTTGGCACTCATTGGTCCACATTTGTTCAAGTTAGATGCATCAGACTATGCCTGAGATGACAGCACAAAGTGTTTTTGTTTTTCTTTCCATATTTCCAATAACTTTTGCAAAACGGTTAGGCATTGTTGCAGAGATTGTCAACTATCCCATAGCTATATCACTAATTTGGTTTCGGGTATTAATTTAACGACTGCAGGTTTGCTCGGTTTTCCGCAGCATGTGAGCAGACTTTAATATACCGGACTAAAATGGCGGAGGACAAAAGAACTATTGTTATTCCCCTTAGGCCTTGGTAATAATTAGGTATTGTTATGTTCGCTTTGTTCTTTTGTTTAATGAACATTAATTATTTAGGATCTGGTATATGAAAGACGAGCCCAGCATTTGAAGTGAAATTTCACAGTATAAACAACTAAATAAGTTTTGTGTAGGTGAAGAGATTTATCTTGAAAAAAGTTTGATATTTTAGGAACGTAAAAGTTAATACACAATGTGCGAGCAGATTATTCGGAAAAGTCATCTACTTTTTCCCCTAAATTGAAGTAACCAAGGACAGCTTCTTTCAAAGCTAAGATTAGAATTCATTTTGACGATGATGACAGAAGGTCACTCTTCTCAAAACATGAATGAAGAGGTAGTTTCTAAAGAAACTGTGGTGCTGCGTCGGTGGGGAAGTAGTATACAAAAATTTGGTTTTATCAACGGAGTTGATAATGTAAATTGGCCACCGTACAGAGATTCTAAAAGCTGACGTTTCGAGCGTTAGCCCTTCGTCAGAGCGAATCGAGGGATTATGGGTTACGTGTAGTTTTTATAGTAGACAGCTGTCAACCTCAAATTTAATGGAAACCCCTAGAAGATCTAGGGCCCGGAGGGTGCAGAGGGTGGGCACCCTCCCCGCCCCCCCCCCCCCCCTTCCTGAGATGACCTGCGGCGGCTTTCTTATACAACTGGTATTCTGCAAAAAAAAAAAACCTCACCAGTCAGCTACGCCGTTCCTTAGTAGTACATCCCCTCCTAAGAAAAATACTGGATCCGCTCGGGCAAGTGATGGTAAATCCACCTTCTTACGATGTACTGAATGTGTCCAATTAAGAGAATAGAGATGAAAGTAATCCAAAATTATCTTGAGTTATGGGTAAAGAGGCATTGAGGTTAAGAGATAAGGGTTACATGTGGCAGTTTTATTATTTGGCCAGCGTAAGCACAGTCTGCGGTGAAAGCAGTCATCTTCTCCTTGTTTTCTCCCTGCAATTTGATTTGTTTTGTTTAGCTAAACCCTCTTCAAAGGACTTGTTGGTACATGTAATTCTACTAACGTTTTCCTATCTGGTCTCCACAGTAAGGATCTTCAATTTGGTGTTAAATTTAAGCCAAGGCCTCACTCAGGTTGGAAGGAAAACGAGGACTATATTGAAGATATCTGGGTTGAGGAGCTGGAACCAATTATGGACTGTGGATCTTCAATTACTGGGTAAGATGAGATTATAAGGAATGGGAAGGGGGGGGGGTTGGGGGGCTTTGTCAGCTAATTTCTCTGATCATTTACCATAATAGTGCAAAAGGAACAAAATCTGGATTTTATTACTGGAATGATATTCATCTTTCCATAGGTACATGCCACTAGACAACTTTCAAAAGAGCACTTCTTCAGTATTACATGCATTTTGCTCAGTATTAAGACGTACTTTAACGATGTTTGTAGCATTTAAATCACGTTTGCCTTTCTTTTGACTTAAAAATGGGATTAATTTAAACTAGTGCCATTACAAAACAACCTTAAATCCATACGTCAGTAAATTGGAATTACATACAGTTACTGGCCTCCCAAAATAACTTAAAAGCAAAACAAGTAGTGCTGACTAAATGGTGTTTTTTCAAGGGCATATTATTATTTATCTATCTTATCTTATCTTTTTCCTCTCCATTATCTCTTTCTTTCTCATAAGTCTTGTTACTATTAGGGAGCATTGGAACCCACAAATGACCAGCTCCCAACGTCAGCGGCTTCATAGCTCAGTTGGTTAGAGCGTCGCACCGGTATCGCGAGGTCACGGGTTCAAACCCCGTTGAAGTCCTGAATTTTTCAGGCTTCTTTACGCAATTGCAAAAATTGCGTTCATAACTGCGAGGATCGTAGCTCCACTTGATATTAGAAAACTATTAGGAAGTGAATGAGACAATAATAATATTGATCAAATGAAAGTACTGAAATGGCTAGAAGGTCTAAGAAGCAAATGCTGGATCTTCTAGTCCTTTGTATTGGTCTAGTCATAGCCTTTGTAAGAGTTGTTTCCCTTCCCTATTAGCCAGGGGGTGAATTAATGTTGGCATTCCTTGGTTAATTTAAAGAGTGTGCTGCATTTTACGCAATCTGATTTGTTTACGTCAGGTTTTATTCTCCACCCTGTCCTGGCATCTGTACGCTGGTGTGGGACAATTCAAACTGCAAATGGATGTCAAGAACAATTAGGTAAGGTTTCAAACACGCAGACGCGATACATTAGAGTCACACTGTATATGAAACAGCTTCACAGAAAAGAAGTGACACATGTACAGTGTAGACCTGAAATAAGCATCCAACGCAAACGCAAAACGCACGCACGTATTTTTCGCACACGCGTTTTTAAATGCCCGTTTCCAAACACGCTTTTGGTGCGCGTTTTTCTTTTGTTATTCTGTAAATGGGTGCAGGGATGGCGCAGTGGTGAGAGCATTCGCCTCCTACCAATGTGGCCCGGGTTCGATTCCCAGACTGGGCGTCATATGTGGGTTGAGTTTGTTGGTTGTCTACTCTGCACCGAGAGGTTTTTATCCGGGTACTCCGGTTTCCCCTCTCCTCAAAAACCAACATTTGACTTGATTTGAGTTAATTGTTAATTTCAGTTTACAGTGTCCCCAATTAGTGCTCCAGCGCTAGAACGACTAGACAGGTAGATTTAAAGTTCCTTTCCTTTCTTTCATTTCCTTTATTGAAACTCGTATTTGGGTGTGAGTAGCTTCCATTTGCACGGTCTCACTTTTAAGGTATCATAAATGGACTCAAAGTTACAATCACATTGTACAGCATAACAAACAACACCACAGGAAAGTACTGCTCAGTTGCGATCATTTGAATGGTCACATTTTGGGATTTCACCCGCAGACTCAAAAGTGGGAATCATATTGTACAGCGCAAGAAACACCATCAAAGGAAAGTGGTACCCCATAGGCCTACAGCTTTCATTTGAATGGTCAATTCGAATCCAGTTGAGCCATCTTCATTTTTCCTCACGACTAACTGAGAGAGCATCAATATTGTTATTGCAAAGCAGTCTACGTAAAAAGTGCTTTGAATATTATGAAAGTGTTAGGGAGTGGAGAGCCAAGGTAACCGCCTCGTTTTCAAGCTGGCCTCCATGTTACGCTTGCGGATATAACCCAACAGACTCAAATTTCCCTGAAGTATTCGTAAAACGAAAGGAAATTTGGATCGGCCGAGCATTTTTATGCTAAGGGAATTCTAAGTGGGTGAAGTTTCACATGTTTTTCGGAGGAGCATCTCCCCCCCCCCGGATCCTTCTAAAAACTGTTCCTTAGGCCCCTGTGGTCCCTTTTCTGCCGACCCCTCAAATGTTGTCAGCCACACGCATTGTCATTAAGAACACTGAAAAAAGAAATTTACCAGCTATATCACAGCTTCATTTATAGGTCACCATAGGTGGTTTTCACATTGAAAACAAAGCAAATTGCGGAAAATCGGCTCAACGAAATATTGAAATAACATTGCAAAAAGTCCATTTTAGTATTTAGAATTAAGTACCTTTTATAAAATTTTTATATCTTTTGATTGCCTTTGACATTTTGACTTTCTACTTCGTCATCTGCTCATTTTTCACTTAAAAAACGTCGAAGTAACTTGTGTAATGATTGTATTTTACTGCTTAGGTGATAAACATTCAATGAACGTGAAACAAATCATCTGTGTGGCTAAGGTGTTCGTTATAACCTCTCGAACTTGTGTTGTTTGCCCCCTAAGAAGTGTGTAGCTAATTTGCATGATAATAGCAAATCCAACATGGCGGCCATCGTGAATAAGTTCTATTACCCATACAGATTTCCCTGTCATATTATATATACCTCTTGTGAACCCAAGACTACTTTGTAATTTACGGCCTGTGTTTTCTTTTTAGCAAAATGTTTAGAAAGGTCTAGAACCAACCAACAAAAACAAACGTTGAAATTTAGCGGACCGTTCTGTAGAACATCCCTTTCCTTCCCCTCCCCCCCCCCCCCCCTTACGATTTGACCAATCATGGCGAGCGCACCATTTGAGGCACAGTTGGTTATTGCGCGGCCATCTGTGCGAGAGGTACAAAGTTCGATCCCAAGTGACCTTACATCATTGCTTCGACTTCTTTCCATTCTATGTAGCTTCACCTTAGCTTTAAATACCCTTAAAACGGAGCACTGATAGAAAGAGGGCACTTAAAGAGGGAGGTACGACGAGCGCACTGTCGTCTTCCTGGGAGAATACCCTCCAGAGAGTAAAGGAACTTCCGACGTTAAATAAGGTGTACCTTTACCTTTACATGAACTATCACTTATGCCATAGGTACCACGTCATGGTTAGTGAAGGAGAATCAGACTGCGACGAGGAAATTCCAATTAATGGCGTCAAAGAAGACTCTGAAAAAGAGGGTCTTGTTTGAAACTCTCACTCTCCCAAGTGGGATCCCGTCCTCATGGAATAAGATAGTGTATCGTATTTAATAGCCTGTATACATCCACCTCCTCCCCTGGAAAAATCTCTCCCCGATTTTTTCCAGGGGAGGAGGCGGATGTATACAGGCATGTAATTTGGCGGTCACTGGGAATGAAAGAAGAACACTTGCTAAGCTCATTTGGAGCATTTATACATTTGGTATCCATGGGAATTTCGCCATCAACCAAGTATGATTGGCTCGCTCGAATTTTCCCGCGCGTTATGATTGGCTCGTTTGAATTCCCTACCTCTCTTGTGAATGGTTCATGTAGTTTCTTTTCTTTTTTGCATCTTATGAAGAAAATGAAATGTAGAAATAACAATAGAGATCGCATCGCATCTGGTTCACGAGAAACTCTGGTTATCTATTAGCAACAGATAAGGAGCCATTTCTTGTATGAGAGGTGGTAAAGCTCTCTACTGTAAAATTATACGACCATTTTTTAGTCATAGGAATTCATCAAACATCCTTCGGGAAAGAACACAAAGGTTTTCTGCTGATTTTGTGAGCGGTTAGTTTGTCTCTCTTTACTAAAAAGACTAAAAATATTTTCGCACCAAATTGCAAATAGTCGATGAATCTTTTTTAACTGATGCTCATTTAAAGAGTCAAACATCCGTGGCAAAATTAACCTGGTAATATAGAAGCTTTTAGATTTTTCATGTCATCGAAAAGCGTGGACTTGAGTTTTTACTCATGAATAGGACCGTGAAACAAAAAAAATTATTGCAATTATTGTGAGAGGGTGTTTTCATAGAGGGAGTAAGTTTCTAGAAGGCGCACAGTTATTGTTGTCTGATTTACATGCGGAATTTCATCAAATTTAGGCCCCGTCCACACGTATCCGGATATCTTTGAATCGCAACTTTTTCTTTCCGGATTCAAAAATATTCCCATCTACACGTAGCGTATTCAAATCGAATTTGCCTGTCCACACGTATCCGAAACGTATCCGGATTCACTCTAGTACTCAGGACTCCTCAAGGAAACAGAGCATGCGTCATTAAGGAATAATATTGCCCTCGGCAGCAATCTTGAGAATTGATTTCACCGTAAGGAACTCGGCGATCTTGTTACGTCACTCGGTTTTTTAAAAAAATCGGATTTAGCGTCCACACGGTTCCGGATTCATAGCGGATTCAAAAATATCCACTCTGGAAAGCGTATTTTAAAAGATTCTAAAAGCTGACGTTTCAAGCGTTAGCCCTTTGGTAGAGCGAAGGGCTAACGCTCGAAACGTCAGCTTTCAGAATCTCTGTACGGTGGCCAATTTACATTATCAACTCCGTTGATAAAACCAAATTTTTATAAAACGGTTGTTCAAAAGCCGATGAGCTTAAGGACGGTGCCTACTAAATCAAAGGTAGTTTTGCCCCCGTTATGATTATGCAGAAAATGTAGATCTTAACAAGTGTTATTAAAATCCAGATCCCAATCCCAAATTGGGGAGAACCACGCATTTTTCAAAGATAATTTATGAATAATATTTGTAAAAAGCTTTAAAATACAAAGCAATGTACGGCGTTGTCTCTCAAATTGAAGCTTCATTATCTCTCAAGAATGCATGGTTACCCCCAATTTTCATTTTGGATACCAAGAGTACTTCCTAAGATCTACTTACTCCGGATAGTTTTAAACCGCGCAAAAATATCACTGTATTAGTAAGCATCACCGATAGGAAACCCAAGTATCTCGAGATGCGCAGAACGTATGCCCAATAACAATGCTAGGCACCGTCCTTAATCCAGGATTAAGATTGACTTTTTCTAATGTAAAGTTTTGCCGAATATCAGCGTTGAACAGCATTTGGGAGTAGTGAAATAAACTCCTTGGTTCATTTTTAATCTGGGGTTAGCGTTAATTGGCTTTTGAACAACCGGGCCCAGAACGTTACGATCTAAATATCAGAGATTACGATTTTAATTATTCGTGTTATGGCGGCTTTTTTAAGCCTAAGTTATTGGTTTCTGTTGATTCGTCTTTGTTCGGTATGGGGGCAAATTAAGAGCTTGTACATCTTCCAGACAATCAGATAGCCTCGCATTACATTTGATTGTACAGGAAGGAGCTCTATAATATTACTGGTAAGGGCTAATTGTTACTGTTAGATATAATTTTGTCCATAGTTGTCTTAAACAATTGGGAGTTGTGTCCTGAAACTCAATTTTTCTTATCAAAGGGTATTTTAAACCTTGACCAATGCTTTTATTTACCGACTTTTTATTTAATAGTGTTACATTGTTTGTTGTATAATAGTCCAATTTCGATATATTAAAATTCAGTCCTGAACAAAAGGCATCATCTCGAGGCTCTGGGGAATAAACTTCATAAGCCCGGTTTTCACTAGCCACGCAAGCGTAAGTAGCTATCAAAGTCAACCACGGCATACGCCATTTTTTCAAACGCTGAGACGGCGGGAATCTGGAACGACTGCTTTAATTGGCCAGACAAAGCAAATTTCCTTGTGCGTACGCTGCGTTTCGTTTTCACAAGACGCCAGGGAACGCAAGCATAATCGCGCGCACAAGGAAAAGGACTTGTGCTTGTGCTTGCGTCAACCCCTTTTTCACGGTGAAATAAGCGCTCTTAAGCTTGCATTTGTGCTTGCGTCGCTAGTGAAAACCGGGCTATACAAATCCTTCTTTTTATCCCCCAGAGCCTCGAAATCATGTTCATTGTCGAAATTGGTCTATATTACAACAGGGCAGTCGAATTTTAGGTGTTAAACGGATTACTCCGTGGTTTCACAAGGATGCAGCATTTTAGGTTTGGACTGAAAATGGGTGTTATATTTAAACCACGCCGTTATGGTGTAAAAAGAAACAGTTAATGTTATATATTTAAACATTCATTAAATTGAACGGTAAGCGTTATATTTAATTCACTTCAAATACAGCGAATGCATATTTTGTCATACAAATAAAAAGGTAACAAAATGGCCTGGATCGGTTGTTGACTTTTTTGCCTGCTTTGCGACGGCCGCCTGTTTTCACTCTGCAATGCGATTGGTTCAGTTGATTCTTTATGTCTGTTGTGATTGGCTAAAAGTACATAGCCTGCTCACTCGCGTGATCACAATGGCTGTTATTGCTGGCGAGCCTTGGCGAGGCAGCAGCCTATTCTTGATATTAGCGAAGAAAAATCAAAAGTAAGATCGGAAGCATGCGCAGTCGATTGGGGTGTTAATCATGTCTGTAATCCCCTCAACAGATAGTAAGGGAGAGAAATGTCGGTCCCTAGACTATTTTCCTACGCACATGATGTTTTGGGAGCCATATACCGTAAAATTCCGAAAATAATCCCGGGGCTTATATTTTTCAAGGGCCTTTTTCGAGGGGCTTATTTTTGGAGGGGCTTATATTCGGAGGGGCTTATCTACGGAGGGAAATTTGCGTTTCCAAATCGATTGGGCTAGCCTTATAGTTGGAAGTAGATCTACCGTTTTTAGTTTGTTTTACTTTGTATTTGAGGGCAATTTTCCAAGTACAAGCTCCCCGGGGGCTTATATTTGGAAGGGCGATTTAACGGAGGGTTTTTTGCGTTACCGCTTTGGGGGCCTTATATTTGGAGGGGCTTATTTTCAGAATTTTACGGTATTTACAGTTCCATATGGTACGCGTGTGTTACAAGCGAGCTGCATTGTTTCGTATGTTTGGAAGGCTATACTCAACGAAATTCTTTGACACAAGACAGACGAGTCGTTTTATGAGGTTGAATTCCGTTTTGGTCGCATGACATCAAAGTGTGAGCGCCCTAATTGAAGTAATACGGTTAAAAGCTGCTTTGACGGCACAAATGTTATCTTGTATAAGAGTGTGTTCATTTGTTTATTACCGATCCTTGCAGAAACACGCATATGACACTAACAGTGCTATGAGCTTTTTCAATTAACGATGCCCGCAGAAGAGCTATGACAGGTAGCATTTTTAGTGGGACTCAGCTAGAATCGAGCTCTAACGAAAATGCCCACGAGAATTACCTGCCAAACCATCGACAACAAAACATGCTAAACAATGAAATGATATGTGAAATGAATCATATATTGAGCTGCGGATGTGAAATCAAGTCACTGTCAAGTTAAGCTATGATCCAGCTCCCAACGTCAGTGACTTCATAGCTCAGTTGGTTAGAGCGTCGCACGGGTTCAAACCCCGTTGAAAGCCCTGAATTTTTCAGGCTTCTCTATGCAATTGCTAAAATTGCGTTCATAACTGGGAGGATCATAGCCTCACTTGGCAACCATACTAAGACAAATTCATAATCTAATAGAAAAACCAACGCTTTGTGAACTACAACAGAAACCTCCGTAGTGTAATTCTCGGAACCGTAATTCTCTCTGTTGTGAACCAGTCAAACCCTAATACTGCGGTGCACAGTGAATTACCCTCTCATTTTGCTCGTTCTCTTGCATTAGAAATTATTTTCGGTATTGAAGCTTTAATTTTCCCTGGGTGTGCCCTGTCAATTGTAATCAGAGCTTGTGTTCATGCATACGTTTTCTTCAAGACAAAGCGACAGTAAGGTGCATAATTAAAGCCCTGCTACCTGAAAGTCACTTCAGATAAATTTGTGCTTCCTTGAGAATGACGCGTGGTCAACAGCTGGGAAATCGGAGCGAGCGGGGAAAATTTGGCCCCTGAAAGATATCCAGTGATTTTTAACAACAGACAGATTTAAGAAAAGCAGTTATCTTGAAAAAAACGTTCGCCTGAAATATTTCATATATCAAGACCCGTCTCTACGTTCAACTTTTCATGTGACCCACTACAAGGTCTATAAGCGAAATGTGGCACTGCTGGAACCTTGCTGGAACCCGCGTTTTTGGCGGGAAGTTGCACGGGCTGGAACCCGTGTTTTTTAGCGGGAAGTTGCAGGCGTAATGCATTTGACCCTGTGTTTTAGTAAAGCAAGCAAAAATTTTGAAGGCATCCACAAAACAAACTAAACAGTTTGTAATATGTCGTGCAACGAAGAAAGATGGGAAAGAGGGAAGAGAAACATTAAAGCAGGCGTCGAGAGAGCGATGCTCAACTTGAGAGAGAGCGACTGATAGCGTGAGAAAACATGCGAAATATCAGTGGCAACGAGAAAGAGCCCGACCGAATAAAGGGGGGAAATTCTGATGACGAGCAGTGGAAAAAAGAGCGAGCACGAGAAAACAGGCTGGATAATCGTGAAGAAAAAGTACGGGAAAATAGCAATGAGCAGGCCGGACTGGTCTTGCGGTAAGTTGTCTAGTTATAAAAATATTTGACTAAAACACAAATAAACAATAATTGAGGAGCTCCGCTTTTAGGCTTGCCTAAATCAGTATAAGTAAGCTTATAATATCGTTTTTGAAGCACAGAAATTATGCGACTTTTTGATCTTAAGAGAAGGGGGAACCGACTCTCGAAAAGAGATCAATGACTATTGATATCACAACGAAGGATGCAAACAAACAAGTTCAAGGATTATTTGTGTTTTTATGTAGTTAAGTCACTGTCTGTCTTTCAGGCTGCGAGTTGTGCGAATTAGTGCATCCGACAGATTAGCCAACGATCTGCCTGTAGATAATTTATTAATTTAATTAAGCTTATGCTTAAGCCAAGCCCAACATTATTTCAATTCACTAAGAAAGAAATCAATATGAAATTTCGTTAAATGATTCTAACTATTTTTGTAAATTCGGTTTTTCTGATATCCGCACAATAACCAAGATCTGGACAAGTTAAATTCCTCTTGCCTCGATAAATCCGACCCCATGTTTGTTTAGAATTGGACGCAAAAAGAGCATATTGTTAGTATTTGTAATCCTGTGTCGGTTACTGTAAACGCCTTTTCCAAATTTCAACAAATTGTTCCAGCTTTCTTTGTTTCCTGTTTGCTTTCAGAAACCACCGACGCATTTATTCACAAAGAATTATTAAAACAGACCTGTGCCATTCATCGATTAAATCACTTTCTATCGGGTAAGTGTTCTTTAGTCAGATTGTCCAGTTGATTGCACTATCCCACCACAGAGGGTCCTTTTTAGTTGCACGATTATACCACGATCTTCACCCAACAGCTGCAATTCAGCTGGAAAATTTTGATGATTATCCCAGAGAAATCAAAGAAAGAGAATCCAACATGATGGACTCTTAATCTGGCCACGGTTGTTCAAAAGGTGGATAGTGATATCCACTGGATAAATCACTATCCACTGGATAACTCAATTGGTTTTGATAGCGTTCATCCGCCGGATAGTGATTTATCCGTTGGATAGCGCTATCCACCTTTTGAACAACCGAGGCCTGCTGTTTACCTAATGCGTGGTTAATTGGAGATCATTACATCACAGATGGTGGTGGCGACTTAAAGGCAATGCGTTGCAGTAATCACTTCCTTTCCCACAGTCAGTTATAAAGTAATAATAAGGTTTTCATGGCCTATCGATGTAAATTAATTAAAAAGTAATGCGGCGACGGGTAAAATGAATGAGGTTGGGGAATTGGGTTAAGTCGCCGCACACTTTCAAAAAAAAACTATTTCAAAAAAAGGAAACAGTGTTTCGTTTCCGGAATGGGCAGGAGAAACGATAAAATACTGGAGGGTGGGTCACTCGGTCTGTCATATTTATTTCGCTTTGTCTTTTGAAACTCTCGAGAAATGTGGAATCAAACTCTCTGAACGGTGAGAAGCCTGTCAAGGAATATTAACCATTAAAGAGAGAGATCGCTCATACTAGCCCTATGATCCATTTCATATATCATTTCATCGTAGAAGGACAGATACTTGTTTATTTGCGCAATACATTGAAGCAGAAAGTCTACAAATACCTATTTTACCTTATGCCAGTGCATAAAATTTCAAATTTCGTTTTCCGTGAATCTTCTATTCTTGTGTTACATGTGAACCTCGGCAGGTACTAGCGTTGCAATTACTGGTTCCTGGTTAACTCAATTTATCACTACGACTCACCAGTGCGAAGATTGTTGCCATTACTCATTAACACGAAGAGAGATAACTTTGGATTTTTCACTGAACAATATATCGCTCCAAGTTAACCCAAAGTCACTTGATAGTCAAAACGTTATATTTATGACGCATTTCCTTTGCTTTTGTATTGATCAGCATTATTTTTTGCTATACTTCAGGTTCACGTGTTAATGTTCGCAAGTTTGTTTTTGCAAACAGGACCTTGTTTGTTTTTGCAAACAGGGATTTTAGATTTTCAAGTACAAACTCTGTTTTGATTGGCCACTCTACCTCACTGTGTAAATAGTTCACCCTAGCTGAAGTCAAAATTCTAAGGAAATGAAAACAAAAATGAGTTTCTACAGAAGATTAGGGACTTAATTTCCGATTCATTTGTAAGGAAATCCGACCTGAGCACCGGCCCTCTCTCAAAAAGTTATCGACCAAGGAAAAACGGTTGTAACGGGTGAAGAAGATCCACTTATTAAAAGAAGTATTTTTTAATTTCGTCTTAAGATTAAAACAATGGAAAAATTCTTGCAAGGTTTCGTAAGGACAAACACATTTAGTTTAAAAAAATAGAAATGAAAGTCTTGCACGTAAAATTAGCCGGACAAGTTCTAAAGGTTTTCCTAAAACAAATGCCGTTGAAGTTGAGGCTGTCTGATTGTGGGCTACTCTGAAAAGAATTTATGACAATTACTTTCCTTCATTAAACAACTTATCTAGCTCGAACAACTTGTTATGCCTGATGAATTCACCGTGTTTAAATAAAGTTATTACTTGCTGAATAGAACTGCTAAGAAATTAGTAGAAGTAGACGTTTGTGGAAGCC
>OX421458.1:11013743-11063743 GCA_949126865.1 Montipora capitata | reverse complement strand
AATTTCGATTTGTACGTTGCAAGTGGATATCCGGGATAATAACAATATATATGACTCCGCACGCGTTTCGAAGCTAAGCTGAAGTCACAGACAAAAGACAGAACTTTAATGACAGTAACAAGTTACTTAAAACGTATTGCAGTGGACAATTTTTCAATTCACGAGATTTGATATTATTTGGCTTAATTGTGTATATAAGTTTAGACTGACAGGCGGACATATATACCTTTCTTTGAGCGGCAGGTTTTTCCTGAAAAAGGAGCTTATATGACAGATATATAGTTCATCTACCGACAAGCCGCACGATTAACATTGATGTCGTTAAATCTCGAAAAGCAGACTTACTGATATGGAATCAACAACACCGCCACAATCAAAGCTAAAAAAATCAAATGTTACTGTTAAGAACTATATATTCTAGTGATAAAAGCAGAATTTTTTTCGAAAATGCGTCATTTACATGTGAAAATATAAAGCAAAAAACTGAAATTATACCGTCTTAGTTTCACATCAATATACTTTGATATGGCATTTGGCAACTGATTTAGACACCAACAAACTTTGAGCAACAGCTAAAAATTAAAGTATAACACGGGTCATGTCTTTTCATTTACTTTTTTTTCACATGGCAATGTTGTGGATTTGCTGATGAAGGATAAATGGAAATACTTCTTTTAATAAAGTATTAGAGTTATTAAAAGTTTTTTCTCGATTGTACCTCCTGGTCAGTGCGGTAATCTTCACATTGCAGAGCGTTTATCAATTTTCTCCTGTGTTAAAGCTAATAGTCTATTTATCGATCGCGCGACCTCCGTTTTCGTCGCCAAATGAACAGTATGTTAAAAAATCTATGCTATGATCGGTTTTGCTTGTTTTGTATAGGGAATTTTAGAATTCAGTGAAGTAAACAGTGAATTGTTTCTAAAGTATGGAGACATAACTGTTCCCATCTTGAAGAAAATATGCCAAAAATAAAGTAAAAAATAATAATGCTATTAAGGACGAATCTAGGCGTATTAACAAGATTCTTGGATTGTAAATGTCTGCATAACACTTGGTTTGACCTGGATTTTAAGAAAACTAATGAAAGATAATGTTTCGCGAATGCGGCTTAACGCCAGTAGCTTAGTGAAGTCCCTTTGGGGGAACTCGTTCCTCCGGCCGGGAACTTTAATCTCTTTTGCTTTTAAATGTAAACGCATTAGGTACTCGAGATTTTAAAAAAACTTTCTTTTGTTTTCACAGTCAAGTTAAGAATACAAACTTTGTTTGAGAACAGTTTCAAAGGCTAACAGGGATTAACTAAATTTTAAAAACTGAAAAGATCTATAGTAGCACATAATATAAGACAATGAAAATACGTGTCTAGACTACAAGATTTTACGAAATCACTAATAAAATTAAACAAACTGCTTTATCTGCATGTTTTTAGCGCTTAAGTTGTTTGGGTGCCCTAAAGAATAATATCACTAATTGAACTTTTTTTTTTCAATATGATATTTAGCCTTTGTGTTTATTAAAAATAATTTTTTAAAGCTTGTTAATTTTGAGCTGATTTGGCCATTTTGTGAAGATTTTGCATGCCATGTTCAAGATACCTTAGGCGACGTCTACGTTTTTGGCAAGGTGAGAATTTGAAAGCCCTTTATTTACGTCAGTGCTGGAGCTCTTAGTTTTTTTCCTTGAGTTATAGCATGGGTGGTGATGCTCAATGCAATTAAATTGTTGTTGTTGTTGTTGTTGATGATGTTGCAATATGTGTTCCCAGACACATATTAGTAAAAACCTTCCAGAATGTGTAAACAGATTTCAAATTAGTTTCTTTCGTACAAACTACACCCATCAATTATATTTACAAAACATACTTAAGTCATTGTATCCCTTATCTTAAAACGTATCTCTGTATGCAATCTTGATGACCGTCATTTGAGATAATTTTATGGCTTAAATGATTTCTACAGGCCAGTAGTTTGATATTAGTAAAGGTCACAGAATATGAGTTATAATTGGCTCTTTCAGGCACTGTTTCAGTACAAACGGAGGTTAATTTTAAAAGGCGGCTAAGTGCACTAAGCGACTACCTTAGCTGCTCGTCGATGTAAAGGCAGTTAAAGCTGGCCCGCTATTTGAAAAGTCAAACCATCCAAAATTTTGGTGAGGTAAGATTTATTTTTCCTATGAATTGAGCAACACGTAAATTGACATGTGCCTCATGAGCGCCTCAATCATCCGATGCAAATTTTCAAGATTTTTCATTTGCGCAGTCCTATACTTGCGGCGGCAATTATATTCATAACCTCTTCTTTAACTTCCGATTTACAAACTGTACGATTTGTTAAAAGGTTTCAATTAGTTGCCCAGTGACCGGATTGTCAAGGATTTCATGAAACAAGGAAGTACAAGAATCAGAAAAAAGGATACGCTTCAAAACAATGATTATCTTAGCTTTTATTCCTGAAATATATTCAGTTGAGGTTTTAACAGGCAAAAATTCTAAGAAAATGCTGTGAACGCCGAATTAAGAACTGATTGAAATTTCTTAGATTATATTTAAGCCTGGAAATTAAGTAAACAAAGTTCAAATAACTTTTATTATTTCAGCACACATTTTGGTTTTTCTGATCTTTTTGTAACGAACTATTGAATGTTTTGGGACAACGATACCGAAAAGGCGGGAAAAGTGGAATATATTAAGGAGATACATGATAGGCTGGTTTTCCCGTTATCTAAAAATATAAACAAAAATATTTTCGGCTCAGGCAGTACAAAAGTAGGAATATTTAGCGTTGGTATGCAATTTTGTAAAACAAGCAGTGTAGCTCCTTAAAAACCAGAGAGGTCTTGAAGATTAGAGACTAGGCAGATTTGATTAGCTTAATCAACAGAGAAACAAAACCGAAATTCTTGAAAAAGCTGAAGTTTAAAAAGACCGTTCTATAATACCACAGGAAGTGCTTCAACTGTTGAGTCGATTTTGTTAATAACAAAAATCGCTTTACGCAACCTCAAAGGCATGAATACTGGAATTCAAGTACTGCAAAAAACGCCGTCGGTTACTTTTTCTTGTGATAGGCAATGGATAGGGAAGCTACAATTGTCACATGCTAAATACGTTGCGTAAAAAGGATTGGAGGGCTTGGAAACAACAAGAGATGAAATGGATGTGGAAATGAGCTCACAGCGAGGATTCTATACGCGGAAATGTTTTAGCTGCACTTGAGAACAAACTGGAAGAGATAATTATAGGCCTATTACTTTCCAAAACACAATCTTTCATTCTCATAAACCACAGTTGCCCCGCCTTTGACACTTGGTTTAAAATTTCAAGAGCATCACGCCGTCGAATACAACTTCTTTCCTCTGCGAAACCCAGATAATTCTTCGATTTAATGTTTCTACGAAAAATTGGCATGTACCCTCATCTCGTTGACAGTTCTTTAGGAGTCATTAAAGAAAATCTAATGGAGACGTGCTTTTAGTTGTACAACGATAACACTAATGACCTAATTTAATTAGGTACTCGATAGCGTTAACCTTCAGTTTCTCTTCGGCTGCTTCTATGCGCCCACATCGTGACCGCAATTAGCGTTGGCCTTGCACGTATGCCTTTAAGCAGCTCCGATCGGAATCGTTGTTATGCTGAAAATTTAAGGCTTTCTACAGAACAAGATCCAAGAAACCTTCAGTATTGGTGGGTGATAGTTTGAGTTTGCATTGACAGTTTAAAGTAGCTTTGTTTTAGTGTACGTTGACTTCCCGTTTCAACTAGGTCTCATATTCGTTTCTTCGCGCGTTTGATCGTAGACGGTCCGATCACGCAAATTAACAACCGCACCGGACAACGTACAAGGCGCCTTATTTATTTGCAATCTATTCTGCTCCCAATCTGTCAAATTGAAGGTGACAACACTATGCGTTGTTTGTATCAGAGCTTGTTTTTCCACCAAAGTGCAACCACTCTAGATGACAACTCGCTTAAGTATCTCGGGTCTGTTTTGGAAAGCTTTTCTAAAATGGCGTCAAAAACAGCTAATATTTGTATGCGCTTTGTAGTTCATAAGCTTAGCAACTGTAAATATCAAAGCATATCATGTGATTTCACAAGGCCAGGGACCAAGCCGGCGTCTTTTACCAATGCTGATTCCCTCAAAAAAACTCTGTCATATTGTCGATGAGACGTGGAGACGGGCGGCAATTACCTCTAAACAGAACTATCCATTTATTGTAATATTCAAATCACGATATTCATTTGATATGTTGTCCCTTTAATATAAACGATACGCCATCGAAGACAGTTTGTCGGGAACAAATATTTAATGGCAGACAAGGAAAGACAGTAAATCATCGATAAAGCAGAAAAAACCAATTACTTGTACTGCGAAGAGGCACATTAGCAAAACTGTGATAATGATTTTAACATAACTCTCTTAACTATTCTTTTTTTTTGCAACACTTGAAGACCATAATCTTATAAGATAGGGGACGGTGTAGATGCGTCTCAAAACATCATCAGATCGCCCACTCGTTATTTTCTGGCTAAACCATTGATTGTTATATTGCACCTAATATCAAATTGTTATGATTTGTCAAAACTTTCGGTTCTCAAAAATGTCAAGTCATTGAGCAATTAACCTTATTTACCAACATCTCAATTAGTCTATTTACATGGGGAGCAATGAACACTGCTTTCTAGCTCAGGTTAGTGAACAATTTCTTGTGTGTATCTTTTCTGCCTCGCCAATTTTAAACACAGTCCAACCACACTCCATTACAACTCAGTTTTACTAGCACGCGGAAATAACCCCCTGTGAATCGACTTCCGACTTGTAACCTCTTGGCCGGCATTTTGGACGTGTAGTCTCCATTGTTTGATGAAGTTAAGTGCGATTCTTTGCCACATCAACTATCACATCAGTTTAACTTTCAATTTTTCCTTGTTTTAATTCTGTTTGCACCTGTAAGGAATTAAGAACTTGTCGAAACGGGAATGCATCAGGATCGAGCCACGTTAGCATATATCATTTTTCATTTCCGGAGCTTTTGGGGCCGACTTGTATATTGCTCAGATCGGTAATCGTTTAAGCCCATAAAGTATTTTCTTTTGGTTTTAGTTTTGTATTTATTACTCTTTTTTTATTTATGCACTCGCACCTCGTGTCTAGTGAAACTAACAGCGGGTAGGTCAAGAATTTGAGATCAGCGCCACCATGCCTTTTACTCGCAATAGGACATCAACGAATGCTTATATTCGACGCCAAGACTTCAGACTGTTAGCCTCAAGAAGTAATGAACGTTAACAAGATCACCATCGCTTTCTTTGAACCGAACTTTTTCTTGCCTTGGAATAAGTATTCAACAAGCCGGTTGGCCTAACGAGATAACGAAGATAGCTCGTAGAGTACAATTCGACTGACGTAATCCGAAGGCTCGATAACATGACCCATCATTGAAAGTGTTGTCAACAGTGATTCAGATGTTTTCTGTTCGCGGATTAAACTATGTTAGTACAGTTTTCCATGTGCGAAGCTCACTAAGTCGAGTTGAAAAATTAGGGCGGAAAACAGCGCCACAAGACAAACATGAAACGCGAAACGCACCTTTTTGTGTAAACACCATGCTTAAACTTAGCGCCTTAACACCCGCTAAAATCTGTTGTTTTAATCTTTTTTATCAATTTATGAGGCTCACCCACACTGTTAAGCAATATTTCACATGTGAACATTACTTTGGGATCATTGAGATTTGTTTTCAATATACCAGCGAATGAGCAGAACGAACACAAATGAGTTAGCCTTTAAGACTTGCTTTTAAATCATTCAACCGCTGAACCGAGAAAATCGAAATTGCATTTCAGTGAAAGAACTGTCACAGTTTCTGAAAATATTTACAGGATAATTTAATACGACAATAAAACATTTGGTCTGCAGTTATGAATAGAAACATCGAAATGCCGCCTTCGAATCAATTGTATCTTTTACCTAAGTACTTGTATTTCGGAGACTCAACGGCGCGGAGATTTCATTCCATAAGAGCCACTTACATTGGTCAAATTATGAGAAACTAAAGGCTTGCGTTTTCTTTTAAGCTGTTTCAAGACAAATCAGGCGAAGAATCTTAAAAAGAAATCAAGAAACAAAAGGAAAACTATATAGAGGTTAATGGTTTTTAACCTTATTTCCGTTTATTGTTAATTGAAACCCTAACCACGGGTATGTAACGTAAAATTCGAAAAATGCTGATCTTTCGGAGATTTTCTCACAGTTTGCTGGGCCGCGGCTGTCTGCTTTCTTCACCTTTCCTTATTCCACCCCCAAAAAACTCCAGACGTGGTGCATGTCACTGTGTCGAACTGAACCTTATCGTGGCAATATCCAACGGCACTTGAAGAGAACTCCACAACTAAGGAAACAGTTTAAATGAGTGAATCACCGGGAAGGAGTGTTTACATCAATTCAAGGTAAACTGACAACTTTGTAGCTAATTCGGCAACACTTAAATCTTCCTTTCTCCCGTGTTCTTGGCACGGAACTTAAGCGCAGCTGTTTTATACATCCCTCTTGGGAGATCTATCAGATCTATACGGACGTTTCTGTACTGAGTTTAAAACATAAAATGTAAGATTTTGAGCTGTACAATAATAAAAAAAAAATGTGGATTAGCCAGAAAATGGTAAAGTATTTTCGCAACTTACCTCATGAAACAGCGCGTGAAGTCAGGTGTTGAAAAGTGGTTTCACACAAAGGGCACGATTTTGGCAAGATCGTGTGATTATCCGCTCATACACATCGCAACGTCAAAGAGCAAAAGCATAGGACTTATTTTAACCTTTTCTTTTCTTTAAAATGTCGACAAACGAGGTATCGTACTCTTCCGGCAATAATACGAGGAAGACAGAACACAAACAGAGTTAACTGTCCTGCACCGGCCCAAGAGCAGTGAATTCGATTTCTCTTCATGTGCAAAATTGCCAGGACTGAGGAGTTTTGCCTTTGCCACTCAAAAGACCGCTAATCTATAATTCCTTGACCGCTGTTCCCTGTTACTGCAACTTCGCGAAATCAGTTCTGATCGTGTAATAAAATTGATTTGAACGAAGTATTCACTTCGCAAACTGAGACTCCAAACTGACGTGATCAGTTTGATATTGGTTTAAGAGAGAGTTCCTTCAAATAATTTTAGTTTTACGCAAGTTTACGTCCTCGAGTAATTAGTTTAATACATCTTTTCTGATAAAATACAAGCGTGCTTCTTCCGTCCACCTCTGCAAAATGTACCTTGTCGCTTTCCTCATATGACGTAACGTGGTCTATTTTGGCAAAAAAGGGGATGAATTTTTAAAAGAAGCGTTAATCTCGTGGATCCGTGAAGCAATGTGGTATTTAAAATATCGTTCACAGTTCACTTTCTGTCAAACATAACATTTCGCAATATACAAAATCGCCACTTATGTGTAAGGGGTTCAAGAATAGCTGTTTTTCAAATTGACTCGAAAGAATTAAGATTCTTGAGAATAACATTCGTCATTGGTTTCGAGAGATAGTCACCAAAACACAACAAAACTAGAGGATAAGATGAAAAAGAAAAGGTCCCAAACTCGACAGAAGTTTCAGCAAAGATTAGATTCTTTTCTACGATTAAATCGGTTATTTTAAGAGTCAGGTGGAGTTGTTTGTCTTGTTAAAAAATAACCTCTTTATTTTGCCTTTGTCCCAGCGCTATGGATAAACTTGGATAATCTTATTTCAGTTCTGTGAAAATAGAATGATAAACAAAATTCATCCGATTATTTTCATGAAAAACATTCTACTTGTATTTAAATCTTACGTCAAAGTCTCACCGCAGCTTTTCGAAGTTTTCTTTCGTTTTAATTGAGCTTGTTACAAAACGATTTTTCCATTTTCAGATTAATAAACGGTTTACTGTGGCCAAGAAATAAAATGACTTCCCTTTTTGAGTTAAACGGTCAGCTTAAACGCAAGGCTAAACAAAACGGTATGATTGCGTTTGATTTCAAGCCCAACGAGATATGAAACGCCTTTAACTGAAAAGCTAAGTAATTGTTTGTATTGAACTTAAAGAAATATGACGCGTCATTGTTTGCAAACAATCAACTTACGAATTGTCTCAAGGACCATCAAATGAATGGAAAGGTTTCGTGCTCAAGAGAGCGGAAGCACAAAACGCCGACGACGTGTCCGGACGAGAATGAAAGCTCCGCACTGAGAATTAATACGCGAGATGTTAGAAAGGTACGCTGAGATTTTAAATGCCCCAAACCAGCGATATTTTGTGGATGGCGTTTTAATTCTCAGGGGAGGAAGGGTGGATGAAGTAGGTAGCAGTAGGCGAAGGGTAGATGACGTAGAAGAAACTTGCAGAATCACAACGCATTGATTAGCTGGAGTGTATAACCACTGCGTCATAAATGGACGTCATTTATTCTGCACACTACACATCACAGTTAAAATATCATGAACTCTTAAATGCAATTCTTGTCATACTTGTGTCACATGTATAACATCAACCGGAAAGAAAGATCTGTTGGCACTTAAATGGCCAACCCAAAATACACGTTGCACTTGAGAAAAATGAGCTAAACACTGAAGCATTTTCTGCACTGATCTAATTAAGCTGAATTGTAACAATATTCAAACGGTTTCTTTATATTCTTTGGCAGAAGTCAATTTGCGGGCTTCAGCAGCCAAGCTTCTCAGTACAATGCTAACAAACTTTTGATGTTTCCCACAAGTGTGAGGTTGACTGGCAATATAGTTATTTTAACAGAGTTATGAGATTAGAGTTAGAGTTAAGTTTCCAAAATCCTGAATTCAAGACATGTTTTGGAAGCCAAAATCCTGACTTCAAGATTTTGGAAGATCTAAATCCTGAATTCAGAAACACAACAAGTATCTTAAACATGAATAAAAGCTAACCTTGGGCCTAAACAAAAGTTTTTAGTCCCAAGGTTAGCTTTTATAAATGTTGGCTTCCAAAATCTTGAAGTCAGGATTTTGGGAATATCTGCCCCCCACAATACAAGTGATTGTCACAAATTTCAAGATTGCAAATTTCACATAGATTTCAAACCGTGAGGGCGTTTTTTTCCGTTTCCTCTTGCATGGATATGTAACACAGCTGAAAGTTTTTAGTCTAATTTGACCGTTTTGGCCTGGAAACGAACCCTAACGGTTTTGGCGTTATCAGCAACTTTTCATCTCTATTTTTCTTCCTAGATGTAAGAAAAACATCTTTTGCATGTCCCAGTGGACGACGCGCTGAATTTACATGCGGTATTCCGGGTTCTAGAATCAACCTGTTAAGAATGTCTACTGGCTTTGCCTCCGCTGTTTGGAACGGAATTCCGCTGGGGCCTTGTAAATTGCCGACTGGTTTCCGACCTAAAATGTAATCATTACATTTGACATGATTTCAGTTGTTTCTTTTATCATACGGCTGTTACAAACGTCGATCTTGGGTGGAGGAATGATCGCTTGTGCAGTGATTGGCGCGCCGGACTCCCACCCCCAGGGTCATTGATTCGTGGCTTTGCTCAGACACAGTTTCCTCAGACAACAAACTTTGCTCCATACTGTCTCCCCCCACCCAAGTGCATAAATGAGCACTAGCGACATGCCGTTGGGGGTAAGCTTGGGATGGACTGGCATCCCGTCCAGGGAGAGGGGGGGAATTGAATAGCAAAACTCTCAGTCGTTTATACTACGGAAACCGAGAGAAGCTCCGGCCGAGTGAACACAGTGGCTTCACAGCGCAGCGTCAACGAAACGTAGGTTTAAAACAATTAATATGCGTTCTCGTCAGTTGTTCGTGATTATTTTATCTCTCTTACGTTGCGTTGTACAGTGGATGTGTAGTTAGTTGTCTATGCCAGGTTTGTTACGAAAGGTCTTGAAGTAAAAATAGGGAATGAAGTATTCACCGGCGAGTGCTGACTTCTAGAAAAACACGTATTCAGGTTATTTAGCGTAATTTCATGAACAGTATATTTGTCGATGATGTTCACTGGTTACAAACACTGAAGTAATGTTTTAAAAAGGAGTAGCAGTGTTTTATCGGGTTCAAAGATACGAGATTTAAAAAACATTCCACAAAGAGCGTGTCCCTCGGGAGTACGAACAAAGGTTCGAAATGTGAGGGGAAAATATTAGCGTACAAGAAAAACAAAATAATACTGTAAGGCTGGTTGTACGGCTGTGAGGATATGTATATTTTTGATTTACCAATATTTCGTCAGGCACGGCCTGACTATTGTATAAAGAATTCTAATGAGGTTTAAAGCTCATGCACGTGACGTTTTCTCGATGTTTGGATAGGCTGTTGGGCTCGTGAACTATTAATTAATTTTTGAAGCCACTGAAATTTCTCTTGATTGCCAACCACGAAACAAAAGAACTTTTTGTTTCAAAAGCCGAAAAAACCTCTTGTTGGCACGTTGATAGAGAGTTTAGTATTGCGTTTACGGCAAACGGCAAGCATTAGGTCGTGTCGTACCTCATTGAACGGGCGTCAGGATTGGCCAAAAGAACAATAGAATGAACAAAGATAACATTAGATTTAGCACAGAAAACAATAGGAAGTATGACACTATACAGTCAATGAAATATAGTGTTCACCAAGAGGTACAGCCGTTTTTTGGATGTCACGCAACGCCCCAATAACTGCTGCGAAGCATTGGTGAGAAATTGAATTTGGGTTTTACCTTGAAGAATGGAAAAAACCTGGTTTGTTTTAGCTCACTGATTTTCTTGCCTGTTAGCTACAGATTAGGATCAAGCAACTCCTCAAATGGGAGAGAAGTTATAAAAATAGGAGAATTTTCATTTTTCTTACGACAAGCAGCATCCTTTTCGAAAAAACGCAAAGCTAAATGCATGACGAGTTTGCCCTCGTGTTACCGTCAAAACCACAAATGTGGCTATTTTACTTTGTTGTTTTGAAAAGCACGGCAAAGAAATACTCTAAACTGATGCTTGCCGCGAGTGCAGCACGCTTTTTTCATACTCATTCTTGCTTTTTTGACTGCAGAGCTAACGCCCTTTAATTAGAAAGGAAAACCAGTGGTCTTCTCAAAACTAAATTGTCAGCACTTCGCGTATATTCCAGTCCTTTTCAATAAGGTGTGTCCGTTACCCAAGAATAAAACTTGTATAATCATCGATTAGTTAGGAGAGAAAATATAAATTTAATCTCTGCGTTTTTATATAGTTTTTAATTTTCTCGTTCAAAATGCATTTTCTTCAGTTTCGTCGCGTTTCGTTGCTGTCGCTGTTGTCCATGCTTAACCTCCCTTCTTATCATAATTTCAGTGTTGACAGCTCTCGATGCGGTGTCCCAGAAGTAGCGTCCTTTCTTAATCCTAGGTGGGGGTATAGTTTGTTGCCGGTTAGCTCTCTCTTTACCGAGGGGTTTTCTCTTTGGACTCTTTGTCTTCGGTTTTCTCTCTTCGCAAAAACCAACCCGTTTTAAAATGTAGAATTTCAAACCCTGGAACGCGAATTCGCGTTAAAACGGGTTTCCTTGAGCTTTTAAGTCAATTATTCAGTGATACAGACTATTTAGGTATCTATTTCAGGAGAAATGTGAGGATAATTGGACAGACGAGGCGTAAAATATCTCTGAATAGCCTAGCTTTCCGGCGGACAATAGAAGACAATTGAAGAAAAACTCAATTCTTTAATCAGTTATCTTAGCATGCTTGCGTCGCAAATTTCCGGAATTGAACCGTCAACTCAGTCGTTTTAGCACTTAATATAGTTCAGATAAGCAAGATGGCATCGACCGGATTACTTCAAGCCAGGGAAAAACTATACTAGGAAAACTTACCTAACAAAGGGTTTTTATGATACTTGTGACGCAAAAAATACCTTTGATGAAAGCCCTTCAATCGGACAAATAGTCGAGTGCAAAATCTAGCAACTTCGAGAGAATTGCATGTTAAGCAACAATAAAATGTTGCCAATCCAAATCCTATGTTTCAAGCTGGAGAAGGATGAAGATGACTCTGCGAGATAAAAATGGTCTATTTTTGCCGGACCCAAAAATGCTATCTTATGATGACATTATTTTCATTTTATTTGTAAAAACAAAACACAGTTTTTCCAGCTGGATGTTACGCCGTTCTAGATATCTCTTTCTGGGTTATATTTATATATTTGGACAAGGGTTTGAGGTTTTTTACATTTTGTCTAGGAATTTGGGCTTTTCCTGAGCTCCGCCGAGCTAATCTAAGCTATGTTTATCTTGAGCATACAAAGATAAAAGATCTCATTGTTAAGCTGACAATCGAATCAATTTGTGTGGCCACAAATGGACCCTACTTTAGCCTCGTCTATGTAAACCGACTCCCTCAAAAATTGTAGACACTTCGACGGACTGTTAGCATTCGGAGAACGATTTTTTTTATTGCAAAAAATACACAAGATTAAACGTTCTTAAGTATTATTAAAATTAAACCGGTTTTCTTTCTCTATTTTAAGACTTGTCAGATATTCACAAAAAGTCGTCTCTTTAGACTAGGCCCGATATTTTATCGCATGCAAGTTGAGTGCCTTGCTGTGTAGAGATGAAGCCTTCGAGCGGCTATTGCCTCCTGGGGCCTCGCGCCATACGTTTTTGTCTGACTTTACCGGGCCAGTGTGTTCGGTGGCAGAAATCTTTTACATGATTGGTCAGTTAGCATGCAAGTGTAATGGCTTCAGTCCTCTATGAAAATCTAAGAAGTACAAAAACTTCCTTAATCCTAATATAAACATCCATTCGACTCTTTCTGTCCGATTTATGTATTTCATATTGTATCAAATTGAAATACTTTCCGAAGACGGCGAAACAATGATATATTATACTCATTACACGCAAGCGTTATAATTCCAGCGTAAGAAAAAATGATATCTCTGAAACAATTCAAACTATCAAGCTCTAGGAAAAGATACAAATAATAAAGTTATTATTATAATTATCATTATTATTATTATTTAAAAAGAAAATGCTTGAGCAAAGTACTTCTTCCGATCGATGACTAAATCATTGAGACAGCTATTCCAGACAGACGTGATTCGTGCAAAATACACGCGCGTAGTCGTTTTCCACGCGTTCAACCCTAACATGACTGTGGACATGAATACAAAAATTTGGTTGTATCAACGGAGTTGATAATGTAAATTGGCCACCGTACAGAGATTCTAAAAATTCATCTTTCAAATCGGCACCCTTAATCCTCACGGTATTAACGAACGCTTTTCATTTAACTAATATATTCCTATTTTTCACGTTGCCATGTTACCACCAATAGCGTAGCTCCTACTCTACTATAAAAACTACACGTAACCCATAATCCCTCGATTCGCTCTGACGAAGGGCTAACGCTCGAAACGTCAGCTTTTAGAATCTCTGTACGGTGGCCAATTTACATTATCAACTCCGTTGATAAAACCAAATTTTTGTATACTACTTCCCCACCGACGCAGCACCACAGTTTCTTTAGAAACTACCCCTTTATTCATTTGTGGACATGAATAATTGATTTTATAGGTGCATAGGCTACTGAAAGATCTTCCGAATCCAAAAGACATCTTCTGCAATTATTTTAGTTATTTTGGTAAAGCCTGGTTTTCACTAGCGACGTAATCACAAGTCCAAGCATAAGCAGCTTATGCTAGTTAAAACGAAGGTCGACATAATAAGCATCAAAATCAACCTACGCTAACCGCCATTTCGTTCAAATTCTCAGACGCAGGGAATCTGGAACGAGTCCTTCAATTGGCTAGACGCAACAAATTTTCTTTTGCTTACGTAATACGCTGCGTTTCGTTTTCACACGACGCAAGCGAACGCAAGCATAAGCGCAATTACAAGGAAAAGGAAAATGTTTGATCCTTGTGCTGGTGCTTTGCGGTTGTGTTTATGCTTGCGTCAATCCCGTTTTCACGTTGAAATAAGCGCTCTTATTCTTTGCAAACAAATGGTCTTTGAAAACCAGGCTTAAATTCTTTGCAAACAAATAGCTCGCATTGTTCCGCTGGATTGTATGTTTTTCAGTGATTTACAAAGGAAGTTAAGAAATTGTTTCAACTTTTTTTTAAGGTTGCAATTTTGGCCTTATCTCTGCAGAAAGCCCGGCACTTTGCAGGGCTGTAAACAATTAAAGAACTCGTTAAGATAAGAGATGAGAGAATGTGCGTAGTGATAAAACTAACCTCGATCAAGTCTGCAAATATGATACAATTTTATATCGTCGAATATCGTGTGCATTCTGTAATGCGCGAGGCAATAATCAGGCGCTAGCATGCTCGAACAGTCGAGACTAAATGATTAGTACCTAAAGCGGATTTCCACCTTCTAAAATAAAGGTCGCCGAACTGCACATACGCGACGTCAGCGAACGCAGTTAAACAAACAATCTCAATGACTCGTAATGGCCCGAGATATTTTCTTTAAGAACGATTACCGAACTTGTCTTTCTATAGTGTGGCTGTAACACAATCTGGTGAGGAGAATTAGCTGGCGCAGAGATCAGTTTGTAAATAAGTCCCTGCAACAGAGCTGCCAGTTGCATAGACACACGCTGCGGAGACAGATACCAAACAAGAGGCAGTGAGTTCCTGAAGCGACAATCAAGAGCAATGGAGAAGGCAATGCGATTAGTGGTGCTGGCGTTTTTACCGTTTCTTCTCCTCAACGGATTGAAGGTACGAGAGTAATTAGCTGCTAACTTTCTGTGTTGGTTTTATTTTGTTTCCGGTGGTTCAAAGTTTATACAGAAAACTATCTTTTCGGTATTGTTAATCAGCAAATGACAGATTGTTCTTGTTCGTTGAAACTCGCTTTCTATGTGCTGACAAAGGGTAGCATTTTTGTATTTTCCTGCTGTGCGCTGCAGTGGTTATTCTCGCGTCTTCTTTGAAACGACGTGTTGTGTTTGAAAACGGTTTAGTTTACGTTATTCCTGCATTGCTTTCAAGGATAATAATGGAGGCGTTTTGGATTGCTGTGATATCACACCGTCTCTTCGCCGTAGCTTCATTTCGAAATAATGGCAACATGAAAGACCCATTTGTCTTCGACACATATTTAAAGTTGTTATCGTGTGATTTCATGTTTTTAACCGGAGATACGCTTGCGTGTTTTCGACGTACATCTCTGATCGGGAAGGGGTCGGTTTAATCTCACCTAGCGCCTCAAGAGGCGCAAACAAAAAAAATCGACATCTTCAAGGTGGGTAAAGTGTTTTTTAAATGAGGGAATTCATCATAGTTAACTTCCCAGTGTATTTTGAGTACATATCCTAGTGGGACGGGGTCACAAGGCCAGTTTTTTGAAGTCTACCATGGCATTCACTCACGATCAGCAAAAATCGTCCCCTTAGTTTCCGCCAGCCCGAGAAAAAAACGCGAAAAATTTGTCGGTCAGTTTGTATACCACAATAGTCAATACTATTTGGGACGAACTTGTGATTATGCTATTTAAGAGACCTTCTGCGTACACTCTTCAAGAAATACGGCAAGGAGAAAAGATAAAGCCATTGGTGGAGAAACAATAAAGTCGGACTTATCTTATTATTAACAGAAAATCGCAGTAATGTATAGCTACTTAATTCTTATAGGCATTACTTCTTTTTAAAGCTTTAACACTTCTGGGGAATGGTCTCGCAATCTAGACACTCAAAAAATAACTCTACGTCACACGAGCACTCAATGTTGTGCCTGATCATGATGTTGTGCTAAGGCTGAGTGGAGGGAATTACAGCAGTGACAACCGCTTAAATTCTTGAAGGACTTCTCACACTTCCCATCGGATCGCGCCCTTTTCTCTTTTTATCAATTCATTCACCACTACAATCGACCTAGATGTAAAAAGAATGTCAATTGACACTTTGGGCACATTAATTTCTACCTTAGTCCGTCTGAGCCCCTGTTCAATTCTATCAGTTGCTAAATCCACTTTGATTGAAAACAGCAGATCATGGAATCCTAAGCATTTTCCCCGATTAAAATTGATTTGTTTGCCCACGTAATTTGAAGGTTGACAACGTTATGTTTGGGTTATTTCCGAATCCAGGGGGCCTTGTCGTTATATGTCGAGATAAGCTGTCCCGATTTGAAAAATCGGCCAAGGAAACCATGAAATTAGAATCGGATCTTAATGTGCGGTTTCTGTATCTCACTTACACACCCGATGAATGTTATTTACCCCTTATTTACTGCATGTACGTGCGACAAGGCTCGCAATATCTCCCCAACCGCCTGCATTTGCATGCAATAGCGATAAAACGCGTAGAGGTTTAAATGTTTTCTATAATAAGCTGATCACCCACAAAAGAAAACGAAAATATCTCGTACAAGTGTACGCCTGTGTTTACTTGGGTCAAACGACATCCGTTAAACGCTTTGTACCGGAAACGGGATAACATCTATTTGTAATTGTGATTCAAGCAAAGAGAGAGAACGAGAAATAAACAGGATATTTAAAGTGCCATTAAAGGAAGGTCTCGACTTTTGGTAATCAGCCCTTCTCTTGTCAGAGCAAGAGCCTTTGTCAAATACTCTCTCGAAAAGTCAGAGAAAAGTGGCAACAACACAAAAACTAGGAGAGCGGTTTTCTCGAATTTGAAGGGCTGCTCTTGTCAGCTCTTCCAAAATCAAAACATACCTATCTTGACTCTTTGGCGGTTTATTTAAAAAGTTTAAAAAATGAACGCTTTTAGCTTTCGCTTAAATGACTTCATACTAAATATTTTAATCCAGTTTTGCTGTGAATATGTAAGTAACATTGTTAAGACTTCAAAAATGTTATATTTAGTTCAATTTTTTTTTTCAATCTCTTAATTGCATTATAGCGGTTTTGTTTTGCGAGGGCGTAATTTCGTGCATTTTTTTGTTCTAATTTTACTCAATGTTTCAGCAATTTATTAATTTGCGTGCAAGAATGACTTCAGGGCTGTAACAAATACTTTAGAACAGCTCTCGATAGTAGATCACGTCTTGTTCCAAGACGTCACCACTCCTCGCGAAGCGAATTTCGACACGCCAAAGAGAAGGGGATTCTTATATCGTGCAAACTGGAGCACATTTAGCACTGATTTTCACATAGATTTATTCTTAATCATGATATTCTTGCGGAAATCATCGACGTAATATTCTTAAAAAAATAAGCACGATTATGGAGCCTGCAGATGGGTGGTAAACGGACGAAATTCGATACTTGTAGGCTTAAGATCTTTCTGCCTTTGGCATAAGATATTGCGCCCTACGTTAAAAGTAGTTTTCATCATCCCAACCTAAGAACAGAGATGGAATTCCTAGTTTGATGTGCGTGGTAAATTCTGAGTCGAATCTTACTTTTTAATGTTACTGGCAGTACAAAAAGTAATGTCACTTCTTGTCCCATAGTTAAGGCACCATTCAAACGAGATAGAAACTTCAAGCGAGGAAGGAGGTGAAGGAAGAGGGGGGGGGGGGGGGGGGTGGAGTCTTATTTTCTTTAAAAATTTGCTTGTGTTCCCTTTTTCCCGAAATTACTTTCAAACTTGTTCCCAGCTTTTTGATCCCTAAATTGTTTATGTTCCTAAGATATTTTGTCATTTTTCCCACTGGGAGGGACTCTCAAGTTTGTTCCGTCAACAATACCAAGAGCTACAATAGAAAAGCAATTCGAAACCGGAGTGTGAGTAGAGTTTCCTCAGAGATGTAACGATGCAATTACTGATGGCGACACTGCACGTACCGGTACTTAAATTCAGCGCATTTTTCACAAAGCAAAAAGTTGGCATTAAAAAAAAAATAAACCTCTTAATCGCAAATTAATAAAAGCAAATATTAAGTGCATCGACGATAATACTTTAAAATATTCAGCTACGCAACCCTAGCCAGGCTAGTTTCGAAAAGACCACGGTGTCAGGGTTCAAGGAAGATGTTGCATGTTTTCAATTGTAAACATATGAAAATGCGAGTTATCCCCTTGAACCTCAACTGTGTTCTTTTTCTCGGGTAGAATTAGACACCAACGTATTCAACGCGGGTGAATTCCAGGGCTGTCATGATAATATTTCTGAAATTTGGCCTAAGCAATTACTTTACAGTTCAATATTCTACAAAAGCATCTATCCGCAGTTGGGAAATTTGCAAAGTAGTAGGTCACCTGGGAACTTAGACTTAATTTGTGAAATGACAGTTTAACCTGGGGGACTCGTGGTGGGTATATCCATTAGATCTTTCCGAAGTCATGCTTGAGAGGAGTGTAAGATATGTCATATCATGTCAAAATGACCGCCATTCTTGCCGCAAAATTCAAAGTGTATTTTATTGTTAACAAGGCAAAAGGCGCTAAATTGAAAACCAAGAATTGATGTCAAATCTCCAGCCTTTTTAAACAGCTATAAAGAGCGGTGAGCGCATTTCATGAATTCAGTGATACGCCACCTCCATCTTTTTAAGACGCTCATTAACGAAATGTTTCGTTTATCACGGTTTCATTTTCTTGGCCACAACAAGCAAAGGTGCTGTAAACCGTCAACAACGAATTTTATTTCACATAAATGACACCTCTACTGTCTCAAGACACCTATATAAAAGCATTAACAAAGCTCTTTCTAGCTCTTGAGCAGTTCGAATGAACCATACAGGTGCTAAGATGCTAAACGCTTTACTGTTTACGATTCCCTTCGCGAGAATCTTTACTAAAAGGAAAACTGTGTTCTCTTTTGTACATTAAGTCTTTGTATGATGTATTATTTTCATTGTTAGGAATTTCAGGGACCGTTCTCGTTCTTGCCTTAAAGACGAAGCTCATATTAAATCTTATATTCAATTACCAAATTTAATCGCACTCCAGTTGTATAATCAGGAATGAAAATCGCCTTTTGTTTTCTTAAAAAGTGGTTTTCTTTTAAGCAAGAAGCTTTCAATACTCAGTTTAGTCCGAATTAAGCCCACAATTAAGATTGATAATAGACTATGCAATTTGATCTCCGATCCTCTCGCTTGTTCGGAAGGAACGAAAAAACTGCGCTCAGAGAACAATAAAGGACACGGTTCAAAATCTAGAGCTTGTTCTTTTTGGGATAGGAATTGATCTGGCGCCGTTTTCAGCTCGTTAATCACTCTCAAAAGAAGTCGCATTATTTTTCTTTTTTGTACGGTTTAAGCAGTTCCAGAGGATAAAGATGACGTGATGATGATGATGATTAGTAGTAGTAGTAGTAGTAGTAGTAGTAGTAGTAGTAGTAGTAGTAGTAGTAGTAGTAGTAGTAGTAGTAGTAGTAGTAGTAGTAGTAGTAGTAGTAGTAGTAGTAGTAGTAGTAGTAGTAGTAGTAGTAGTAGTGGAAGTAGTGGTAGTGGTAGTGGTAGTGGTAGTGGTAGTGGTAGTGGTAGTGGTAGTGGTAGTGGTAGTAGTAGTAGTGGCAGTGGCAGTAGTAGTAGTAGTAGTAGTGGCAGTAGTAGTAGTAGTAGTAGTAGTAGTAGTAGTAGTAGTAGTAGTAGTAGTAGTAGTAGTAGTAGTAGTAGTAGTAGTAGTAGTAGTAGTAGTAGTAGTAGTGGCAGTAGAAGTATCATTATTCAAATCTTGTTATTGATTTTTGTCTCAGTGTAATTAAGAAGAAGAGCTGCGAAAGTTTTTGCAGTTGTATTACTAATAACTATGTTCAACAATTTCAGGTAAGCGGTAAAAGACAGCTTGAATGAGACGTTACCTTTCATTTTACAGCAGTAATTGAGAACGCAGAAACTGATATCCTGCCCAGCCCTGCATTGAATTCTTGCCAAAATGCCAACTTCAGTTTTACGCGACACTGCTAACATTTAAATGGGAAAAAAACGGTCAGGTCACTCACACAGCTGTTTGCTAAAAGTGTGTAATGTTCGGGATTGTTCATAACAAGACTTAGTGTGTACCATTTTAAATTTAATGTTAAGCAACATTGAAAACTAGTCGTGTAAAATATATGAAAAATAAGATATGAAAATTGCACGTGCAGAATCTTCTTGGCAATCAATAAGTCTGTTATTTCTTATAGTTGTTACGACTAGTACTTTTAATCCAATAATTGGACTTCTCAAGGACGGTACGAAACAATAATATTTGAATATGATACGGTTTTATTGACGTATTCTTGTTTTTTTCAAAACCTCTTCTTCATTTGGAAGGCACCCAAAAGTTGAAGGGTTTTCCAATTGCCTAAAATAACCTGCATGATATTCCTTCTCGAGAACATCGATCATTTTCAGCGATGGAAAAATGTCAATAAACGTAACTTAAGATAAGGTTAAATTGGATCTGAATTGTTCAAGTTGATCCATTTATATGGAAGCTAAGACGTGGAGATCGCAAGGTAACTCCATCGATGTGGTCAGGGACTGAGTGCTTTCCATGTTAACAACACGGTAAAACATGTTATGTTAGAAATTTAAAGCAGACTGTCTTTGAGTGCAACGTTTGAAACATTTTAACCCAAAACTAGAAGATTTATGTCGTAATAAACTTTAAACTGACTAAACGTTCCTGACGACACTCTAGATAAATAATGCCGTTTTCCTGGAGAGAACAAGAAAAAACGTGGCACATCTTTCAGGGTTACTTCTTATTATTCCGTAAGCAACCCAAATGTAGCTGGCATCGTTTGAGAAAACAAGTATATTTCCTCTTAGCATTTCAATGTTGGGTTTCGGCCAGGTTTTGGTCAGTTTAATAGATGATGTTTCCTCTTTTGAGAAGTATCAATTAGACATGAACATCGTCGCGTGCGCATTCGTATGAATTTCGAAAAATCCACTTGAAACCATGCGGGATCAATTTCAATTGCTCTTAAGCCGCGTAAAAACCTCTTGTACTTCTTGCTTCAAAAATGTCACATTTTTCTTCATCTAAATCAAAGAACTGTAACTGAAGTAATTTAACAGAAAGTTTCATCGAAATAAAAAGGATTTCCTTTCGTGAGCTAAAGCCCGTTAAGCCGTGACTTTGTGTTTTGCAGTGAGAGAGCATTTCTAAATATTGAAAACCCGCCTCTGTTGCGAAGTAGTGATCTCAATAACACTTACAATTCAAATTTCAAAGCTGGGTATAAGTCCGTAGATTCCGAAAGTGAAAAATATATTATTACTGAAAATCTTCATAGGGCCTTGCCACATTGAACTTTACAGTATATACGGTGTTTGAACCGCCTTTGATTTTCAAGAAGTCCTTACAAGCTCAGTACATTTTCGCAGACTGGTGACGAAAATAAAGAAATTTATCACCTGGGTTCTTTCGTCTAGATACATCATCAAATTCCCATAACGTACATATAAAGTAACGTATGGCAGTCAGTAAGGAGAATTAACAATCAGATCTTGGGAGTTAAAGGGTTTAAAGAACTTATCACATGCGGCTATGGCTGTGCAACCTCTCCATGACGCGAAATAGTTCGCAGCGCCTAAAATGAAAACTAAATAAACACAAGGAAATTATAATAATAATAGAAAAAATTGTCTCGGCGAAATACAGCTTCAAGAATTTGAAGGAAAGATACCCAAGTTTATTTGTTTGTGTTTAGGTTAGCCTTTGACTTGAAACTCGTCGATTCCTATCGTTTTGTCCTTAACATATTTTATTTGCAATTTACGGTCGTCATAAAATACTATGAAGTTAAAAGTACTTTCTTGTTTTCATGCAATAGATTCCATTTTTTCCTGTCTTATCAGTACAATAGTAGATAACACAAGGTGGGCAGATCTTGCCCGCCTCGTCCTTGTAATATTTTCCAATTTATCCCTGCAAAAAACGTCGAAATATACGGGGAACCCTCAAGTCAGTACTCCGAAATAATTTACATTCGTGAAACCGGAAGAAGGAGCAGAACGAAAATGGTTACTCTTGATGATTGGTGCTGGCTGAAAATCCCGCGCAACTCGATCGCATTCTCTAACTCACAAGATGACCAGCTTTCAGTTGGCTTGATAGCATCGATGATAGCACTTCACCGGTAACGCAGAGGTCCTGGTTTTGAATTCCGTTCGAGGAAGAATTTTTCAGGCTTTCCAGTTGCGCATGTAACTGCGGTGATCTGAGATCTTAACATCGCTTGATTGTCTGAGTCACGGGACAGGGAGCCGAAGATCAGCTCCTTCCCGACCAGCTCTTAAAGACAAACACGAGTTTTTGTGTGAGGTATGCATACATATGCATATTTTATTTGGCATTTGTCAAGCTCGTTTCAAGTCCAAGTTCTTGCGGCTTTTATACTCAACATGTCAGCTTAGAAAGAACGAAACACTAATGGAATTTTTATTTATAGTGTCATTTTTTGTTGCATCGGAAAACAGAAAAAAAAACCCGATCCAAATTCCATCCATTTGAACTCTTTATTTAGAATACGTTTTTACAGCATTAGTCGGACTTTTACTGAAAAAAAAAAGTGGAACATTAACTCTCCATTGAATAACGATTTAAAGCCATGGTTGTAATTAAATATGAGAAAGAAAAAATATCAGAGTTTTAAGGCAAAAAATGACTGATCTTAGTTGGTGTTTTCAACTATGAGTGCCAGTGTAGTAATGTCTTTGACTTAAAAAGAAAAAAAGGTTAAATGAAAAAAATGTATCTACTTCTGCGGTGATTTTAACCCCTCCTAATCTATGTGGATGTATAGGCCAGGTTAAAATGTACCCGTGAAAAGAAAAACTGCATGGCAGTTGGATTGGTTGAATAGTCGGCAAACCTGGATCTCCTGTAATTACAAGACTCAGGGCAAACGAAAAGACAGACTTTAAAATAAGACTGCTTTTAATTTGAAGGCTAACTGAGGACGTTTTAGCGTCCAATCTTCTTCTATAATGTGACGACTATTCGACATGAAAGGAAACTTTAAAACGAAAGCCACTTTTTTCAAATAGTCCGTCTGTAGTTCTAAGGTTAGTGAAGCAGACATTGTTTTCATTCCTGGAGCTTTGATTTTGAGCTTAGTGAAAACGGTTCAAAGGTGCCAAATCCTCTGTCAGCAAATTCGCATTCTATACCAAGTTAGAAGAAATCACTTAACTTAATCCTTCCGATTGCATTAATCGCCTTTGTTCTACATTGTAGCGACGACATAAGTAATTATTTTCCCCTTTTAGCGCGAAACTAAGTCACGAAGCCATAGTTTTGTGTCTTTTAAATTCCAATTTCCTCTCGACTTTCAGCCACTTTACTTATCTATTCATACTTTAAGCTTTTACCCTAACAAGTTTTTCGTTAAATTAAAACTGTAAGCTGAGTTCCGTTTGATGAGCATATTATTTAGGGGCTAAAGAATGTACGCGGGTCTCTTAAGATTTTATTAAGAATCAAGGTGCGTCTTTTAAAAGGGACGATTTTGCTTTCCTTGCTTTTTATGGAGTCGCCACAAAGATTAGTAGTCTCACTGTGGCAAAAGTCGGATCATTAAATGAGACTATAGTTTGTTAACCCTTGAAATCATTAGCTTTATTTGACGTTTATAGTTATAACCTCTGTCTGATCCAACAATGGCCTGCAAGAGAACAAGCTCTCCATTGGGTGAACTTACTTAGAGATTACGCCTTTGCGGTAACTTAAGACATTGGAACCAGGCTGACACAATCAGACATGGTTATGAATGTAACTTACAAAAATACGAATCAAGACTCAAAGTTTCGACACCTAGAAAAAACACCTCGTATTGGTGTCGAAACGCCTCGAGCGTCTGGAAATCACAGGCTGCAGACAGGTGATGTGGTGGCCTGATAAGGGTACAATTCGTGACACATACCATATCGTAGAGGCATCTCTTGATCTGGCACATCATATGTCGCGTCTTGAATTGTAACTGGGTAATTTGTTTTCAATTGTCCTCAAACCTGAGTAGAATCAAACTATCTCCTCAGTTTCGAAAATGTTTGCCTCGAATTGCTCTTCCAATTTCTTTGGTTTTTGTTGCGCTGTTGCGCTTCGAAAAAAACGAGAGCCTAGATGACCGCGGGCTAATCGAACAGAAAACCGGGTGAGACTAAACCAAACAAAACTGTTTCTTTTCGAGACTATTTGATGATAAAAAAGCTATATTATCAGATAAAAAAAATTAAGCGGTTTTTAAGTTCTTCTAGGCAATTGCCTTGCAAATGGGTCATAGCTCCGTGTGAATTTTTGAGGTTTTTGTATTTCAAGCAGTTTTTGCGACATAATCAATTTCCTTCACTTGTTACTCTTGTCTAAATATTCTTGTTTTTAACAGCAGCGACAAGAATAGACCAATGAGATAAACCTGGAAAAAAATTCATTGTTGTGAAATTTGCGAGCATCGCATTTCCGCCTCGTCCAATCTGCGACTATCTTTTGTCTCTATCCTTGAAATGAATTATCTGGATAAACCCTTGCCGTTACGAAACCCTTTATCAACCGCAAAAAGGAAACGACCCGTTTCGTAGATAAATTGCTTTATCTACAATCAATTTTCACTTCAGACAATGGACGAAATTTAAGCAGTAACTGCAATGTAATCAAAACAATAATGAATTCTTCGGCCAATCACGACAGATGCTGTTATTCAAATGAGCCAATCATAACGCAAACCGGCTCCAAGCGCGGGAAAATATGTTCGTGTAAGTTTCAAAATTGCTTCTCACTGGTAGCGAATGTGACACGAGATCTTCAAGAAAATCACCGACCAGAAATTACTTTGGACACACAATTGTCAATCGCTCTACACTTCGGTCCCACTTCACAATAATTTGTCTTATTTTTATTGCACCATTTGACAAGTTTTTCACTTTGACCTTCACGGCTTACAAATTCAGGAGTCGGCACCGAAAAATAGATCACAAAAAGCTTCATTAGTTATCAAGCTATTAGTCTACAGACACTTCGACAGTTTGATTCGCTCAGACGTTGTGAAGGTCACACTTTCTGAAGGCCGGAAAGGCCTAAAAAAACTGTCTTCTTAAATGGTCGTATATGTTGACTTTAACTTCGAAAATGAAACTGCAGAAAGCTATGACGTTTCATTTGTATAAAATAGCTTTTGTCCAATTGTTTTTTAATTATCGTTATTGTAATGAAAACACCACCAACTCTGGAAATATATTCAACACCATATAAGGCCAGAGAAGAGAAAGACGTTTCCCGTTATTGTTTGGTAAAGTCACGAATGGCAAAACTCACTGATAAATGTTACAGTTTCTATTGCGTTTTCCCCGTAATTCAAAACGTCGTTAAATTTCGACGCAGTCTTCAGACATTAAATTATTTAGTGATTGCATGACTGGTGGAACTTGGGAAAAACGATAATAGGGTTTAATTGTTAGTCTTCCTCGAGAACTTAATACTGCACCACTCGAAAGGAAACCGCATGTTTTGCTTGTATTTAACAGCATTAAAATCTTCCGGAAACGGTAAGAGCTTAATTGAAACATAAAACTCTCGCCATACCATCGATTTTAGAACAAATGTAGCAAATTTGGACCTTCATTTTATTGATTCTTCATAATTCGTCAATTTAACTGGAACTTATTGAAGTTTCCGCTGGTAGAACTTTGCGCTGTTGAATAAATATGGTAAGAAAGTGCTTTTAAAAATCCATCTTCAGTCTTCTTGTGTCGTTTTGTTCCAGAAAGGTAAATTGCCTTTGTTATCGTCTGGGTATTTGTTTGTCTGCCGATATATTGTGGTTAACAATTGATCCATAATTGGCTGAAATCGTTTCATTCAAGAAAAGTAACCGAAAGTTCTCCTCACTTAAAAAATTCGAGATTGGGCTCCCAAATCATTACAACCTTTCCGACACCCTTTTCTCCTTAGAATTTTAGTCTAAGATTCATTTGAATTCCCAGAGAAATGTCTGGGAATTCGAAGAAAAGCCAACTCATTCGGTAGAAACAAAAAGCGATAAACTATTTAAATCTGCTACTGTGGAGTAATTGTCTTTGTTTGCAACGAAATATGTCAATCCAACTTAGTTTCAAGTTTCAAGTTCATGCAGAGGGCTGCACTTTCCTTGAACCATACTGGACATGTAATCTTGTTCCGGTTTAGAAACATGGTGAATTATTTGCGTAAGGATGGGTATTTTGTTGGGGGTATACTTTCATCAAAAACCTTAATTATTTTATTATTCCACTCCCTGAGATATCGCGAGAGGAATAAAAAGGCGGATCGATTCGGTTCATATCGCCAGCAGAATAGGGCAAGAAAGAAAACGATATCCGAATACCCAGTGCATTTCTATTCCGGATCTTTTCCAAAAAACTGACAATAAGATTGTCATGGCTATCGCATTATCTTCATTTTAGATCATTGTGTTCAAATACTTATGAGCATTCTGATCATTCACTCAGTGTCCATTGAAATGTTTAATCACGTAAGTGTTTGATGAGTAGCGAACAAAGTCCACCAATCCGCCGCTGTAGACTGGGAAAAAGTGGACGCACGTGACTCGTGTGTGGACGAATGAAATACTGTGGTCCAAACATAGGTCATAGTAAGACGAAACTTACCGAGCTGAAAGTAAGGGTAAAACTTAATCTCTAGTCTTAACTTTCCACATAAATGTTTTAAAAACAATATTCTTGATTACATGCTAAACAAGCCAATAAAATGTTGTTGTTGCTGTTGATAAAGATCACCAGTCGACGAGGCGAGAGCGCACGCATGAGCAGGGAATGGGGAGACTAAACTCGCCTTGAAAGACGCCTGGCCAAAAAAGGTCATGTCAGTCTTCGACATTCAACAAAATTCACATGACAAAATGTGCCAAGCTCCTTGCTTGCCATCCTCTACAGTTACTGTAATTTTGCTGCGATGTCTATAGAATGCAGGGTTTTAAACGGAAATTAAAACGAAATAAAAGTCCTGAATCTAGCATTTACTCTGTTACACTGTAATCGTGATAGTTCTTAAAACACTTGTAAACTCCGCGAACTGAAGGTCAGTTTGGGCGGCCATAAGTGTTTTCTGACAAACGATTCCCTACAAAGTGTCGTTAGGTGAAATTAAACTCCAGAGAGGAGCACTTTAAAAGTTTCTTCAAGTTTCTGGTCCATTTTATTCCGTTCTCAACCATTCCATTCCACATTCCAATAACTTTCTCCTAGACTCAACAAAAAAACAAATACGGCTTGGCGATTAGATCTTTTCGTTTGTCAGAATTTCAAGTTTATCCCGTACTGATCGTGTCCTTACGTAAAGGTATTATAACTCCGACTTACTTGCGGTTTTGCAATCCGGGGCGTTACAACATTGTATTTGTTTTGAACGGATAACGTGTGAGGATAGAACCAGACACGAGTTACCAGCTTACTCCTTAATCTCAGTTGTCACCCTGTGGTGGGATCATGCAGACAACGTTGGTTTAATGCAAGTAATTATTCCAGAATTTAAATCTTTGCGTGATGAACAAAATGTTCTGAGTTTCCCCACAGTGATTTACCATTTTTATCCTGTGGCGAACCTTGACAGTATTTTCAACTACTTGGGCCTGTACCAAAAGAGCCGATTATCGACGGAAACCATTGGATTTTGTGTACTTATAAGGGCTCGTGAGAAAATCCGTCCTTTTGAAGGAGATACGCTTTTTTCGTTTTTCTACGATAGTATCAGCCAATACTCCCGACTCCATTCAGCTATTGCGCAAACATCTATACGTGATTAAAGTTCTCATGTCAGAAGCAGTTCAATGTTGGCATCGGCTCTTGAAACAAAAAGTGGGTGACTTTCACAACTGAAACTCTAACTCCTCGTTGCTTGTTTACCAAATCAAAAGAAAGTTTTTAATACGGCTTTGATACAAGGATCAGTCGGCAGTCGCAAACTGAACACGCAAATTTACATTTTTTGTTCCAGATTTAAGTCTGTTTTGTTTTAGAAGAAAAGGAAAAAATATCTTTTGGATTTCACTTCTTTGTTTATTCATATATTCTATCTTATTCTGTTCTTTTTAGAAACTTGTCTGGATTGCGCTTAAATCATAGAGACCACCAGCGAGACATTTCAAAAATATTTGCACGAAATGCGGCAGAACTAAAAATGAAATAGTATTTACCATAACGAAGGTAAAATGAAGTTAATCATTTTGCAAATATATTTGTTCCTGACAATGCATGAGACCTGCAAAAGAGTGACCGACAAAAAAAATGAAAGCGCTCTTGTCCGGACTCGATTCCTTCGCCGGGGTGGGGCCCTGCATGAAACGAAGGGAAATGGCTTACAAACAAGGTTGAGTTGACGCTAAAGTGCATCTGGGGAACATTTGGGACCACTTCAAACTGTTGGAAGCCGGTCTTTTTCTTGGCCACCCCAAGTAAGCAAATGAAAAGAGTGCGCCCGGAGAGACTGGGGCCAGTAAGTGTTAAATAGCCCATTTCCGAGTTGGTGCATGCCTCAGTTTCAAAGCGAGTCCTGGTGCACAACCATTCATATGAAAATGAGTTGCGTATTCTTATGGAAATCAAACTCATTTCCCTTACAATAGTTGAGCACCAAGACTCACTTCGAAACCGAGGCAAACAGCAACTTGGAAGTGGCCTATTAGGGTATGTTTAATCCCTCGGGTGACTGTTTGCACGAACGTCGCCTAAATTTGGGAAACTTTTGCGACCAAATCGGCCTATGATTTAGCTGGTCACAATAAGCCAAACAAAACGGTCACTAGTTTTTGAGAATAAAGCTTGTGAACAAAGGTTGTGAGACGAAGCCTACGGTCTGAAGTCTTATTCGCGAAGACTTAAAAGTCAAACCATTTTTGGGTAAGGTTTCGTGTTAGTGCGGCTGAGATTGGAGCACGACTAAGTCTAACCGGTTGGAACTTCTTCCTCTAACGTGACTTGCGATGTTGCTCATTACGAAAGTTGGAAAAAAGTTAAAGGTTATTTGCCATCTTGTCAAACTATATTTTACAGCTGTAAAATAACAGACGTTCTCTTTCGCGTCTGAAAATGAACTGAAGCGGATGAAGTTACAAACGTGTTTGTCAGTGTTGCAAATTACGTTCGATTATAATAAACCGAGTATCCAGTTGACAATTTACTATAATTATAAGGGGGATTTTTTTGGCCAAGAAAACTTACGTTAGAAATACGTGAAAATCCTTCGCATTCTTTTAGCTGGCGTATACTCTGCACGGCGCAATCCTTTCACAAACGCAGAATTTTTGAAGGCCTAATGATTCAACAATGGAAACCTGCTCTAAACAAACAAAATCGTTGCTACATAGCGAAACTCTTCCCATCGGGAATCACCTGATAGACACAAATACACAATCACGAGGACGGTCAAACTACCCTGAAGATGGCTTAACGCCGAAAACGTTCGGGTTTTTTACTTTTTAAAGAATTTTTAGCCTTGTAAATACTAGTCATTTTTTACCGAGCGAATATCATGGACAAAAAGAAAACGGTTACGAATCTTAACTGGTGGTATGGCAAAACCGGTTCGCTATTGAAAATCATTGCCGAGGAGTCAAACAAGACAACATTTGCAACAACTCCAGCTGGTGGTCGAGGTGCGTCTCCCAATAGACCATATTCGTATTCTCAGTATGGGACTGGAACTAGCTTGCAATGGAGGCTAATGCGGGGAATATATCAAAAAGTATTTACCTTTGAAAAGATTTCCATTGCAAGCTACTGTAGTTCAAGTCCAATAATGAGAATACGAATATGGTCTATTTCAAGTACAGAGTCTTATCACTTTGTATGAAAGGAAAAGAATTTGCAAAGACAAAGATCACCTGCGCAATAGCAAACAAAAGAAATTGGACAATTCTGGAGAGGATGGAGGTGGGAGACAGGAAAAGAAAAATTTAGTCAAAGCACGGCAAGTAAATCAACGAAATAAAAATTCAAACCCGCGAAGGAGCATCATTAATTTAAGGATTTTACTAGCCTGTGTAGCTGGCGGTTCTGTTGTTGCGGAACGCGAGAGAACTCGAGCGGTTTGCCTGGGAGAAAGGAAGACTTCTTGCGCCGCTCGAAATCTCTCGCCCTCCAAAAAGAACTGCCAGCTACGCAGGGTAGGATGTTACACAATGACAACGTCTACGGAAACGAGGATGCCACGAAAACAATAGCTACCGTATGTACACTCTTTCCATGCGAATTCCATTTTGGTACATTTCTTTGCCGTCTTCGCCAAATTCGACGACTTCAAAGGGCCAAATTTCACATGTCTCAAAACTTTCAATTCTCAGTTCCTTCCAGCTTGTTGTTCCTCCAAAAAACAGTTCACGCACGTCTAATAATGCCCCGTTCACACCAAACCTTAACCATGTTTTGAAGATGTTTAGTTAAACACGGTTTCAAAGTGTTTTCTCTTTAAATAATGAATATTGGTTTTTGTCGACTATAAATCAAGCACAGATCAAACAATGTATTGAAAAAGGAAAGGAACTTTATTTAAGTGTCTAGTCGTTCTAGCGCTGGAGGACTAATTGGGGACACTGTAAACTGAAATTAACGATGAAAGCAAATCAAATCAAAACTAATCTGAATCGCGCGTAAAAACCAGTCCAACGTTTTTGTGTGACTGCTTTTCATTCTGTTAAACCCAGGTTAATTGTGTCTTGTTGGTGTGAACAGTGGTGAATGGGGTATTAGATTTTGAACGAATTGGAACGATTGCTTCATTATATCCCTGACGGGGAAGTTATATTTTGGATAGACGTTATCGGAGTCATCGTCGTCGTCGTCTTTGCGAAACTTCCTAATAGTTTATAATATTAATTTAAAGAGGTTTTCAATCGAGTGTCGAAAGTAATTAGCGATTTGTTTTGGTTTTGCATTACTTTACTCAGTGATTGGTTCAAAGTTCTCGCGCCACTTTTTCTACCAATCAGAAGTGAAACCAAAACCAATCGTGGCTAGCGCGTGCACATTTTCCCGCGCTTTGTGTCGGCTACGTGTAATTACTTAGAGTTTTGATTGGTTTACTGGATTGTCTCCGTCTTTTTTGATTGGCCAAAGTAATTACTTTGGTGGTTTTACGACACTGGATTGAATATTGAGACGTAAACAAACCTAAAAATTTTCTTTCCAAGCGAAAATTTATGTCTTCATAATAATTATAATAAGAATAATGATAAAAAATTTGTAAATGCACTTAGTCTTGGAGGCTAAGAACAACAAGTGCACTTGTGGCTAAGATCTGTTCTCAGACGTACGCGTGCGAGCGAAATGCGCAAGTTAATGGCAATGCGTGCGTGGAAGCCTCCCTCCAGCTTCCCCCCACGCGAAGATTTTCTGGACGATTGCGCACAGTGCCGGATCGGCGCGGAGAATCATGACAAAAAAACTAAAGGATGAATTGATGTGGACGGAGGCGGTTCTTTATCAAAATCTCTTAAAAAAGCATAAATTGATTGCGATAAAGAAATCGCTTCTTCGTCCGTGCGTGGGAAAGTGGTCATAAAGTTTGCCGGTTTCTAGAGTTTTACAGCCCCAGAGAAAGAAAATGATATCTGGCACTACTTTTTATCCGTTAGTTCCTCTTTTGTTTTATTCTTGTCATAGTTCCTGTACATAAGCAAAGAAGAACGTTTGCAAATGGTTTCTATATTTAATACGTGGAACATAACATTTTCAGGCAAGGCCATAATTATTCAACGCCGATGCAACACACCTGAAATCTGTCGGAAATGAAAATGACTTCAGGTGGTTCACAAATGTTGCAATTCTTGAATTTCGAAACAAAAGGTAAGCCACCCGAATGACCCGATTGCAATGATTAATGTGAAATAGAATACATGGTACGTATGGTATTTATCAAGGTCACAAGATAACATTAAATTAAACGATTCTTCTACAACGCTCCTCAACGCAAAACACCTTCCTTAATTATAGAGAATTTGCATTCCTTTTAATTTCGGCTTTACAGATTGCTAGACCGAAGTCGACGCGACTAATGGTTGATAGGAAACGTGTGGGCGTATGTTTTTGAAGATTTTTTTCGGAAAATTATGTTATCGCTTCACTTTTGCGTGCAACAACCCGAGTTGATGCACAATGCTCAACAATCCTTGCATGAAATCTGGCGAAAAGTTAAGTAAAGCAGAAAAACCCCCCCTGAACCTTCAACACAAAAACTATCGTTTACTTAATAGATTTCATCTTCGTAATTCAATGTGCTTTAAGCGTTTTATATTGAATAATTTCTGTATCAATTAATTTTCCGTCAAGATGATGTTTACTCGTGCTTTTGGACGCAACAAATATTGAAAAAAAAATTACACTGATGGGAAAAACTTGAATTAGGGATAACTATTTGCATTTAAAAGTTATATTCCCTTAAAATTCTGTTTGCTTGTTTCTTGTCACGGGGAAAATGTACACGTGAGTTAAATAACATAATTCTTTCGAGTGTCGCTATAGGCCTTTGGCATGATATTTATTCAAGGTAAGAGGTTATATAACATGTCTGTTGCCTTGGTTCCCAGTCAGTCATGCCATTGTTATATTTTTTTGCGCAGGCTCAGTAGAACAAGATTCCCCAGATGACATAATTTGCGTGTGTCAAAGGTGTAAGTTCATTCGACGCCTTAGTACACTTTCAAAAGAAGGAGACAGAGAAAATTATCTGTGCTGTCTGGATCCCCTCTATCGAAGCTCTTAAAGCCTTATTCACGATCGACGTAGAGTTGAAACTGTGCGATGGAGGATGAAGATGTGCGAGGACAACGGCGAACGAGGAAACGATCGAGAAGCAACAGTTCCGATGATTCGATATCGGGGTGTGCGAAGGAAGAAAAGCATGCGACAAATAACTCGCGAAAATTCATCGAAGATCCTTGTGTTTATGGTCGCCGAATCCCTTATTTCGGAGAGAATTCCATCAATGATATTCTGAAAGTGGTTTCTTTACAATCATTTTCCAATCCACGATTGTCATCGCTAAACGAAGGCGAACGAGATGATATCATAAATCAGGGAGATCATAAAAGAGCGAAGACGACAGAGTCAGATTGCCAGTCGGATTCAAGTGAAGAATTCTCGCGTAAAGATAGATCAAGTTCATCAAGCGAAGATGCTGTGCCACCCTCTGGACACTCACAAAACGGTTTTCCTTCGAAATCTCGCGGAAAACGCGGTGATTTGAAGAATGGAACCATTACGAATGCGACAGTTGGTAACGGAAAAGATCAACGCTATTGGGAGAAGAGGCAACGGAATAACGCGTCGGCTAAACGCTCCAGAGACGCTCGACGCGTTCGTGAACTAGAGACTCAAATCAGAGCGGAATACTTGGAAGATGAAAATTATCGTATCAAGGTTGAAAATGAAGTTTTAAGAGAAGAAAATGCTCGATTACAACAGACAATTGAACGGCTTGAAAGAACCTATTATTTGAAACCCATCGTGTAGTAAACAGGAAGATTGCGCTCGGAAACATTCAAAATATCTTCGCCTGTCTTTGTACAAAGAAGTGTGACGCAATCCACACACACACCTTCCCGCCATTTTGAATTTACACAAATGATTTGTTGTTAATATGATCCGTTCTCAGGTGTTTTGAAGAAGTAGCATATATTGGAAAAGGCGAAGGGGTTTTTACCATTCCTGAGTCGTACCGTAGCAAGCTTAAGTGTTTTCTGTGTTCCAAGGGAATTGAAATTGCAAAATGCAATTTTTACGTGACCTAAAAAGGTTGTTTACTCGACAGTTGTGCACGTGCGAACACACACAACTCGCGTGATCGAAATATCGAGTCTAATATTCGTTTGAGTTTCCGTGAAACTTCGCCAAAAAGTACCGTTCCAAGATAATTATTTCTTAAACATCCGTATAACGGAAGCAATTTTAGGCAGGAAACGAAGGTAGGAATTTCACTTGAAAAACACCAGGGACAAGAAATGTCGAACGATAAACAATAGGGGCTTTACGAGAAAAAGCGAGTTCTTCATTGAAAGATACAGCGGTTTCTGACATTGGTCTGTGTTCACTGATTAGATATTTCTAATGTAAAATTTGAGAAATGCCCGTACTTTGTGAACCGTTTTATATCTTCAATGGGCTTAGTTACCGTAAGCTCTTAAGATGTATTTTATTGTACAACTGATTATGCGAAAAGATATGTGTCAGTGAATGAAAAGAGAAAAGTTCAATGTGATTTAACAAGACTGTTGTTTAGTTGAAGCATGTGTTGTAATTAGAAAAGGGAACCCATGCAAAGAAGGAATGAAATTTGTTATAAAATGGAGTGAAGTTGGTGTTTTAATGAGTTTTCTTGTCCTCGTATTAAATATCAAGCTGTATACTATTACAGAACTATTCACCTCTAAATGTCATGAACCTTACAAGTAAATTTTCCTTTTTTTCTTCTTGGCCTTTAAAAGTGAAAAAGGTATAACCCACTTGCTTCCACAAATGGAAATGAAGAAAGATATTTCACAAATAATTCACAACTGTTTTCCTGTCATCAAATTCTGAGAAGAGACACCAGAAAATTAAGTAGGGAGATTTGTCTCAACCATTCAATATCAATTTGAGCCAAACGCCCGTCTTCCCTTAATATTAATTCCCTGCACTTGCAACAATATGCAATACAAAGAAGACATTAATTTATGTTCAAAAACGTATTTTGCCAAAAAAGGTGATGTTATAATCCAAAGAAAGCTGAAGGGCCTCACTGAAAAATATTTTGGCCAGTGGGCTCCCAGTTTAAATAATAAAAAGTTTTATTGTTATCATAACGTTTTGGGATTAAAGAAATGAACAGTATACAGCCCTAAAAAATTGCAAGTAAAAGAAAGTGAAAAGAAACGAGTTGACAATGCAATGCAAATAAATGCTCAAGGAGAGGGTCAGAGTATTTTTTTCTATTCATTTTTCGCTTGTCATATTTCCCACTGCAACAGTAAACTGTCCCTGGCTTTCTAAGGATGGCCAACTAAATCTAGTGAAGGAAGATCTGCTTTCAACGGATTAGACAAGTCCACTGATCTCTCTCTATTTTTTTTAATCTCCTCTCTTTTTGCAGGTGTATGGAGCTTCAGAATGTTGGAATCGTGTACAGTGTCCAACAGATGATGCTGATTCCAGTCCAGTGTGTGGAGATGATGGGAGAACATACAGCAGTCGTTGTCTCCTTCAGATGGCAAAGTGCAATGGCCACCGTGTCAAATTGGCTCACAGGGGCAAGTGCAGAGGTATGAAGGATTTAAAAATTCCTTTCCTACTTTTGAGGGAGGATAAGATGCCAAAAGGTTAACATTACAACTTGGTTGACAATCAGACAGACAATTCCTTTGATGCTGCTTTGGTTTGGAGAAATGTTAGATGTATTTGAACAATGACAGCAATGAGATGGCAAGAACAAGACAGGGTTTATGAATGAAAATGGTAGCTCTAACAGCAATTGCTCCACAAATGCCTGTTTTAATATTATTTCATTAAGTTTTGAAAGTCAGCAATGTAAAATACCAAAATAAGTGCTTTGTAGAGAACATCAGCTTGTTAGGATAAACAGATTGATAACTCTTTTGCCGGCATAGCCAGTTGGTTGTTTCTTCTAAGTGTCACACACCTTATTAAATTAAAAAAAAAATCGAAAAATGATATAATAATTTTATCAAATTTATATACACTTATAATCTGGAAATAATTTAATAATAATAATCATAATTATTGTTATGATGTTATTTCCTACAAGTGTTTATGAATTTGATTTGTGATTTATGACTCTTAAAAGAACCTGTGTTGGGTGGTTAAGTTAAGTCAGCTGGAAACTTCTGAAAATGAAAGTCAAGGCTTTAATACTTTCTCATGATTTTCAGACCCAAAACAGTTTCCATTGCAACCTGATAACATAGTTTTGCCGTCGTTATCCAAGTGCCTCAGAGAAAGGAACCAGGCAATGCAACATGCTTTATCAAAGGATCTGATTATGCTAGGCGTATTTGTACCCAAGTGTGAACCTGATGGCAGTTTTGCACAAGTACAGTGTCTCAACACATCCCGTTATTGTTGGTGTGTTGACAATAATGGCAAAGAAATTGAAGGCACAAGAGTTCGTCTGACTCAACCCAAATGTCCTTCACCTGTTGCAGCTGTACAAAGTAAGTCAATTAAAAATTCCTTAAAACAATCAGATGCTCTCTGAAAATTTCTTGTTCTACAGTGGGTTCAATAAGTACTGACAGCTGACGAAAAGTGTTGGCTACTTCACTGACAGAAGTCTGGTTACTCTCTTTCCTAAATGAATTATTGATTCTTTCGAACCTAAGATTAAAATTTACGTTGACAATGACGACAGTCGGTAACTCTTCTGAAACCAGACGCCAACTTCAAATTTTCTAGGAACCCCTGTGCTATTACCTGCATAAACCTGCTGATATTAAAAGGGGCACTGTCATGCTTAATTTCTCTTTTTAGGTCAAAAATGGGTAAAAATCTAAATTAAATTACTACTTTACCTCACACGTACAACATTCCTGACAACCCACACAAGATATGAAATATATTTATGGCACAAAGAGCTATTCGTATTTAAGTTTCGGTGTCTTTCTGAAGACAATGTCACCAAACTTGAAAACACTGTCCAGTTTTTTCAAGTTTCAATCCATTACCATCCTCTCCATCCTTGGCTGCAAACAACAAAGAATACTTTCAGTGCACTTTGATGGTCATTACCAGCAAAACTACAGCATTATGTTTTGGTTTTCATTGATGCAAGGACATCTTTTAATGTTTTCAAGTTTGACTTAAATAGCGGGATAGTAACTGCCCCTTTAACCTGCCAAGATTTCTTTAGTCAAACAAAATAAATGAGATTTTCATTTCATTGGCTTGAAACCTGCCCATGAATGCGCAACAGTTGGCGAGTCATGTTTTCCCAGAAATTGTTTTGTGTCTTCAATACACCCCAAAATCTGCTGGCCAAACCTTCACTCTTCACTGGGAAATGTTTGAGGTAATTAATACGATTATTTTTGTGCTTGCAAGGATTTTTTTGGACTTAAACATCCTGGCTATGGCTTGCCAAAAAGCAAGCTGGAAATTTGAGTTTCTTTGCACCCCAAAAGGGCAAAGCTAATAAAACAAACAAAAAAAAAATCAAGAGATTGTGTTCCCGAAAATGTCTCAATCATGAACTTTGTAACTTGTTCATTTGTAAAACTCAGCAACGTTTTTCTAATGGATGTTTTACCTCATTCTTAGCACACCAATCTAGTCCTGGAAAATCGGCATCAAAACCCTGGAAACCAGTAAAACCGTGCACAAACTGCAAAGGTATTGTAGAAGAGTTTTTGTTTACACTGTACATGTATGTTATTCATTCACTGTTCTACATCACTGAAACCACACCAAGTCTATAGATTTGGGAGACAGGACTTAAATACAAAGGCGTCGGTGCACACAGAGAACTGCTTTTCAGTGCATCTTCATGTTTACAAGCAACCTATAGTTAATTTCTCACTCATCTATAGGTGAATTTTATTAATTGCTTCAGGTTGTTCAAAAGATGTGCGTGCTGCATTCAATGAAAAGCTTGTGAAGTTCTTGTCCAAAGAATTTAGGGATTATGTCCATGGATCATCACCAACATCAACTGACAAAGTTCAAGGTCAGTGTTAGATAATATTACACATTCACCAGGTTTATGATGAAAAATCTATTCTCTTTTAACTTTGTTTAGCAAATACTTTTACTTACAATTTACAGCCTTGATTTAGAAAAGCATTTTTTTTAATTGGAAGTTTTCTAATCAGCAATTACTATCCTAACAATCTCACTCGATTGAGAATGCAGTGAGTGAATATAGACAGCTGATTTTGCCCTCAGCATGAGAGTTAGGGCTATGTGCACAGTACAATGTCCAACCATCAAGTCTTTGACATAATTTTCTTCTCAATTCAGCTATTTGTGGCCTAATCAGTCAGTTTTAAACTTAAGTGACAATGGACTGTAAAATAAAAAAAAATACTCAACTTTGAAGCAAACAGTCACTACCTTAAAATTAAAGCTTTAATATAACTACTCATCACTTGGCAGTTGAAAAGACACACTTTCAAAATACAAAGAAAAAATACTGGTAGAAGTGACTTTTTGATCACAGTGGCTCTTATCATGAAATCAACAAATTATGTTTCATAAGCTTGCCATATTCCCATGGGCATTTTATGTTAGGTGAAGGAAAGTTGATAGCCTTTAGAGAAATTTAAAACTTGACTATGCTTATACAACACATTGCAACAATGTCCAAATTGGTCATAGCTTTCTCAACATTCGTAGTGCCTACTCAGAAGATATCCTGTGATATATGTACAATGTAATTTTTTGTCAAAAATGGTAGTTTTTCCAGCTTTTTTCCCCAATAAACATAGAAAATTGTGCTTTGTCATCAATGTGTTGAATAATAAAACAGTTATCCTGCTCAATCTTGTGGAATATCACCTGATTTTAGCCCACTTGGCCTACAGCCTCGTAGGCTACATGTAAGTATCAGGCGTTATTCTGTGTGATTTTGCAAGATAATTGTTAAATATTCACAGCTGTAGCGTGACACCTTAAGGACTGCAAAATGAAGAACAGATCACCTTTTTGTTTGTTCTGAGAGGAAACAAGATATATTTAGTGAAAATTTCAAACACTAAAAGACAGTTGGTTTGACAGAAAGCAATAGTAATTTATAATTGTCAAACTGCAGAAAAATGCTTTAAATAAGTCAGGGGAAATTTTTCAGTTCATGTGGTGTTTTGATTTTTCATATTTACCAACTCTTTTGACCACTGGAAAGTTTTGTCAGTGTCGCTTCGGCATTCAGTTTGTAAGAGGTAGGCAGGTGCAAGCAAAGCTAAAAAAATTCATCCTGTCAACTTAACAGCTGTTGTCCCAGCCATTGTTAAAGTATAAGTTAATTGTCTCAATTTCAGGACAGCTGGACAGCATGGGAAAGGTCCATCTGCTACTCTGGAAATTTACACATCTTGACAACAATGCTGACTATCTGCTGGAGATCAAAGAACTTAATGGTTTCTTAAAAAGTGCAAAGAAGTCTATTCATCCCAAGAAATGCAGCCGTACATTTGTGGCATACTGTGACAGAGACCAAGACTTCAAAATATCACTAAATGAGTGGTATACATGTTTTGGCGTCAAAGGTAACAACCTCCTGGTGAAATTGTCAGTGCTGTGTGATGCGTACATACAGTATTTATTTGTGGTCTCTTAGGATATTATCCACGAGTCTTGAGATACACATATATTCTTGAATGTACCGAAAGTGGGGTTTCAAGTTAACCCCAGTGAAGAGATTAATTTTTTGCTGTTGACTCTGGATACTAACTCAGGATACTAACTAGGTCTATGTGACAGTATTTTACCACCATACTGCTAGGATCTAAAATGTTGAAATGGAGAACATTCGCATTTGTACTGAAAGAGATGCTACCCCGGTGAATAAAATAAGAGATTTCTTTTTTGACATTGAAAAATAAAAATAAATCTCGCCATTACACATTCTTGGTCTCGTGAAGGAGATTTAAATTGAAGAGTCTCAGAAAAGTTGACTTGGGATCCAGGGGAGATCTAGGTGGAGGGTGCAGGGGGTGTGCACCCCCCTTCCCTCTTCCTGAGATGACCTCCAGCTTTTTCATACAACTGCTTTTCTTCAAAAAAAAGGTCACCAGTCAGCTGTGCCATTCTTTAGTGGTGTGCCCCCCTCCTAAGAAAACCCCTGAAACTGCCCTTGGGATCAACCACACAAGATTTGGCACTGTGTTTGACAAAAGAACATGAATTTGTTACACTCGTTCTGTTTTGTAATGCCGCACAATTTATTATTATCAACTGAACCTAGATTACTGCTCTTTGTCCTATGAGATTAGGTAAAACATCTGAACTAACACTTGAAGTTGTTTAAATGTTTAACTGCCGACAGTTTTGAAAATACCTGCATCACTCACAAACAAATTCATCAGATCTCTTTACCGGTAACATTATTGATCATCACTAGCTGTACCCTGCATGTTTTACGCATTGGACCATCTTGCGGAAGTTCGAGTGTTGAAACTAATGTGGACCAATGCTCAACTTAACAACTGAGAATTGGTAATGACATTTCACAAATTTGTAAGACTTTCATGTCTTCCGTGACAAGGACTTCAAACCGTAGTCCTGTTTCACACTACATTAGTAAAATCTCTGTGTGATTGATAGTTTCCATTTTGAGAGGGTTGGATCTCTAACAATGTTTTCGCAAAATGTTATCCACAGAAATAAAGAAGTGTACGGGAGAGTATCTGGCAGCTTTGAAAGCAAGCCAGCTATCAACAAAATCCAATCAGCCACATCTTCCACGCTGTGCAAGTGATGGTTCTTTTGCCCCTACACAATGTCATCACTCCATTGGTTACTGTTGGTGCGCCGATGTAGACACAGGGAAACCAATACCCAACACCACAACAAAGTCTAGCTCACTTGATTGCTGGAAATTCAGTAAGTCATGTTTAAAAGAATTATTGCGATGAAGGGAAATGTAATTTCACTAATTTAACAACAAACAAGAATGATTATGATAGCTATGACAGTGTCAACTGAACTTAAAAGGAGGCAGCGTGGTCGAGTGGTTAGGGCGTTGGGTTTGCATGCGGCTGCTCCGGGTACAAATCCCGTTCTAACCTCTGGTTAGGATTTGTTTCCGGTTGTCCCGGATTCAACTCTACCACGCTTTGTAAATAGCCAACTGGTTGCCTCCTGCCAGCTGGGGTTCTTAATAATGTTTCTGTTAACTTTGAATTGTTTCTTTCACATTGTTAAAAGTGGGGTACCTGTAAACTAGCTTGATAGCTAAGTGCACTTCCACTGTATACAAAGCTTAAAAAATATATATAACTTTGCGTTGTATGATAAACAATAATTTTTAATATAAGGATCGTCTGATAATTACCTGCACATACTTGAATTTTTGTGCAACTAAAACTCTCGTTATAGTACATAATGTAATAATACTTTTATGCTTTCATTTTTGCAGTGTCCAACAAAACTTCAACAAGTACAGCAAAGAAAGGTAAGGAAAGTTAACTCACTCTCAGCAGTCTTGATTTTAGACATTTTACTAGGAGTAATCATTGATTATGAAGTGCATTTTTTGGGAGAACTTTGGAAGATGAAATCAGTAGAGGAGCCAAGATGCCAAGAAGACAATGCATTAAATTTATGTAAAGGACGTTTATTGAAAGCATGTGAGGATTGAGTAATGTGGCTAAAAATGGAAAGTTTGGAGTAAAGAGGTGATGACATCACACAAATTTTATTTGTGAAAATCTGGAATCTGTTCAAATTGTTTAAGAGATTATTACTAAAAAGTGCCCCTTTCCAAAACTCAGGGTGTTGGTGGAAATTGACTCCATATGAACAATGAGGTGTGCGATCGTCATTTGCACATGATGTATGACGGAACGCCAGATGGCACCGAAAAAGCAAACAAATGGTGAAAAACGAAAGCTTACCCTATGCACAGGATCCCTGGAATATTAGGAATTGCATTCCACTAACGTCGAAACCCAATTACAATTTAAACCTGTGCATTTCTTGCATTCTGATTGGGTCACTCTCAGCTCTGTTTGCACTTGTTTGATACGAGATAAATTGCTGTAACCATTATTCAGTGCTACGTGCCATCTCACATCCAGTGTGTATCTTCGAATAAATGTACCTTATAAATGTATGGTTATAATGATAAAGTGTTTCTGTGATTCATGTTTTGCAGAATGTGCCCAAGATTTGTGGACATCCTTTAAAAAACACATACTGAGGTTATTTAGAAAAGAGGTGGAGGAAGATTCACCTTCTGATAAAGACAGTGAAACAGGTATTGGAAAAATTGACGACAACGTTTTAATCATACTGTACTTTGGGGGGGGGGAGGGGCAGTAGGGTTTTTTTGAGACCGCAAAACTGCACAAATACTGAAAAGCACAAGAAAAACCATCAAAAGTAATTTTTTACAATTCGCACAAATCAGTCTGCTGCAATGAAATACTAATCTGTTGATTGAAATTAATTTAAACATAATTATAAGTCTACATGTTTGTGAAAAATGCAGTACTCTTGCAAGTCATTCTGATTATTTGTGTTACTTTGGTACACAGAAACTTCAATAAGAAATCAGAGAAGAAGTGCGAGATCTGGTGATCTTCGTCTTCTGGGCACTTTTCTGACAGATAATCAAGTGCTAATCTGGAAATTTGTTCGTCTGGACAAAAACAAAGACAAACTACTTGTACAAAGTGAATTCCTCACATCTCGCATGAAAAAACACCTTGGAAATGTAAAGCGGGGAAGAAAGTGTGGAAAGAAGCTCTTAAATGAATGCGACTTGGATAAAGACAGAGGATTGTCGATGATGGAATGGACTTTCTGTTTGCGACTAAATAGAAGAATGCCGCTGCAATGAAAATAGTTCTCAGATACTAAGAGGAAAAAGGGAAACACAATGTCCATAGGCTGTCACAAACTGTGACAACACTTATGGGCAAGACCACCAAACAGCGCCAAGTTCCTTTGGTATCACTGTTGACCAGCTTAAAACGAACAAAGTTCATTCCAGAAAATACACAACTGCAAGAACAAACTAACATTTGGCTTACTATATTTGCACATATCTTCTATGATAAAAATATTTTAACCCTTGAGAACTGTTTTTGTAAAAAGCTGCATGGACAGTTAAACAGTTTAAAAATATTGACATTTATAAGTTTCCCCATACCTGGGAAAATTGTGTATGTTTAACCTTAATATGAGAATTGCATAAGCAGATTTAAAATAAACATCAATGTACGTTTTGAGACATGAAGCGTTTATCTGAGTGTAACCAATGCTTCAATCAAATGAAAGCTGGGTTGCATCGTGGTAACTTACATGTAAATTTGCAATTATGCAAGAGACAAGTTAAGATAATTTAAATTGCAGTTATAAAAATTATACCATAATGGATTCTTGATGCTCATCACAATGTTGAAATTAATTTATAATTCATTTATGTACATTCATTCTCACCTCTGTTGTGCTAATGGTGAATAATGCTATACTCTTAATAAAATAATAACTTTCCAGTGAATGACTACTTTATAACGATGTTGATAAGTGCAGAGAGTTATCCACCTTTTCAACAACTGGGGGCTGTTCTTGATGGAGTATGTTTCACTTTTATCACAGAAGAAACAATACATGAAAATTCTTAAGGCCTGGCTGACAAAATTAATATTTTGGGGAAAACATTGTTTTGTTGAGATTGAAAAAAGGAAACAAAATTTTAATTAACTACTTGTTTTGAAAGAAAAATTTGCATACAGGGAAGCAAAAAAACTATGGCATAGGACACTTGATTCACTTTATAATTTTCCCTTTCTTGGCAAACAAGGACACTTAAGCATCCACACCAATTTTCTCTCAGAAATGTTTGAAAACTAGTTAAGCCAAGCCCTTAGTCCACTAATAATATCAAGAATATATTGAACAAACTTTTATCAACAAATGCAATAACTTAATTCCAGGAGGTAAAGACCTTAAAATGAAACAATATTATTATTTTGAAATACTTTTTTTTCAGCTTTGGTGCAAGAACTTGGAGATGAACAACATATCATAATTTCCTTAGTTTCTGTCCTTCTACTCTGAGCCAATATGTAACACATGTATATAAAAAATGAGCAAGAGTGCTTCTTTGGGGTAAGCAGACACTGAGAAAATAAGCAGTTGTCCAGTCATCCGAGAAGACAAGGAAGTTTTCGGTAAAATAAAAAGCCTGGTTGCCTGAGGAAAAAATAACAGACAACCCAGCCAATAATAGAAAATGTACCACCCAACTTACTTGTCGGCTTTCTATTGTCAATGTTTGATAGCAGCACTTGGGTTTCCAAATGGGCAACCAAACTCATGGATATGCCCGGCTTTTGAAACAGGGACAACCTGGGCCTGGTTTTTCGAAAGCCAATTTACTAAATCCAGGATTAGTGTAAACTTTTGTTTCCAGTTTCTTTTTCAAGATTGAGTTCTCCTAATGCAGTGCTGGAAATAACAGTCGGTCATCGGACATTGTCCGACCAAATTTTGAAAATGTCCAGCCAATTTCACATTATGATCGGACACGATGCCCTAACATGTCACCAGCACATCTTGAGTTCTCTTCTTCAAAGTGTTGTCAGTCAATAAATTATGTCCGGTCCACTTTGTCAAATGTCCGACCAAAAGGAAGATTTGAAAGGACATATGTCCTCTGAATAAAGAAAAATTATTTCCAGCACTGTAATGTAATATTTTGCTGAGTATCAGCATTTGGAAGTAGAGAAATAAACTCCTTGGTTAATTTTAAATCCAGGATTAGCGTTAATCAGCTTTTCAACAACCGGGCCCTGGAGTTTATTTAAATTTCAAGCACTGAAGTGGCCAACTGCAGTTATTGTTTTGAGGTGTCTGAAAACCCTGATGAAGTATGAAGCAAACCTTTTTTACATGACTTTAACAATTCTAAATTATGAAGTGGTAGGTTTTTGTCTAACGAAAGGATACATGCATATTTTTATTAAGTGGTCAATACCACTCTCACTGGACATAATGTCATAGACACATGGTGATTTGTAGTTTGTGCTTATGAAATCAGAATTATCAGTGCATTTGAGATGTTTGAAGCATGTCCTGTCGTCGGGGAGCTGGACCTGCTTGCAACTGCCAGGTTCATATCATGTTCTGTCCTAAGTGGTCCTAAAGTCAATTCTGCAAGGCTTTGTTACCAACTCCATTAAAACCTATGGGTTGACACAACATTTTATGTCCAAGAGGCTGCAAAATTTTACTTCTAATAGGCTATACAAGTTGCATAAACATGACAAAATATTATTGTCCCACAGCCAGCTAGAGATGGACATGGGTCTGTCCATGTAATGACCCATCAATCACCTTTGTATTCATTCTGGAAGATTTGTGAATTGTGATCTCAGGGAATTAAAGACCCATGCCTTTCACTAGCTCAGACATGGGACAAACAACTCCTGGTGTTGTCAAGTTATTCAAGGATTTACAAAAACTTATTCTAACAACAAAATATCTTTGCCGTGAGTGACGAGATTTATCTCCACAAAGAAAAATAATTATTTGAGTTCAGGGTCACTTTATACCAAAGAGGCACCTGGCTTACTTACTGTAATATTAATATTATTATCATCAATAAATAGATACAAACATCAGGAATACAACAAGCTTGTGATTCTTTATTTTGTGACGTTTGTTAGATGTGCTCAGCTGTCCATAAGATCATAAGGAAATTATCAAGTGCAAAAATCCCTTGAAATCTTTGGCAAATTCATATTGCATTCACGATTGGAAATGGAGTTCTAGAGCGGTACAAAATTTTAACAACATATTACAATTTCAGATAAGTGATAAGATGGGCCTCTTTTTCCCAAATGCCACATAAAAACCAACTGCAGTAGTTCTTGAAACAAAGATGAGAAGACTAAAAAGATAACAAAAAAATTTCTTTAATTCTGAACCTGCATCCCATTTTCAATAAATCTGCTTTTATTGACCGATTTTCACTTTACCACATCAGATAAAATCCAAGTTTGTTCTCTGCCTACCACACATATGTAGCTTTACTTCCTTTTTTCATCGAACTCTCTGAGTATTTTTGAAGCGGTTACTTTATCAAGTCCATTGTGTTGGGATATAAGAAGTTCAAGTTGACGTTTAAAACCATTCGCCCTGAAAAGAAATTGCCCCTTTAATTACTCAATGACTAATGACAATGAGTCCCTTGGGATCACTCTCATTTAATACTCAAATGCTACAAGTTCCCAACATTGTAGTCTTCTGCAGAAGTGTGGCATTGCCCTTAATGTCCAGTTTTCCTACAAACATGTACTTATCCAACTTCCTTGTATTACTTCCCAGAGCTGTTATCACCACAGGCACTTTCTGAATACAGGTGTATGTCCCATGTTCCAGAGGCTGGCTACTACGTGGTGTAAGCCTTGCAAAAAACGTCCCGAGATCTGTCTTAAAACTTTTGTTTAGGCCTACGGTTAGCTTTTGTGCATGTTTAGGATACTTTCTGTATTCTTATTAGGCCTAAACAAAAGTTTTAACCCGTTGACTCCCGGGGGTTCCCCACTGACAAGTAAAATCGTCTGGCGTTAGACAGAGTAAAATACTAAGTCTGGCCGGGTTAGACGTCAAAGGGTTAACGTGCCACTATGACGAAAATCGCATCTTTTCTATCGAAGCCATTTTAAGACATAACTAAGTAGCTTGCATGAGAAGAAAAATTATCTTTACTATTTTCAAATATATCTTTTTGTTCCAGAGATATTCAAGTTTTTAAAATATGCAAATTAGCCAAGCGGTGACGTCATACACCCAACCAAATTTTTATCAAATATGATGAAAAAGGACATCTCAGCCAATTTGCATCAGAAATGTTTGATTCTTTGCAGTAAGATTCTACTAAATGTGCTTCACAATTTGAGCTTAACAGTTTTGTTACCAGGGCAACATACTGGGTTCCAGACCTCTCCAATATTAAAGGCATTTCTGGCCACCCTCAGAGTTCTATTTTTATATTTGCAAATGGTGCCTCATATATACATGATCCAACAAACATATAAATATGTTAGCTTGAGTTTATGGCCTTGCTTAACATTTTTCGAGCTGAAAAGCACTTAGAAATTGAAATCAAGTGGGTGAAGACTGGAAAAGAGTGAGTTGCCATGGGAACACAATGTTTTATAGCCGTAGGTGTGTTTTCTGTAGAACTATTAGCCTACCAAGTTTCAATGGTCTGCACTGCAAATTAGCGAAGATAGCTCTATTTATATACTTGATGTAATATTGGGTTGAGTGTATGACATCATCAGTCATCTCATTTGCATATTTTACACCTTTTTCAAACTTAAATATCTCCGGAACTAATGCAGGTATTTGCAAACGGTAAACAGCATTTTCATTCTTTCATAGAATTCTTTGTGATACGCCTAAAAAATCAAGAGGTAAAAATTTGATCAAAGTGGCACTTCAATGGGGACATTTTTCAGTGAGTGATTAACCCATTGACGAGTAAAATCATCTGGCGTTAGACAGTTAATTTAGGCCAGTTTAGGACCGTTTGGACGTCAAAGGGTTAAGACAGCTCTCGGGACGTTTTGTGCGCTCTCGTTTTGTGCGAGGCTTACACCACGTAGTAGCCCAGCGCCTAATAATATTATAATTTATTTTCCTTTTTAAGTCCTGATATATTTTCAGTTTCTCGTAGGACCTCTTTTCACTTATGTTGTAATCTCAATAATACACTTATAATAGTCATGTTACTGAGAAAAAGGTAAACAATAATAAGCATTGTTTGCCTTTCGCAAGAGCAAAAACCAATGTACAAGTACAAAGATTTAAACATGATATTACAAACAACAAAATTAATATTTCCCTTTCACAAGCAAAGCATAACCAATGTTAGTTTCGCAAACCTTCATGGCCCATTCTCTTGACTTTAATTAATTAATTAATTAACTATGGTACCCATTAATTTTATCATTAAAACACTGATAGAATAGTTCAAATTTCCTAAGCAATATTATTAATACAGTAACTTAACACTAACCTTCCTCTTTCTTTTGCTTCAACATACAGCTGATGTGCTCGTCTGCTTGATTCTTCAGCCTGCGTTTTATACACTTTATGCCTTGACCTATGCGAATGATAAAGCACTTAATTTGAAGCTGTTTTACAATTTAATTTTACTTGTATTTTGTAACACAATGAAAAATAATAGTAATGTTAGAACAATTTGAGCAGTAAAGCCAATAACAATGTGACTTCCAAGCTGTTTTTACAACAGAGCACAAATTTATTTTTGTTACTTTCCAAACTCATAAAGATTCGAAAGAAGTTGTAAATTTACTGGGCACTGCCATTTTGAATGATAAGGTAACATACAGGTACCCTACTCTTATTAGTCAGATGTCTGATTACACACTGCACAATCATGGACACAGTGTAAGCAATTTTGAAGTAACTTTTTTCTGATACATTAAAAAAAAGTTTCTTGTAAAAATTATTTTCACTGGTTCAAAGTCATTCTTAAGTCAGAGTGGAGTTCCCTTGTATTAAGGGAAAAAGTTAATACTTAATCGACAAACCTCACAATCAAGTAGCTGAGTGAAGAACCAACAACCATGAAGACTAAAACGCCAATCATTACAATTCTATTGTGCTTTTGTTTCTGAGCAGCATTCACTACTTGTGGAGAAAAGCCATAAGGTCTTGATTGTCTGTTATGAAATAAAGCAACTGAGTCTGACAAATATGTTGATAACACATAACAACTAAGTATTAAAAGGGTAAATCCACTAAATTTGATTAAGCCTGGCACTAAAGCACCAGGTACAAGATCACCAAGGCCCCTCTTTCTGTCCATCCCAAAAATGGCAGGTTTAAAGCACAGGTTACATTCCACAGGTCACTTGTTACAGGTCATTGTTTAGCCTAGACATACTAAAGCAACATCTAGAGGATCTTATTGTTTACTTTGCAATCTGTTGAAAATTCTGACATCCTTCTTCAATTAGACATCAACATGTGGTAATTAATGCACACATCGCAAAACATGGACTAACAGTAATTAAATAATTACCTGTAGTTTGACCTGCTTGTGGCTTTCTCATAGTAATAACTATAGGACTGTTTCCTGCTGTGAAAAGAATCAAATTAGACAAGTTACGTGTAGGCACCATATCTTGATTCTTGTTACAGATTTCCGTCAGCACACTGATTTCCTTCGCATTCATGTACTCTGTACCTAATTTATACATTGTCCAATAAAGTCACTTTCTAAATCACGTTATGAATTTACATACCTGTGATTTGGCACAGAACCAAAAGGGTTTCCCCTAGATGACGACAAATTACTGGCTTTTCCAAGCATAAGATCGTATTCTTTCCGAGTTCCAGCATTGCTTAATACATTATATGCCTCATTGATCTGTGAAAATAATGTCACCAATTTCACCACTAAGAAGCTCAATGAATGATTATTTCAGATCACTCTATACCTGGCATGGTTGTAACTAGAATAAAAAAATTGCATTAATGTTATAGTTTACCTGGATAAATGCATCATGCAGTTCTGGTTTGTGTGGATTCATATCTGGATGTGACTGAAGAGTATTAAATATACATTCCTGTCAATAATGATGGCAGACGTACTCAGACTCCTAGATAAATTAACTTACAGTAAGCAACTGTCACAAGGGTTTCATTAGGATTTTGCTCAGATCAAAGGTCATCAGCATTTGGCAGCTGGGTATTATAATTCTTCTGATACAACAAACAGGGTTTGTGGAGATATTACTTTTTGTTCTCTTCTTATCTCAACTCAACATGAAAATTCAGCACACCCTGACATCACCTGTGAACTTTATGCTAAGAGAAAATTGTCCAGAAACACATCGCTAGGAAAGTGCCTGGAAAGAAGTGTTTCATCAGATATCCAAACACCCAAGAGTGAGTTGAAAAATGAGGCTGAAGGCTGAATTTTCAAACCGATTTTGAGGTGTTTGATATCTGATGAAACACTCTTTTGAGCTCTTGACATTACTTCTCAAAGGAATCAGTATTTTAAGAGATATTTGGGATCAAAGCTAGCGAAATATATGGTTATTAAGTCCACATACCCAAACTTCCTTCACGGTAGTGATTTCTTTTGTTTTTTCCTTATAAATTATTAATGGCTTGGAGAAATGTGGAATGAACATGAAATGAAAGATAGGAAGATAATTGCAGTTACATGTGGCTAGTTCACACCTGTGTAAGTTGCTTAGCTACAGCAACTGTAATGACCTTCCTAATGTGAATTTGATGATTATCCATTAAAAAAAACATTGCTGGGAAAACAGAATTGATGGGTATCTGATAACTAATGATGTTACATTCCAGCGGTTCACAACATTACACAAATTTTAATGAGTGAAAAAATATTATGTCAACAGCCCCTGGAATAGTTTCATACTGTAGGCATTTGACTTTCTAAGCAACTATAATTATATA
>OX421458.1:11001243-11008743 GCA_949126865.1 Montipora capitata | reverse complement strand
GAGAAGAAACATGGTGATTTCATTTTTGAAATATCTCCTATCGTTTAGGAGATTGTACAGTTTTGGTGTAAAAACTGATGATGTCATTGGTGGTTCCAAAGGAAATCAAATTTGCAAAATATAGAATATCCTCAGAAATAGTAAAGTAGTTCTCTTCAATATTGACCAGGATTCATGCTAAAGTCAATATCATGATTAAAAGTCCACGCGTGTTTTGCGACATTTGAGCCTTTAAAATCATTGACAAAGTGAACAACCGGAGTAGAAAGACATTGGAGTCATGGCACACGGCAAAAACTGTTGGGGCAGACAATAATTCGTGCCCGCTCCCAAGACAATATCACATTCTCTTAAAGAAACACTAATTTTCTTAGCATTTTTAGCATTCTTTCTACTACATGCTTTTATCCTTTAATTTATGCGAATTTTTCGTTATATTTAAATTTCTTTCGCTTTTAGGCTTCACACTTTTTTATCCGTTGAAGGCAGCAGTTCAGTCTGTCGAAAGCTCATAGTTTTTTCAAAACTTTTTACCAGAGAACGATTTTACTTCTTTCTTAGTTCTCTTCAAACTTGGCATCAGTAATGAACATCAATCAATGCATAAAATGACATCCATTGTGTAGTTGCCAAGACAACAGTTGTGCTTCCAGATCAAGTTTGTGTGGAACTGGTGTTCCCACTTTTTGTCGTAACCAAACAACATTCACACTCAATTAGTTGATTCGGAGACCTGCTCTTTGTGTGCTTTGAGCAGGACTGTTGGTCTTGCCTGATTTGAGAGGAAATTGAGATACTTTGTTTACAACTAAAAGACTGGAGCCAAAAGTGTGGTCATGGTTACATCATACTCTGCACCGTCTTTCACCTTTTTAAACGGTTATTACTCATGCTAAGTTCGAAGAATATTTAATGTTATATTTTCAGAGATATTTTTGATTTTGTGATCCATCTTCCAGTGGAACTGCTGATGATGTTATCAATTTGCTCATTTGCATAACACAAAAAATCAAATATCTCTGAAAAGAAAAAAGATACAGAAAAGGCCGTCCTTCATTATTTTGAAAACCCTATTCAAATATGCATTAATTATTTTTTACTTCAAAGGCACTTTAATTCTCTAATATTTTGCATGTTCGGCTGACCTTTCATTGTAAGTGCTTAAAATTAAAAATAGTAACATCTGTAATACAGTCGAACCTCGATTATCCGGGACCTCGATTATCTGGATTTCTCGATTATCCGGACTTTTTCTCTGGTCCCAATTTTCTCATGAATATTTATTAGTCATTATCAAGATCCGTAGCCATATTCTTTTTGTAAAGGCGAGTTTGTTTCGCTTCAAAAAGCAAGATAAAGCAGCGCTCGCACACGTAACTAATGAACAACTTTTTGAATTTCACCCTCTATTGGCTCGTTCGGCGAACAAGCTACTCTACGTCACGAATGTTTATTCACAATCATCATGCCCTTGAAGCGTAAATGATCCGTTCTTTCGGTAAAAGATAAACAGGCTATAATTTTGCAATTAGAGAAAGGAGAAAAAGGAACCAATTTGTCAGCTGAATATGGCGTTAGTAAACGGCTGATATCCGCAAGAGCACGGAAAAGATTGTGACGTTTGCCGACACGTGTAAAGGTATTCACAACGGACAGTGAAGATGTAGACCATCTTGTTTTCCAAACGATTTGTAAATGTTTTGTTTCACGAATAAATATCGCTTTTTTAATTTAATCAGTTTTTGTTCCTCATTAATATTCATATTCTCGATTATCCAGATCCTCGATTATCCGGACTATTTCATCTAGTCCCAACGAGTCCGGATAATCAAGGTTCGACTGTAGTGTGAAAACACTGTCAAGAGAAGCACAATGTGAACGTCTACAGTCAGTTAACTGAAATTAAGTTCCATTTAAAGAGGGTCAGGCTTAGGTATTTTTCATCAATCCCCTCCCCCACACCTCTGAGAATGTAAGTGGGAAGATTTTCAACTGATGTCAACTGAACCCTGGGTTGAAAGTTTTTTTCGTGGTTGCCTGGTTTTCCTTCTTCATCATAATCATCTTCCAAAAAATGTAGTTGTAAATGTTGTGGTTTAATCTTTTTCGTGGTTACCGGTAATCAAAATATTTCAAAGCAGTTCAATTTTGATTGTCCTTTATTTGAGATTATGATAATGAATGTTAGACAAGGAAAAATCAAAATTGAACTGGTTTGAAAAATAACATCATTGATGTACTGTACATGTACAACCTACTCTGTCTGTCTGTCTGTTGCAGGTACATTGTAAATGTTTACAACTAAATCTTGTGAAGCCTTTTCCTTCTTACATGTACTTCAATCCCATTTCGACTACAAGTTAAACATGGCCAGTTACTATCATTATTGTTAATTGTATTTATCATTGTTATTATTTATTACATGTACTTAATATCATCTGGTTCTTTTGTAGGGATGTGCAATGGTACAAAAGGTCGAATCCAAATAAAATGGCGGCTAGTAGTTGCAGAGTGTGCAGAGTGGTATGATTATCTCAAGGTAAAAAAATCCTACATTGAATCTACAATTTGAGGATATACGACATACAGTGGTTGGTAATGAATAAATAAATAAATAAATAAATAAATAAATAAATAAATAAATAAATAAAAATCATTTTTTATTGTGCAATAAATACATACACTGTAAAAGGAAAGGTCAGACAATATCCCTATTGAGGATGCTTCTTATGTAAAATATAAGAAAATTTTAACACATTGCAATAAATTATAATACATTGTATCCTATCTCGTACAGTGGTTGAGCAGGGCTCGAAATAAAAAAATACAGTAGTTAGGTCGCCTTTTGGCGACCAACTGGAGAAATATAATCGCCAGATGCAAATTTTAAGTCGCCAGTTTGTATAATCGAAATAATGTTTGGGTTCTGCTTGTTGAAAGTGTTTGATATCGTCCAGTAAGGTGTGGGACACATTCGTACAATAAGTACAAAAATACAAAAACAAAAAAAGTACATACTTCTACAAAACAATCTTGCCCAAACTTGAACAGTAAATAAAAGTTTCAAGCCGCTATCTTTGTAGCTAACGGGAGCCAAACGCATTTGGCATCCCCTTCATTACCCAAGAGAGAAGTGTGGAAATGTTTTAAATATTCCCTGCTTACTAATTTATTCTCCATGCTGATATACGTTGCACGTGTTCGCGCAGAACCACACGGAAGTCAATCACTTCCGTTCAGCGGCCTTTTTCTAAAATTCTGCGCCTGTGGTTCCTGCGGTTCCAAGAGAGAAACTGTAATGGAGTCACAAAAATATTGTGAACAGAAGTCGGTAAAGTTTGGAGGGAATGTGGCTTTTTAAATGCAATTTGGCCCATTTTTTTACGACGAACGCAAAGCAAGACAAGATAAGATGTTTATTTTAACTTTAATGCTTTATTGTACATCTAAATCATGCAAAATTCAGGTCGCCAAAGTGGTGACTAAACAACAATTTTAGTCAACAAGGAGAAAAAGTTAGTCGCATTGGCGACCGTATTGGTCGCAATTTTGAGCCCTGTAGAGAGGTCCATATTTTGAAATCTCTTTGAGGCAGTGGTTTTAATAAGTACTGGAAGTCGATGAAAAGTGTCTGATACTTCACTTAGAGAAGTAAGCAACTTTTTCCCTACATTTCAACCTGCCTTAAGATTTAAATTTATTTTCTATTGACAAATTATGACAACAGTCATTCACTCTACTCAAACCAGTTGCAAACTTCAAATTTTTTTGAAACCCCTGTGTTTCCAATTTAAATTTTCAAAATTTTGGGTCTTGATATTATTGCATTTGTGCAGGAACATGGGCAAGACGGTATAAAGAACGTGTGGGAATCTGAATACTATTCCAACCATTCTCTAAATGGGGAAGATGTAGTTCCTTGTACAGCTTCCTTTCACTTAAAGGTAGGTGTATTCTGTATGTACGAGGTATTCAGGGTCAGATATTAACTTTTTTATATGGGTGCCAACTGGCTACTAGAGAAATGTTTTCGGTGGCCAGATGGCAAATTGTGGTTGCCAAATATTTTCACCTGAAAAATGCATGTTTTGGACATTTTGATGGATACCAGAAAACAACGACCACATGGTCTGTTTGTGTATGTGTCAAGCATTATTTTCCACTTTTGAAAGAAGACCTTTTTGAGAGAAAATGTATCCGGCTTCAAGTGCAAATTTAGAAATCCATCTGCCCCTTAGTGTTTTGAAAATTTCAGCCACAGAAACACGAGTCCCGTTCTGTTGCCAAGGCTGTTGCCTAACAGGAGCCTGGTAGCCTGGGGCTCCCAAAGAATAGCTCTGGGCGCCTTAATTTTTCACAGCAACACCTTTCACTTCATATGTTGGGCTCCTAAGTTCTCAGCGTTTAGCTCTGAGGGCCCCTTTAAAGTTTTCTTAGGCAGCAGCCTTGGTTGCACACATGTTGCCACGTTGTTACTGTGCTACTGTAATGGTCCCAAGAGAAACTGGAAACAATGCTTATGCAAAATTTTGGAGGGACAAACAAAGAGTATTATGGTATTTTTGATATTGGCTAATAGTTACAGGTACATTTGTTACTCCGATTTTTAATGTTGAAGGTGGCCAACGTACATGTATACTACAGATCATGATTTTGAAATCTGTGAAATCAAAGCAACAGGATGTCTCTTCCGAAGTGTTAGTCACTGCAAATGATGTAAAATGTAATTAAACAACATTGTCGCTCTTTGGAGGTTGGGTGCCCGAAACATCCTGGAGCTTCCACTATTGGCAGCCAGCTCCAAGATGGAGACTGCACCGATGGCTGGCAAAACCTGACAACCCAGCCATGAGCCCCCACGCCCAGCCGGAGGACCTCCGAGCCTAGATGGCTCGGAGAGAGGGGCTCATGGCCCCTAAGCAAGAGCCCCGAATCGCCCAATCCGACGGCACCCAACAACCAAAGAGCTGCTCATGACCACGCTAACAGCCTAGACCACTGCAATGTGCTAACTGCAAACTGCCAGAACAACCCAGAAACTACAACCAACCCAAGGGATCCATGCACATGTGGACAACGGCAGACGGCGGAATGGAGAGGGGTGTAATGGGGCGGAAGAGGACTGGGAAAACAACACACACTAGACAACAACGCCAAGAGTACAGCGCAACGCTAACAACGCTGAGAATACAACGCCATGCAACGCTAAAAATACAACGCCACGCAATGCAACGCGAAACAACGTTGAAAATACAATGCAACGCAGCGCTAAGATGCAACGCAACCCTAAACAACGTAAGAATACAACGCCACGCAATACACAAAAAAAAAAAAAAAAAAAAGAATACAACGCCTCGCAATACAAAAAAAAAAAAAAAAAAAAAAAGGCATATAACGCCACGCAATACAAAAAAAAAAGAATACGCCACGCAATACACAAAAAAAAAAAAAAGGCATATAACGCCACGCAATACAAAAAAAAAAGAATACAATGCCACGCAATACACAAAAAAAAAAAAAGGCATATAACGCCACGCAATACAAAAAAAAAAGAATATGCCATGCAATACACAAAAAAAAAAAAAAAGGCATATAACGCCACGCAATACAAAAAAAAAAGAATATAACGCCACGCAATACAAAAAAAAAAAAGAATACAACGCCACGCAATACAAAAAAAAAAGAATATAACGCCCCGCAATACAAAAAAAATATATATATAATTATATATATATATAACGCCCCGAAATGCAACGCTAAAAAACAACGCAATGCAACTCTAAGGTGGAACGCAATGCTAAACAACAATGCACAGAAGTATAACGCTTGCTCCTCGTAAACTAAGTCATTATATATAAACGACATAAGTACGTAAAACTGTACAAAACAAGTCCACGCAACATGCTAGCAAATGAAAAGTGAAAATACACGCTAACGCCACGCCGATACATAAAATAAAGCAAACTCCAATGCACGTCACTTAATATACAACAGCCCAAGCCTCTTGATAATAGTAATAGTAGTATCAATAATATGCTTATAGTCAAGTTCAAGGCCCAAAGCAAAACTAGAAACAAACTACAACCAAGAGAGAGAGCCTATGACGCAGCCATAGCACTAAAGCCTGACAGAATACGAGCGAGACGCTAAAATTGACGCTACACCACCTAACAACTGAGCTAGGTGTAGATCATAAGTCCAAATGCATGAAATGCCCTGTCCCATATGAAACTGTGCAGAGGATACGCTGTCCAAGGTCGGTCGAAGACGAGCTTCCCGCCAGGTGATTCTTGTATGGGGATCGGAGATGGCCAAAGGTCACGCCGTGATCCCAAGCAAATTCCACGTGGTCGTGAATTGCTTTATGCAATAAGAAGCGGGGCCCTGAATAAGATCTCGTTGGTAGAAAACGCTTACTGAAGCGGGCGTTACTAAACACAGGAACGGAACGGAATATACCGGAATAAACCGGAATATGCCGGAATGAGGCGGAATGACACCGGAATGACACCGGAATGAGACGGAATAAACAAGAATGGTACCGGAATATAGCGGAACGAGGCGGAATGACAACAGAATAAAGCAGAATAAACCAGAAGGACGCCAGAATCAAGCTGATTAGTGTGGACCGGAATGACAAGGAACAAAAAGTAATTTTTATCAGTCTAGACTGTGGAAGAATAATTGTTGCAGAAGAGAGAGACTGACTGAAAAAAAAATACATTAAACAAGTCTTGGAACGAGTCACAATATGTTCTCACAATTCTTCATGTAAATATATTATCAACGATCGATCTTTTTTCTGTGCTTCTGACTTCTTTCTTCAAACAAGGAAAAATTGCGTTCAGGTTCGATGGCATTATTGCCAACAATCGGGAAGAGAAAAAGAGTCCTCCGCCTGTTTGCGCGAATCTATTTCCGTATATCTCCATCACGTGTGGGTCGTGGGAAGCAGGCAAGCAGCAACGGTAATTAGTTTGTGGTTGGCTGAACTTGATTGTGATTGGTCAATAGACAACTGACCAGTCAGAATGAAGTAAAAATGTTCACGGGTTTTCTGACTCGCACAGTGAAAGCCGCTTCCGAGATCCATAGACAAAACAATTAGAATAACATTCTGTTTCTCTTGCTACTGCATTTGTTCACGAAAAAAATGTTACTTCCACAACAAATAATTATTCATTCTGCAACAGATGTACCTGTCAAATCTTTTTTGTAATCGAAGTGTTCCAAACGTTACAAGAGGCAAAAACACATGCCATTCCCTCAGGGAATCACGTGACACAACAAAAGCTTACTGAAACAACCGAAAATCGGTCGGCGCTAACTAACACACCAACTTTTGGAATTTCCAGTTTCATTAAAAAAAAAAAAGTAAAGTGGTGCATTTATATAGCGCCCTTTCACTAATGTCTCAAAGGCGCTTTACAATGATCAATTTACCCCCAGCGGACTGGAAGCATATACAGGCGCAAATTGCAGCCGCTTCTAAGCAGTCCA
>OX421458.1:10961243-10996243 GCA_949126865.1 Montipora capitata | reverse complement strand
TACACAAAAGTTACATTATTAAATGAGATTTTACTACCACATCAGTAAAATGTGGTTAATGGAACGTGACCATACTAAAAGGGCTACCGTATTTACCCGTGTATAATACGCACTTTTTTTCTGCTAAAACAGCTCCGAAAATTGAGATGCGTATTATACACAGAATCCATTTTTTAGACACGTGTCCCTCATTAGCATATAAATGAAGACACATTGGTTTTTGATTGAAAAGTAAAAGGCTTAACCAAGAGTTAAAAATTTAGATCCACTAATAAATTAACCTTCCTGTTTAAATGAACAACTGAACAACATAGCCTTCACTTTTTAGCGATTAACTGAAACATCAAAATGGCCACAAAAAAACTCAATGGAGTTTACAATGCCGGTCTGATAAATAACGCTCGTTAATTTCGCTGTTATATTATAAAACTTTGCAAAGAACACAACTACCCACTACATGTTACTGGAAATATGGACAAAACGCCACTGATCTTTGATATGCTGCCAAACTGAACGGATCAACGTTACACTGCAGAGAAGAAATGTCACGACGGGAAATGACAAGAATCACGCAACTGTTTTGTTGGCGTGTGCTGGTGATGGATCAAAATTAAGACCAATGGTGATTTTCAAGAGGAAAACAGTGCCTAAAGTTGAAAACAAACACAGGGTTATCAGTGACGCCCAAGAGAAAGGCCGAATGAAGAGTTTGGTGTCCTCCATGTGGTGGACTGGGGAGACGAAAGAAGCCTGCTTGTTTATGCTTTCGAAGCTCGTGTGACGGAAAGCATGAAAGCAGCATTTGCAGAGAAAACACCCATTGATTTAGCAGTAATTCTTGGCAGATTGACCTCAGTTCTGCAGCCCGTTAATGTTTCTTTAAAGAAACCGCGTAACGATGGGGTTAGGAAGAGGTGGATGGCAGATGGAATCGATGGCCACCAAAAAAAAGCCCTCGGAAGAAATCATCGCTCTGTGGATCGCTGTTGCATTGCAACATAATATCCTGAAGAGATGATTGAGTCGTATTTTGTTAAATATGGAGTAGTAAAAAAACCTTGATGATAAACAAGATGATCTTGTGGACGGACAACAAGGTGACCTTGTGGATGACGACTCTTGTGAGAGAGAAGTGCGGTTCGATTGTGACTACGAGTTAGAGTTTGTATAAAGGTTTCAGTTTTTAAACACTTTACATAGGCTTATTTACTGTACTGTTGTAAGTAGCGGAACAAATTTTCTTATCCAGGAAATGCATTTTTTGCACGCTAGTTTTGCATGAACAATTTCTCTGTTTTCTGCTTGAACTTTTTTTTTCAAAATGCAGTCCAAAATTGGGATGCGTATTATACACAGGTAAATATGGTATTCATGTCGCAATAGTTATCTTCATGTTCTTCCTAGTCGGTCATTCAAGGTCATAAAATCAATGGTCTTGTAGTAAATAAAATGAGGACGTACATGTATTGTAAAGACTTTGTTCCTAGATCTCAGATTAGAACATACACCTGCATTGGCCAAATCTGTTAAGGCCTCATTCATTACTTCTAAACAGCATGTGTAATGCCTACCTGCTACATAGTAGAACCTGTACAACTGGCTACTTTAAGGACAGTGCTTACTGAACTTTGTTATTGTGCATACGTTCTGCACATATGTTCTGCACATCTCAGTAACTACTCTTGGTATCCAAAAAGAAAATATTGGGGGTAACCATGCATTTTTGAGAGATAGTTAAGCTTCACTTTGAGAAAAAATGCCATACATTGCTTTGTATTTCAAAGGTTTTTAGAAATATTATTCATCAATAATATTATTGTTATTACCTTTGAAAAATGCAAGGTTATCCCTAATTTCCTTTTTGGATTTCAATAACACTTGTTAAGATCTACATTTCCTGCACAATCATAAACCAGGGAAAAAAATACCTTTGAATTAGTAGGCACCATCCTTAACAGACAGAGTCTAGCTATATAAAAGCCTTCGTTAGCCATCCAAGGTTCACTTGGCAGTTTGTGCTGTATAGTAAACCAACTAGCTGTTTGCAATTTGTTAAAGTTTCCCTCCCCTCTCTCCCTCCCTTTGGAGATGGGTTGGATATATCCCTTTGCCTTCATTAAAATTGGGTCATTCCTGCATGGTGCTGTCTGCGCATCGACTTCCCCCAAGCTTGTCGGCTCATTTGCCTTTGTACATTGCTTGCTAACCAGTACTCTTGTCCGATCCGGCACGTGCTGTTTACCACTCAGCTTTTTGTGCTGGAGGGACAAGTGAGGTTGTTCTATGTCACACAATGCAGAAGTGGCATAGGCTAATCAGCCGCAAGGCAGTGTTCCCCTCAAAAAACGCCAATAGGTATGTTGTCTCGTTTTATTGCACCTTGCGTTATGCGTTTAAAAGCTAATTATGTTGATACCAAGGAACAGTGATATTAACAGTAATTAGTATTATTATTGCATTGGCAATGAAATTTACTCTCAAAATTGCTGCTTTAATGTGAACTTTGACTTTGTCTTTAATTTCTTTTGCTTGCTTGTGTTAACAGAATCAGTTAAATTTTCATTATTTTTGGAACAGAATAATGCTGCTGATGAAGGGAAACAGGTGGAAAGTGCTCAAGTGCCAAAGGTTGGTGCCTTTCTTTCATACAGCTCCAATAACCTACGTAATGGCAGAGACTATCACAGGGTGTTTCCTTAAAGGGGCTACAGTATGTCACGCAAAATGATGTAATTTCATGACACCCCAAATGCCCAAAAAGTAGAATGAAACATTGTAATAACCACTTACCATAGTTTTTCGGTTATAAGGTGCAGCATTTTTTCTCGAAGAAATTGCTTGTTGGCTCCAAATGTAATCTTAAGTCAAGGTGCGTCTTATAGCTGTGTATCTTCTGGGAACAAAACTTGTGCTGGGACGATTCTTCCATGCTCTTCCGCCATCTTGTTTAAATTGTCCCAACCTTCCCCTTACTGTGATTCCAAAATGGTGGCCTCACACCATAGTTTGTGATGATGGCCTTCAATTCTTAGCATTGTACAACAAAAAACACCTGCAAGAAAGTACTAACAACAGCAGGATTTAAAGGTTTTTCTCTAAATTCAAGTTGAATTTCCCTCTGTCTTCAGTTGAGTCAGCATACAGTGTAACTGGTGATAAGTTGAACCAAATTCCACTGTTTGAAATGCATCTTATAACTGATTATTTTGATGAGATTTTCAATTTGCGACATAAATGCCATCAAGTTTGAAAGTTAAAGGTGCACCTTATAACCAAATGCACCTTGTACATTGTATCCGAAAAACTTTGGTAACAACATAAAAGAAATACACCAAAAGGAAGCTTGGATGGACACAAATGAACAAGATTGAAACGGCTTGCATTTGGGTAATCTTGAAAAAGGTGGCGCCAAAGTTTTCCAAGTTTGTGGTTAATTACGTTCATGTACTCAGAATCATCTTGTTTGTGATGTAACAATAATTTTATCAGTAAAGGAATTCTACATTATCATTTTCGAGTTTTTAACTCATGATTAACTAAAGATTTTTCCCTAAACACCCTAAAATAATGTGACATAGCCCTTTTAAGCCTTAGAACTTCATTTACGACTTTTGTTAGAGTTCTAGTTAAGGTCATGATTAGAGGGTCACTTTGTGACAGCTACATGTACACTGTACATGTGTACCAAGTAAAGTGAATCTCATTATGTTGCTGCATTCAACAACCCTCCATTGTTAAAATGTGGAGTAGCAGTGTAACATTGACTGAAATTTTTGCCTTTTAATCGAAAGTCGCTAGTGCAGATGTAAAAGAAGACAGTAAGAAAATTACTGCCATTGACATTAAGGTAGAGTTTTTACGTTACTTTTACGCATAAATCCCAGGGTTTAAAGGTTCCAACAAAAATAATGAGGAGAAGGAAGAGGGAACAACAAAGAACACCAAAGAAAGCCATGGGAATGAGCTTGCTTCATTTTGTGGCTTTAGAAGTTGGGGCTATTCCATTTTGCGACAATACCTTGTCCTAATGTGTGGAGAGAGTTGCACTTTCTTGTGGTAGTACATTAATAAGCAGAATATTACTTTGTCCTTGAAACAGAGTGACAAAGGAAAAACAGAAAAGCAGAAAGGCAAACAAGTTGCAAAGCAAAAGGTACATGTATGAGAAGGTGGTCACATTTTGATGCGTATTGAAGTCATTCAGATACTGGCATTTTTACTTGGTTTTCGTTCCACCCCAAAAACGTGTCATTTTTTGAGATAAACATCTTAGCCTTTTCAAAATGTACCATGTTTCATCGGCTGCAGGGTGTTGATTTTTCACAAAGTTTAGCCTAGTAACAATGCATACAGTACATGTAGATTGCATTAAAATCAAAGTAAACAAAGTGTATTTGACTTATAGGTGAGAGTTAAGCCCAAACCAAAAAGCTATCAATATTTTGTAGCAATGATAAATATACACATAATTGGATCTAAGCTGAACAAAATGCAAAAAAAAAAAAAAAAAACAAGAGTTACTGGTCATAAACATTTGAGGAGTGGTGGCCCTTTTTAAATGAACTGTTTGTTTTGTTGTCTTAGAATGTGAATTTCATATTCATGTTGATGGCATGGTCTTCACATTTCTTGTGCCATTTTTGTTATGGTAGTGCAATACAAAATAAGCTTCATTTTGGCTTTATAACAGAGTGATGGTGTAAATAAAGAAGAACAAGCAGAAAAAGCAAGAGAGGCTGCTGATAAGGTAACATACATGCATAATATTATGGAGTTGATTATATTCTTGTGAAAGGTCATTAGTTAGATACATATACGTTGTTTTGTTCCTTTACGAAAAATTTTTGTCTGTTTCCCCAATAGAAATGTTAAATTGTCATTCTTGTTTACCCTTTAAAACAAGAATCCTGGTCAAAGAAAAAATCTGCTGAGATGCAAACACTGTCAAGGACTTCTTAACATGCTAGAAAAGGGTGCATCACAATTTGGCATGCAACACATATCAGTCGAGAGCATGCATGTGGTTCTGGTGCGTGCACAGTATATAATTGCAGCTTACCACAAAGGACAGATAACTGTTGTTCTGTTGTTAGATATTAAATTGCATTGATTTTGTAATTGCATTAAGCTTTTAACTTATATACTGTAAAATTAATAATATTGTGACAAATCATGTGCAGCTGCCAGTGGTTTGAGGCAAAGTATAGAGTGGTACATTAATTTTAGACACAGCCAAAAGCCAGTGTTTATTCAAATCCTTTCAAGTTGTGTGACTGTATGATAGTTAAATACTGATTTTTTTCACTGACTATTGACAGGTTGACAATCAAATTTGTGCCACAAAGCGTGATGGAGTCTTTGCCCTCTTGGTGGATGTTTCTCCAGTACCAGTGAATGACAAAGAAGCTAAGGATATTGATTTTCATCTCACTTGTAAGTTCAAGTGACCACTTCTCTTCACCATTTCCAAGTTTCACTGTACATTTAGTGTACAATTTTACCAGGTTGTCATTTTCTTTTTGTACTTTTAAGTGAGGAAGAGCTGCTTATAACAGCTTTTTTTGTTCTCAGTGTAAGCTGTTAGGTTAGGAATTTTTTAGCATGCAAGCAAGCTTTACAGTCTTGGCCCTAGTTGTTCAAATGGTGGAGAACTCTATCCACCGAATAAATCAGTGTCCAGTGGATAAGTCATGGCGACCAACCAACTCGGCTAGCCAATGGATAGTGATTTATCACCTCATGGGCTATTGACCCGTAGCCCTTGCGGGCTACGGGTCTAATTGTTAATTAGTATCCTTTTTATAAAGAACACTATCGAGGATTGTTTTATCAGGATATACATGTAAAGGTCATGCAGGTGATGTTTTATCAGTGTTTTGTTAGGCTTTTAGGTTCATGAAGTACATACATGCATCCTCCAGGCCAAAAACGTAACAGACTTTATGTTCTAGGAATTGTATTGCTTTGTGAATAATGTATAATATAATTCCTTTGATTTCAGTGAGTGTTGAAATGAAGGGAAAGAATGGGTACCTGTCAGCCTCGGATTGGCCTCTTTACCCGGTAGGTCTAAGTGAAGATTTTGTCCTTAGCACCTGGTAAATACAGCTTTAGAGCTGTAGCGAGACCACCTGTTATTATGTCGTTTTTATGGTCTCAGATGAGGAGCTGAGGGACAGTAAAATTCTCATGTTTTAATGAAATTTTAGCATCAGAGAAAAAAGCTAATTTATCTGACTGTGCAGAGTACGTGTATGACTGATAGACTGCCACCAGAAACCCATAAGGGTTGAAACGTGTAACGCGCGTTCACAGCTTCCGAATATTCGGTGCGAACTGATTGGTTGAATGTTTCAGTGCTAAGTACCATATTTGGAAACCCCTCGCTCTTGTTGTTCCAAATATGGTACTTAGCAAATTGAATATTCAGAAGCTTGTTTCCCAGCACACAAGGGGCCGTTACACGTTTCAACCCTTATGGGTTTCTGCTGCCACTTATACATACATGTACCTACACATCAATAGAATGCTAAAAATTGACACAGGGATTAACAAAAAGAGGAAGAAATCTTACAGATGGACGAGGTTAAGTTCATGTTACATGACCTAAATTGATGCCAAGAATTTTGCTTCGTGAACAGGAAAATAAGGGTAGCACAGAAAAGCGCTGTGTGACTAGCCCAGTAGTAGGCTCAGGAACATATTAAAGTGCCTATAACCTGAAAAAGAATTCACTGAAATGGTTACCTGTGCATGAAGAGGGTTGAAGAAGACATTGATAAACTGATCAAACTTTGCTCTTTAGTTTTATGGATTGATGTCACTTCTTTATGTGTTCTATGGAGTTGTGTGGCTCATTGTATCAGCCTGCCAGTGGAGGGACTTACTCAGAATACAGGTACTAAAAAACTTTCTGCAGATCAAATAATGCTTCTTGGCTCACAATGTATGTGAATCTTGCACATTTGAGTTTGTGAAGTTCCTTTCTCGATGTATCATGAAAAATTTCATACTCCCTACAGCGAAATACATGTATCAATTGCCCCTGGTTTACCACAACCTCTGGCAACTAATTTCTTTAAAAAATGAATATTTTGCAGGCACCAAAGTTTGTTGACAAAAAGTGTATGAAAAGAGCAAAATGTAACAAAGTACTAATAGACCTTTTCAGCTGTGATATTTGTTTTCCAAATACAGACTCCATGATCACTCTCTAACCCATTTTCATGCTGAGTCTGTCGGACACTCTCCTGGTCTGATATGGGCAGGGCAATTAACATACAAAGCAAAAAAGGTCTATCTGTCCTTTTTGATTACAGAATTGGTTGTTTGCCAGTTCAACATTTTCTCCCTGGTTGGCAGTTTACTACTTTCAACTCAACACAATAACACTTGATCTGTCAAGTTTTTGTTAATTGAACTTTAACCCTTTGATGTCCAAACCGGCCGAAACCGGCCAGACTTAGTATTTTATTCTGTCTAACGCCAGACGATTTTACTTGTCAATGGGTAACCCCTGAGAGTCAATGGGTTAATCACTCACTGAAAAACTATGTCCCCATTAAGTGTTGTCTTTAACATTGTAATCTACTATTCAAGTATTGTTCAAGTGTCCTGATAAAGAATAATCATATCTGTTTTCTTTTTTAGTTTTGGATTGGAGGGGTCATTGCTTTGGGTAAGTTTACAGTGTGCACAGAAGAGACAAACGATCCTTGCACTTATAGATCTGGACAATTTAGCAATAATTATTGTCTCTTTATACCACCTGAAAAATTGATAGTTCTTATCCTGTTAAAAGCACTCCAATGTTTTTTTCTTTGTACATGTACATGTACATGTATGTCTGTGTCAGTCATTGATATTAAAATCGTAATGTAAACCACTTTTAAAAATGGACCTGGAAATGCGGTTAAACTGCCTTTGTGACCATCTGTCATAGGCAAGTCACCATCTCTCATTAGTGCCAAGTTTTCTAAAATGCCAGTAGTTTTTAAATTGGTCAAATCATTTTGGGAAGCTCTCATTAGCAACCTCCTCAAGAAAGTGACCATAAAATTGTAGACTCAACATTTAAGGTGGTTGCTTTTGGAAAGTCCAACTGTACAAACAGCAATAACCGATCCTTAAAGACCAATATTTATTCACTGTATAACAATAAACATGATTTTTAACTAAGGAAAAATTTACCATCTTAGTCATAGCAAGACATTCCACAATATCAAGACCCATGTTTTCATTTTTATCTTCAAGGTTTTAATACCTCTTTACTAACCATGACTAACTGAGTTCAAGGTTACAACCCTTGTTTTTTCAAATTCAATTTTATGTCATACTGGCATCATGAATGGAAGTGGAAAAATGAAGGATTTATATTTATTTATTTATTTATTTATTTATTTATATGACTTTCCCAAAAAAACAAAAAAATAGTAATAATAATATGAACATACAATGCACGTACTAACTGAGGGAGAACAACAGAAGGGGGAAACTGAATTGCCATATAAAACTGTTCTCCCATATAAATAGGGACCTTGAGCAAGGAGGACGACGAAGGCTACAAGAACGTTGTCTAAATATATTATTTCCTGTTACTGTAATAATTTTGCGATTACTCCAAGTTGCTCGACTTGGAAAGTGTGAGTACACATCCTAAGAATAAAATTGGTGAGAATGGTATGGACATGTAGATAGAAAATTGGAAAATTCGTCGTCAGGTGCTCTTGTCCTCCACATGACCTCAAATTTGATCATGTCACGTTGTTGTCCAGACGAGAACGGCAAAGAAATGGGGAGAGGATAAAACGCGGAGCCCTACTCCATGGGAGTACCCTGTTGAGTACCTAAATGGAGTACCCTTAAAAATCATTTATTGGTCAAATTGAATACTTTATCGACATGGTGAGGCATTTAGATGCACGTACCTTTATTTATTTCGAGCTTTGCAGCTCTCCGATTGTTACAGATCGATTCAGTTCACGAATTGGCCGCCATCTTGAAATTTCGTAGGTATAATTTCATGTATCCCAAGTATTGTAGTGTATTTATCTTTTTGTGAATTTTGACAAATATTCATACAAACCCTTAAACCCCTGTATACCCATATAGACTCGTGTATGTCCATAATATGCCCAAGTATACCCTGTAGTATACAGTGTATACCCACACATGCCCATGTAAGTGATGCCCCTGTTTACCCATATAAATTATACTCATGTGTGCCCCTGTATACCCATATATACCCATTTGTAATCTGATGAAATTACCGTGTACAAATAAAGTTTTCCATTCCATTCCATAGAGGTATATATGGGCATACACAGGCCTGAATGGGTATGCATGGGTACTCGCTTTTTCTGAATATTTGTCTAAAAATACATTATATTAAGGGATACACGAAATACCTACGAGATTCAAGATGGCGGCCAATTCGTGAACTGCATCGAGCTGTAACAAAAGGTATGAACATCTATATACCTCGTCATGTTGATGAAGTATATTCAATTTGACCAATAAATGATTTTTAGGGGTACTCCATAGGGAGTAGGGCTCCACGTTTTGTCCTCTCCCCAAAGAAATGTGAAACGCACGTGAAGGGCGTGCACAACTATTATTTTTGATCATTAATGGTAATGGTAATGAATTTATATAGCGCATTTTCTATTGACATATTCGAATGCGCTTTACAAGCAAGTGATGTATGAGTGAGATCGGACATCAGTATATACATATATAACTAGGAGTTTCAGTGTGAAAGTGAGTGCTGGCGTGGCAGTTCCAATCATTGATGCATCTATTAAAAAATGAAAATTTAGAATAATTTGTGCGGGCATGTTATGGTCTCAGTTTAAAATTATGACTAGATCTTAAACGTGTTTCACCTATTAAGTCAAAGTACTTATTGCAATCTATATCACAGAGACCAAATAATATTTTGTACATCTGAACAAGACAGAGGTATTTCCTCCTTAATTATATTCTGCATGTCATCAGTAGCTTACAGAGAAATAATATATAAAGGAGGCTATCTATCTTTATCTCTAGATCTGTGAATCAAGCAAAGAAAGAGAACTCTTAAATAAACTGGGTCGGCTAGCTAAATTGACCAGAAGTACAAGTATAGCGCTTTGTACTGTTTGAGACGAAAAAAATGTGGTCTACTCTTGTGAACAACTTGGCTTCTTGAAATTTTTCTTCAGGTATGCTGGAAAAAGCTGTGTTCTTTTCTGAGTACAATGAAATGAACATGACTGGTGTGCCAAGTAAGTCTTTAACTTCTTCTGATCGATGTACTTGTAAGATCAGAGAACAATACGTTTGTAGCAATAATTTTTTCAAAAGATCATAGGGAACAGTAGCCTGTGAATACATGCAACCACCTCTCAGTGGGGACGTTACTGTATTCACAGGCTTAGGGAACAGGGTTGCCGAAGTTGGTGCACCAGTGTGGCTGGAAATATTATTTTGTATTCTTAAAACTACGATGATTTTGTTTGAGTTGCTTCTCTACTCTGCGTTGTGAGGCTTTTTTGACAGGTAAGTACTTCGGTTTTCCAGTCATCAGATGCATACATTTGTTTTGATAAGATCTGATCTTCCAAGTTAAAAGTTGATTTGATTTGCAATCCCGCAATTAGGAGAGCACTTATTCTTGGATATACGACCCTGAGAATTAAATAAAGTGATCATTATTTTTATTATTAAAATTATCTTATCTTCAAGACGTGACAGCATCACATGAAAGCAGTGTTTCATGAACAAACTCAGGAACACCTGTAGCTGCAGTCTCCCCTTAATTTTTGAATTTGTATTTTGACTCCGCCATTTTCTAATATTGTGTCTTCCAGATCAAAGCCTCACAATTTTTGCTGAGCTGGTGTCTTGTGTTAAACGGACGTTGGCGCGTATACTGGTCATCATTGTCAGCATGGGATTTGGCATTGTCAAGTTAGTACAAGCATTTCGTTTTGTGAAAAAAGTAACAGTGAATAAACAGCACCAATGCAAAGAACTATTCTTTTGCGAGCATTTGAATGGTCACACTTGATTTCACTCACAGCTTTAAAAGTTAAAACCACCTTGTACAGCATAATAAACAGCACCACCGGAAAGTGCTGCTCAGTGGTTTGCATTTGAATTTTCACACTTCAGGATTTCACCAAGAGACTCGGCAGTTAGAATCACGTTGTACGGCATGATAAACAGCATCAAAGGAAGCTACTCCTTCATAACTTTCATGTAAATGGTTATACAACAAGACTTCATCCACAGATTCAACAGTTAGGATCACTTTGTTCATACTCATTAGCTTTCAATAAATGTGATTCAGATCTACCGCTCATATTATATATACTACATAAACAGGACTGGTACTATAGATCCACTTTCATATGACCTTGAAAAACAAACGTAAAAGCAGAACGTAAACAAAAAGCAAAACATTGGCTTATCGTACAAAAACAAATGAGCGCGAATCTTCATTGGCTTAGCGAACGCGGAAGCAAACAACGTCATATCCCAATGGAACTTTCTGGAAAGTTTCCCTTTGACGTCATTTGAAATGCAGTAATGTGATTGGGCAATCGAAGTGTTTACTTCCCATATTTGGGGTTTCCTTGGCGGGAATAAGGAGAAGCTTTGTTTTAATCTTGCCAAACATTGGTCCGTGAAACAAATTGCGAACACTTTTTCAAGGTCATACGAAAATCGCTTTAACTCCTCCTGGACATCTGGGCAGCATTTTTAAACCGAACCACGGAAATTTCTTCTCCCAGATTAGAGGTTAATTGGCCGAATGCAAAAATTATTCTTTTGTCTTTATGTTAATTAGCCTAACTAGCCTCGTTCACACGTGTAACATTGGAAGAATTTGGGCAGTAAAACGAGGCTAGTTAGGGTAATTAACACAAAGACAAAAGAATAATTTGTTGGCGGCCATTTTTGCATTTGGTCAATTACACGCTTGGATATTTGGTAATTTTTTCTTGTAGGCCAAGATTGGGTTCCACTCTTCATCGTGTGTTAGGTGTTGGAGCATTGTACTTCATTCTTGCAATTGTGGAAGGCTGCTTTAGGTCACTTCATGTAAGTATTTCATTTAGTGAGCAGAAAAAAACAAAGGTCAATTAATATACACGTAGAAGTCCCCAGTGAAGATTGTGACGCCAGTTTTTATCAGTCGTCAAGAAAAGTTAGGGACTTTTTTGCAACGAATGAGCCTCGAAGGTTGTACGGTTTTCAGAGATCTGAAAATTGCTTTTTTTTTCTTTTTGGATACAAACGCTTTCTTTGAAGAAAATGTAAACAGTAAGCACTTAATGACTTCCCCCAAGGAAAACGGTGAGTTTTGTTTCCCCGAGGCGAAGCCATTTTGTCGCACCTCTCAACTAAACTATTATTGTGTAGCTGCCAAATGTACCCTTGACGCGGACTGGCACACAGATTTGCACGACCTGATCACGTGTGAGTCGATAGTTTCCCTAGGGAGTTGGTGAGCTTTGACCCATGGCACGTGACACATTCTCCTCCAATCGGAAATGGTATTTGAGTTGCGAAGTATAACAAAGTTGATTGAAAACATTATTTCCTGTGGTCTAAAGTGCTTTTTTAACATTGGAATGGAGGTACCTATGAAGAACCCACACGCTGTTCACGGCAACCTCACACCTGAACTAGACAACCGTATTGGAAAAGCAGCGAATGCTTTCAACAGACTCTTACCTGTCGTGCGCCACAAATCCATCAAGATGCCCACGAAAATTGCTATTTCCCAAGCGGTAGTACTATCGACTCTATTGTATGGCTCAGAAAGCTGGAACACCACCGTCCTGGAAGAGAAACGACTAGCAGCATTTCACACCAGATGCCTAAGAAGAATTCTTGGCGTCTCCTCGCAAGACCATGTGCAAAATGAAGTGATCTTCGAGAGAACCAGCCAAGTACCGCTCATTAACATCTTACGAAACAAACGTCTTACATGGCTCGGACATGTCACCCGTATGCACCAAACTCGCTTGCCCCGTCGCTTACTCCACTGGGAACCACGAGGGCTCCGTCGCCCAGGCAGGCAACGCATGCGCTGGAAAGATACAGTGTCGAGAGACCTGCAAGACTCTGAACTTTCCTTCGAAGAGGCAACAGTGGTAGCGCAGGACCGCAAGGAGTGGCGATCGTTTGTGTCGGCGCTATGTGGGCTCGGCCCACGGCAGCAGTAATGTAATGTAATGCAAGTGTTCACAAAGAGTGCATGGGATATACAGTTGCCGTTGTTGTGGGCTGGTCTCTGTATGGCACTCTGCGATTGGAGTCTCGCTGTGTTTTGTACAACCTATCGCAATCTCGACCCCAGAGCTCTTCTCTTTTGCGCATGACCACAGGAGAGAAGAGAATAGCTCTAGGAACCCGCCTGAAACAAAGCGTCTTCTCATTTGCTTTTGTGAGGAACAGTGAAAAGCGTTACTGATTGGTGCATTCATGTTAGTACGAGGAGTGAGCAGGCGCCGTAAGGTTCAAATAGCCAATTTTCTGCTATAAGAACCCTATGGGGCATGTTCTCCTACATGTAGTTTCCCAGAGCCTCGGGTCGTGCGTAGACATAAGATCCGAGGCTCTGGTGACGAGGATGACCCCTATCACTGTGGGCTGGTCTCTGTGGTGACACTTGAATAAATAATTGATTAATTGATTTGATTGATTTTTATTTCCCTTCACTTGTTCAAAACATTACATAGGAAGTTCCTCACACAAAGAAAATCACAAAAAAAAAAGGACGGGGAGAGAGCAAACCGTTGGGACGCTTTAAAAGCCGTTAGTTATCCGTTAACTACGAGATAAGTTGCACGAAAAATTTCAGTGTAACAGTGTCATTAAGATAGAGCAAAGTTAAATTTTGAGGTGACGTTTTCGTTAACGTCGCCTTCGTAGATCTTAAAGCCCTAATAGTTACAACCACGAAGTCGTATACGCAACTAGAACAAGGTTTTGTTATCGATTTTTCACATGAGAACAATGCGCAGTTGTTTGAGTCTCGGGTTTGCCCTGAAGTTAAGGACGGGACCTACTATTGTTATTGCGCATACGTTCTGCGCATCTCAAGATACTCGGGTTTCCTATCGGTAATGCTTTCTAGTACAGGGATATTTTTGCGCGGTTTAAAACTATCCGGAGAAAGTAGATCTTAGTAAGTACTCTTGGTATCCAAAAACAAAATTGGGGGTAACCATGCATTTTTGAGAGATAGTTAAGCTTCGATTTGAGAGAGAACGCCATACATTGCTTTGTATTTTAAAGCTTTTTACAAATTATTCATAAATTATCTTTGAAAAATGCGTGGTTACCCCATTATTGGAATTCAATAACACTTGTTAAGATCTACATTTGCTGCATAATCACACGCCGGGGCAAAAATATCTATAATTAGTAGGCACCGCCCTTAAACAAGTAATTCAAGCTTAGGTTAACCTTGATCTCGAACATTGGTGTCCTAGGCAGTGTCCTGTTTTCTGACCTGTTTTCTTTCTGTGTTCCAATATTTCTTTCACAGCCGAAGTCTGACCCGGGTAGACAGCAGCTCATTGCCAGCATACCATTGGCTGTTCTTGACGCCTCGATTTGCTGGTGGATTTTCATGTCGTTGGTCCAGACCACACGAACCCTTCGCATCCGACGAAACGTGGTCAAACTGTCGCTATATCGGCACTTTACTAACACTCTCATCTTTGCAGTCTTGGGTAAGTTAAAGTCATGGCACTTCATCTCGTTACAATTGATGAATTTGCACATAGGAGGCATTGGGTACAAGGCTGGTGTAGTGGTGAGAGCATTCGCCTCCCACCGATGTGGCCCAGGTTCGAGTCCCAGACTGGGCGTCATATTTGGGTGGAGTTGTTGATTCTCCACTCTGCACCGAGGTGTTTTTCTAACGGTTTTCCCCTCTCCCAAAAAACAACCATATTTGATTTGCGTCAATTTGTTGATTTCAGTTTACATTGTCCCCAGTTAGTACTCCAGCGCTAGAAGACAAGACACTCAAAAAAAATTCCTTTCCTTTGTTGTGAACAAAGCGGCTGCAAAACAGTTCATGAGCCGATACATTCTTTGTAAAAGTTAGAAGTTTTATAACGACAGCGCTCGGAGATCATCTTGTAGATCGGGCTCAAACGTTCAGTACTAGTTATGAGCTGCAAATTCAACATTCATTACTAGTTTCTTGGCTAATCGTTTTCACAAAAGTCAGCATTTTTATTCCAGTGAAGCAAAATTTCCCTGTTGAAGCCTTCTTCTTGTACGTGTTTTTTTTTTCTGGCAAAGACAGGTAGCAACCGGGAGTGGAAGCTTCGCATGCCCGCCTTAGATCGCGTTCTCGGAGCCCGAAACAAAAGCGAAGGAAGAAATACAAAGCATTTCGACAGGCGACAATGGGGAACAAAATTCCTTGGGACATTGAACAAAAACTTGGCGAAAATATGGAAAAAAAAAACATCGGGCATGTAAATCGAGCGAAAACAAACTATTTCGCGAGAATACTAGGGTGTTCAATGCAATGCAGGAGGTCGTGAGTTCGAACCCGGCAGGACCAACACTCAGGATCTTAAAATAACTGAGGAGAAAGTGCTGTCTTTGGTTAGACTTTCAAGTCATCTTGGATAAGGACTATAAACCGTAGGCCCCGTCTAACAAATATCTTTCATGTTCATAAGTTCCTTGTGGGACGTAAAAGAACCCACACATTATTCGAAAAGAGTAGGGGATGAAGTTCCTTTTGTTATGGCTGTCCTTCGTGAGTGTATGGGTGGGTGGGTATAGCAGGTCCACATCAGCTGAATAGCTGCCAATACTTAAACCTGCTCGAACAAATAAATAACAAACAAACAAACAAATGGCGGAAATGTCGATGCCTGCACTCTCCCGGGGGCGAGAGAGTGCATCATGGCTCATCAAAGCTTCTTTGGGTTGAGAAGAATCAGGCTCTCTGCATATCTCGCATGAGGCATGTAAATCGAGCGAAAACAAGCTATTTCGCGAGAATACTAGTGTGTTCAATGCAAACAGTTATAAAGCGTTTTCACTCACGTGACCAGCAGCCATATTAGATTACTGAAACAAAAGAAAGTATTTGCATAAAAATAGAGTTCAATTGCCGAAGGATTAGTTTGGTACACTATGATGGCCTCCATTTCTTTGTTGTGGAACACCAACATGGCTGCCCCTTGATGTCATGTGAAAACGCTCTATACATCCAGTTTGGAACGGTGGGGGGATGGTTGACCGAGATCATGTGAAAAGCATTGGTTGATTTGGTCTTGTCATTGTGGCCTATTTTAAAATGTATTCCATGGTTTTTCCCTTTTCCAGCATCTGTAGCCTATATGATCTGGTCAATCAAGACTCACAGATTTGCCAAAGATAATTGTATTACAGTAAGTGTGATTGATGCTTTAGTTCCATGGGGTCACTTTTATTCGATTGCGCCACTTTGCTCAAAAGAGACAGACAAGGTGTGGTATATTAGGCACATGCGGGTGATTTGTCAATCAACAGTGGTCGCATAGAGCGGTTTTCAATTGAGTGTCGAAAGTAATTAGCGAATTGCATTAGTTTTGCATTACTTCACTCAGTGAAAGTGATTGGTTCAAAGTTCTCGCGCCACATTTTCAACCAATCAGAAGTTAAACCAAAACCAAAACGTGGCTCGCGCGTGCATATTTTCCCGCGCTTTGTGTCGGCTACGTGTAATTACTTCGAGTTTTGATTGGTTTACTGCATTGTCTCCGTCCTTTTTGATTTGCTTAAGTAATTACTTTGGATTTGGTTTTACGACACTCGATTGAAACTCGCTCTATTGAGCTTCGTGATAATTCGTGCAATAAAAAAGCCTCTAATGGCAATGTGTCCGTTCTTTTTCAATTCCCTTGTCCCTTTTTCGGTTCTTTCTGCAGGTACTGGAACACAGATTACCAAAAAAAACAAAAGACAGAAAACAAAACAACTCCAAATAAAGACTAATCCCAAGTGACCAAACATACAATGCTTTTCCGGTACACGCAAGTAGACCCCCTTTTTTCGCGCTGGAAATATCTTTTTGGAGGTTCCGACTCTTTGTTACCGTTTGTTGATCGCCATCTTGGATAATGAGACGTGCTTGAATGAATTCGAATAAAAGCAGATCGTGAAGCAACCTCTTTCATTGTACGTCTTCGTTTTTAAGCACCGAAAGTTGATTCAAAGATAACCGGAATTGTAGGCACATGTTGAAGCAGTCTTCTCTCATTTTCCTTGTTAATGTTTGCAGGATTGGTCTGAGTTGTGGCTTGATGAAGCCTTTTGGCATTTTCTGTTTTCCATTGTGCTTTTGGTCATTATGGTGCTGTGGCGTCCAACAGCCAACAATCAGAGGTATAGCCGGTATTAACCAGCAGTTAGTTTTTGGTCAACATTTTGTTTCAAAATGATAACAATAAAACTAAGCATTGTCACGAAAATAGGTTGGCGCGGATTTAATCCGATTGGACGTTGAAGGATAATGTCAAGACGTCTCTAGTCAGTAACATTTCATTTATTACAAAATCAAACTTATTGTGGGACTTCTTACGAACGAAAAACCGTTTGGTTCTAAAGAACGTTCCCCCACATAAATCAAACAATGTTTTATCCCTTCAAACCTCAAAATTTCAACTTTTAGCAACTTGTATCAGCTATTGTGTTCGCGGTTAGCGCAATAGCTGAATTCGTTTTTAACTTTGCGCAATTATGAGTATTAAGCGATTTTTGGCGGTCTTTCATTTTACCGGATCCGAAGTAATAGTTGTGGTTACACGCACCTTGGGTTTGGGGACTTCCGGAGGGTAAATGGCTTGGGTTTGGTTCAGCTCAGATTTAATGTTATCCTTGGGGATGCGGTTACACAGTAAAAGACTCCCCTCAGGGTAAAATAATAGGGTGTAATTAATATTAGGGAATTTCGTGTATTAGCTACGTTCTGCTTTATGATTGGCCAAGCCACCTCAGGGAGCAGATAAACCGTACTTTTCAGTTCAGGAACTGTCAGTTGTTCTTTTTTATGTATCCATGGAAATTACCCTTGGGCAGTTTCGGTCTATGGAAAGCGCTTACACACAAAAACGTCCTTGCGTTTGGGCAAACGCTATTTACCCATGGGTAAAAAAGCAATTGTAACCACAAAAACAAAAAGAACAAAGCGAACATAACAGTACCTAATTAGCAAGGCCTAATCGGAATAATGGTTCTTTTGTTATCACCATTTGAGTCCGGAATATGAAAGTCTACCCCGATTTTTGCATTGTGTCGTCGTTGTCTTGAAGGGGCGAATCGTACTATAATGTTGTATTAATACAAACGAATTTCAAATGAAGATAGTTATTTAGCGATTCAATTCCGCATCCTTGCGTTGTCGTACAAACCTTAAATTTGGTTAATTGCCCTTTTCACGGTTAGTTTTTCTCATTTGCATTACAATGTAATCTAACGTGAATGCGAGGCAATTTCGGGTTAAAACTACAAAATAGCCCGAAATTGCCTCACATACATGCTAGATTATATTGTAATGCAAATGAGAAAAACTAACCGTGAAAAGGGCTATTCTGTGAGAAGGGAGTTGAAGCAATTACGACGGCAACCGCGTGGTCGTGCGCGTGCGGCACGCTTTTTCGTACATTTCTCTGTCGTATTCAGAAATTGTTGGTTTTGACGGCAACATGAGTATACAACAATGAATAGTTGATATTTTTGTCTTCACCATAAAACCGTTCGTACCATGCTTATTATAGCGAACGGGACTTTGGGTGATGCCCAACGAGTTTGCCAAGCAGAAAGGTCTGTGATGAGTCCCTTGGTCGGGATGAAACGAGTTTCGAAAGACTAACCACGAACAATGTATTTTCACAAGTAACTGTCAACTTTATTGTCAATGATATAAGATAGTTCGTCTTTATTGTACAAGGTGAAAAAGACGGAATAATCTTCAAAGTTATATCTTAAAGTAGCGCTCTTATTTCTGTGGTCGTTTCTTAAATTCCCTTTTCCTGTATCTTCTCAGATATGCGTTCACGCCCATTGTTGACTTTGGCGATGAAGAGGACGAAGATGACAACATGACTCTGTCTGATGCGTTTGGTGAGTTGTACTGCGATAACTTTGACCTTTGAGCTTCTCATTCTGCCTTTTGTAAACGGAGAACTAAAGATTGTCTTTTCTTTCAGATGGAATGAAAATGCGAAATGTGAAAAACGTGCCTGAAGTTCACATCAATGGGGACTCGAAGAGGAAACACAAACCAGTAAGTCTGTACACGAACAGCTATAGTTTTATTTCATGGAGCTACAAGTTACAATTCCTCAGCTGGTCAGTACTATATCCTTATTGACTGATCGCGAAAACCATAGGCCTTGACCTGAAGGGAATATTTTTCCCTTTCTCCCTGGCTTAACTCAGTCAATAAGCGTTTTGTCGTATGATCAGGCAAACGTTTAGTTTGCTTCGCAGTGTTTACTTGCTTTTGGCCAAGCAATTAATTTTTTGAGTGTTGTTATCGAAGAGTGGTTAAGATTCAGTGTTGTTCTGAAAACTCATTAGGCGAAGGTTCATCGAGATTTATTTTATTTTATTTTATTTTTTTACAATCAGCAAAATACAATTTACAGATTTACAGATCAAACACTTGAATTGACTAACAGTTAGTTAACAACACCAAAATATGTCACTCGAGAAACCTATGCCATTTTTTAACAAAAGCAGTCTGGGTATTTGTCATGACCGAAATATATTTTTCCACTCTTAATTTTTCATAAACAAAATTAACATAGTCTACAAATTGAAACTTTATATTTTCCTCAAGCGCATTACTATAAAGAAAGTACTTCCCGATAAGATTAAGTTGTTGAGGATTGAAGAAGACGACCACCCGTTCAGCACACCATATACAATTTCTTTTTCGGAAAGAGCGGATATTTTTTCCGAATGAAGAGAGTTATACCAATCGATAAATTCGCGCCAAACCATCTGGCGACCACGCATGAGCACAATAGATGCATTGTAGTTTGCTCAGTACTGGTGCAATAAGGACAATATGGACAATTTGGAAAGGTTCATCGAGATGGTAGGGAGCGTAAAGCAATAACGACGGCTACGAGAACGTTATCCTAAAACATATATTTCCAGTTATTGTAATAATTTCGCGATTACTCCAATTCCTTCGACATGGAAAGTGTGTTTCAACATTCCAGCAATAAAACTGGTATGAGCGAAGTGGATACTTGGAGAGAACATTGAAAAGCTATCGTCAACGGGTACTCGCTTCCTTCACAGCCTCAAATATTTGATCATATCGCGTTGTTGTCAGGACAAGAACAGTTAACAAACGTGCCAAAATGCATACCTTTCTTTTCGCAGGAAGATGATCTAAAATGGGTGGAAGAAAATATTCCCAGCTCGGCTGCTGATGTGTAAGTAAAATTGCGTTTAGTGAAAACCCTATGACATTGCATTTGTTTCTTAACATCGTGTTTTTTAAATCTTCTTCGTTCTACACAAAGTTGATGGTACTTCAAAGCAAATTAAGTGTTTGTTTGGCCATTTCTTCCAGGGTTCTGCCGAGTGTTTTGGATTCCGACGAGGTAAGATGCACTGTTACCCTGTAGCTAACAGAAAGATCACCTTGATGTCGAAAGAATGGAGTCGTTCTTGATTGGCTAACAGGGCTTAAGGACGTTCGCGCCCATTGCTACTGCGCATCCTCACAGCGCACGCAAATTCACATGCCACGTCATGCATCAAGCACGCGCGCTAAGTACTAAAATGAACAATGTGGCCATTGCTATAGCTTTGCTTGGATTTAACGATCTTGGATGTTCGGTGAACCCCTACTTTTCTTTTCAGAAACAGATCTTATTTACAATTATCTCCACATTGGCTAAAAATGAACAAAAAATCAATGTGGGAAGTTAAAAAAATTTTCAAGATTTCTGTCCTCGGGACATGGAATCCTGCCATCTTAAGGCTGCAAGGCGCATGAAACTATGGTCGCTAAATGCGAACTTGTTCTTCAAGGAACCTCAACAGTTAACTTAATTTACTTGATGGGTCCACTTAAACAAAGTTTGGTAGAGAACATTTCACTTCAAAGATGTAATTGCAATATTTTTGGGCTTACAGACACTGTGGCCTTATTCGCTAAAGAAGCCGGTTTTTTTCAGATTTAGGGTGTTCTTTTGGGCAAGTTCTCTTCAAAACGAAGTCGGTGACCCCCCATTTTTTTTCATTTCTGACATCACTAACTCATCATCTTTCAATGGTAAAATTTGCAGGAAAAATCAATGTTAGAAAAATTGCGCGCGAACGCCCTTAAGTTTATTGGCTGGGTTGAGGGTTTATCAAGAATAGAGGTGTAATTGGCCGAGGGGCAGTTTTCAATCTAGAAATTAGTCAAAGTGGGTCATATGTCCCACATGCCATTTTATATATTGGGTGATGTCAAAAATGGTCTGGGTCTAACGTGGCATTGTTCTTTTTATGTTTCACACAAATTGAGCATCACATGCCATTTTCTTTGTAGCCAAGGATATACAGAATTTTGGAGGGACAAACAAAAAATATTATGGTATTTTTGATATAGAGCGTTTTCACTCACGTGACCAGCAGCCATATTGGATTACTGAAACAAAGGAAAGTATTTCTTGCATAAAAATAGAGTTCCATTACCGGAGGATTACGGTTTGGTTCACCATCATGGCCGCCATTTCTTTGTTTTGGAACACCAACATGGCCGCCGTGACGTCATTTAAAAACGCTCTATTGTCAAATGACGCAAAAACGCGGCCGAGATCGAAGAATGGAGAGGGTAAGGGCCCCTTGGCAGACAAGGTAGATCATTATGAGCGGAGTGGTGATTGGCGGGGGTTGGACGTGGAGGTGAGGCTTAATAGAAATTAGAAATCTGGTTTCCTCCTTCAAAGATTTCGGTCACGGTCTCCGCTGTGATCAAAACTTGTGTTGAAACACAACCGCTGTTTTATCCCCTTGCAGGAACTCATGACAACAAAGTTTGAGATGTCCAAAATGGAATAACCGATCTGTTCAAAGCACGTGAACTTTGGTAAGTTTGTTAGCTCAGTTGCCTCGATGTATCGTTAACAGGGTTAAAAAACCACTTCTGTCCAGTTTCTGGATAAAATTTTAAGATCTATTTTCATACAGAAGGCTGTTTGTTCTGAATACTTTTGGGTTGAGAAGAAAAGTATGAAATTGTTAGTTGCTTGGCAACAAATGAAAGGACAATGTAAAAGGATAATCTAAGTCCAAGGCAGCAATGGAAACTGCAACCTCCGCTGAATCGGTCAGTTTTTCTCTAAAAGAACTCCTGGTGAAACTGCTCAATTATTAGAGCGTTCAACCGGTGCTGTGGAGCAGTTTTCAAATGACTGTCGAAAGTAATTACGCGATTGCAATTGCTACGCTTAGTGATTGGTTTAAAAGTGTCGCGCCAGTTTTTCAACCAGTGAGAAGAAAAGCCAAAACCAATCGCAACTTGCACGCGCTATTTTTCCGCGCTTTGGGCAAGTTACACGGAAATGCTACGAATTTGGGTTGGTTCATTGTTCTGTTTGCACCTGCAGTGATCGGTCGAAGTAATTACTTTGGTATTTGTTTTACGACACTCGTTGAAAACTGCTCTATCCCGCGCTCAAAATTAATAGGTAGCTCAGGTAGCATCAGTCGTTTTGAGCCACGAACGGAAACCGGAAATCGGAAATAAACATTTCCCACCATTGTGACCCTGGTTCGATTCTTAGACTCGGCGTCTCATGTTGGTTGAGTTTGTTGTTGGTTTTCACGCACGTGATCAACAGCCATGTTTTTCAACGAAAACCAAAAAAATGTTTGCATAATAGTAGAGTTCAATTCCTGGAGGATTGGGTGGGGACACAAATATGGCCGCCTTTTCTTTGTTTAGGGGCAACAAACATGGCGACCGTGACGTCATGTGAAAACCGATAATTAATTCCCTACACTGCTTCGAGAGGTTTTTCGGGATACTTCGGTTTTCCTGTCTCCTCAAAAACCAACCTACGATTTTACATTAGTAGTTTGAATTGATTTGATTTCTGTAGTGTCCCCAATTATTGGCACAGCGCGAATTAACAAATTGATGTCTGTCCTGTTGTTGATCATGAATTTCATCATAACATTGTCAAAGTAGCTGTGGATCTACGAGGCGATAGCCGAGTGGATCCGCAGACTACTTTGACAATGTTATGACGAAATTCATAATCAATAACCGGACAGACGCATGAAAAACTGACATCAATTTGTTTTTTACAATAACAAAAAGGCAAAGGGGTCAAAATTAAGTCAAAACACGAGAAGAACGCAAGACAAAAATACTGACGCAAGCAATATCACGCGTGATCCTCGCATAAATTATAAATTTATGTGTCTGTTCGCTTATTGACAATAAAAATTAACCAATGAGCGCACGAGAATTTTGCAGTCATTGTAAAAATACAGTTGACACTTAGTCAAGAGTGAATTAGATAAGACTGTTGTTATGGCATGGGTGGGCTCCCAAGCACAGTCACAAATAAGTCTATTTTTAGAGTACCCGTTCCCGCGAAAATCAGTTGTCATGTCCCTGAAAAAACGTATGACAGAAGCAGTCACGCGTGACATAGCTTCTTCTGATTAGTTGAAATTGGCGGCCATTTGTTTGTTTCGCGCACAAAGTGTATCAAAAATAAATCCATTTGTGACTGTGAGGCAAGACCGCAAAGTGATGGTTCAACACTCTTATCTAATTCACTCTTGATAAACTTCATTCATTCATTCATGCCAAAACAATAGTCTCTACCAGTCTCTAGAAGTGAAAAGATACTTAGCAATATAAATTTGATAATGGTCAGACATGCGGAAAAGGAAAACTGTTCACTTCCGGTTGCTGTCCGTGTCTCAAAAACGTCGCGTGCTCAAGCACTCATTGTCTGGGAGTTTGATACATGGCACATACGCCAAGTTACTTGTTGTGTTCATCACTTAAACTCCCGAGAAAAATATTGCTCTCTGATGACTGTATTAAGCTCAAGGAAAGTCATACAGACAGATACGGAGCAGACATCCCTTTCCTAGTAAAACTGGTCAAGCGCCCTCAAAGGCCAGTACAACGAAAATTTTACTCTTTGTTATTCAGTTGGAAATAAATTTTTCAGTCCATGACAAAACATTTTCAGTGTATGGAGTTAGCAACAAAGGTTAGGTAGCCCACCAGCTATTTTGTAATCCTAATTTAACATTGTGTAGTCCGAAATTGTTGGGAATTTATTTCTCAAACTCGTGTGTTAAGCGGGCACGGTCAAGCGCACAGGGTTGTGGTTAAGGTGTCTGTGATATCGACTCAGTTTGTAGTCATAATGCGCGTGCGCGGGTGCAACATGTTGGTTGAAACTGGCCAAACGGAACAACTTTCACACATCCAACGTGAGAGCAAAAGATGTTGTATGGAATAACAAACATGTTCCAAATTCATCCAACATGTTGAATGGTCACCGTTTTTGGCAAAACGCAGAAATGATGGTTTACCCGAGAAGTTTGATCGTTCAACATTTATCGTTTGGCCGGGCCTTTAATTTTTTCATTTGTGAAAATTCAAGGTTAACATTCTTTTTAACGCATGAACTTTCTTGTTTTAGGTCACGCAAGAAAATGATTTGCTCTTCGTTAACTAGAGACTTGTATCTAAGTGCGGTTAAGCGTATGCGTGGGACATCTAATGGGTCTTATGTTTGGTTACCATGGTAATTCAAGTCGTAGTCGTTCTACAAAGCGTCCAGTATGATAGACGTGTTAATAATAATAATAACATTAATAATAAATCGATGGATGAGATTCTTTGATTTGCAAGTAGACTTGCAAAAATGAATACGAATTACTTTCCAATCTTGCTTCTTTTTCACGCTCAAGTAACACACTAAATCGATGCAGTACTACTTATTTCTTTTGCTAATTCCTTCAAGCTGTTGTAACACTGAGGATGCCGCTGTTTCCTGAACGTTCTGGTAAAAAATTAAAGTGGTACTATGATAAAAAAATCACTTCAATTTTTCATCAGATTTCGAAAGTGTTTTCCTAACACCCGCCTGGCAAAATTCTGAGCTTTGATTTTATCCAAAGAAGGTTTACTTTGATGGTAAGTTTTGGATTTCGCCGTCCGCCATTACTCACGTTAAAAACTGAGCGACTGGACCTCAGAGGGTTGGATCTAGGGAAAAGTGACGCCATTCACTCTACAGCTTAAAACTTCGGCGTGCTAACGCAGTTTATTATGTATGCAAAACACGAGTTTAAAAATCTGAAAGCCGAAACTCCCTTGCTGTTTATTAATTCAGTCGCGTTCAAAAGCATTGCATTCTTAAACTAGCGAGTCTTTGACGTCATTTTCTCCTCGATCCAGCTCTCTCAAGATTGTAATCCCAGTTAAAATAAACAAGTGTCTTTTTTGAAATTAAAGCTTAAAACTTAGGTAACATAGTTTTGAATGTCAAAGGAAAAAAGGATTTGATTTTTTTTATCATAATACCACTTTAACGACTCTTTTAAACTTTGTTTGGTGAAATAAGTTAATGATCCTTTAAAATACGCTTTAGCAATTTTGTAGCGGCTAAGAAATGGGGTACTCTTTTATAACTGCCATTAGTTTTGTTGAAAGGTTTTTTCTTTCTGGGATTTTAGGGTGTCGCCTCAAGTAACACACACATTGTAAATTATAAATTCTAAACATATTGTTGTCATGTGAGACTAATATATTTATGTGAAACTGGATGTTACAGGAACAGCCGAAATGGCCAGCTTTCACTATTGCGCTACCAAAGAAGCCGAAGATGGGATTTTTCTTGTAAATAACTAAGGTCTCTGATTGAGACGGGCTTTCATAGTGAACGAGGAACTACACAATTCAAAGTTAGAAATGGGTGGTACATTTGGAGAAGCAGCACCACAGAAAAGTATTGCTGAGTACCACCTCCCATAGAGTCGGAAGTTAAAGCCCTCTTTTACTTGATTATAAACAGCACCACAGGAGAGAACTACTCATTAGCTTTCATTTGAATGGTAATACATAAGGATTTCACCCACAGACTCGAAAGGTAGAACCACCTTGTACTGCGTAATAAATAGTACCACAGGAAAGTACTGCCTAGTAATTTTCATTGCCTGTAGCTTCGAATCCATTTGGCAGCTAAACGCTGTCACATTCTCTAAAGGAAAATGGAGGAGTAACCAATTGCATCGAGAGACCATTTGACGTTAAACGTTATAAAACGTATTTGTTTGTCAATGAAAGGAAACCTAGTTCCTGGGCTCTTCTCGATTTTTTTTCCCGCTTGCTGAATTTATGCTTGGTTATGAAACCTCTTAAAAAGTTGATAGAGTTAGCGCAACTTGTTCCAAAATGTTTCACATGGGTTTGGAAACGTTTTGGAGTAATTCATATTCGCGTTCCGCCCTTGTTTTGGTCATTTATTCAGTTCACACAATGCCTCTGAGGAAGAATTTAATTGTAATTGTTTTTGTCGTATGTTTGTTCTTGAATAAATAAATGTTTGGATGTCGAAAGCTTGAAACTGTTTTTGTGTTTTCAGTTTCAGTTTCAGTTTCAGTTTCAGTTTTTATTTGCATTTTGTATAAAAATATCATGTTTAGCGTTTTTTAACGTAACGCGCGTTTCTCGTCCTTAAGGCGTCCTTAGTCACAGGATTTGGTATCGCAGGTGTATGTGGTGGAATTAACAGTCGGAATTTAAATCAAAGTGTTTTTTTCATTCCCATGCAAGACATCTGGGGCCGGTTGCTCGAAGCGTGGTTAACGCTAACCGTTGGTTAATAGGTATTAAAACCCATAGGTTTCCATGGTATTTCACGCAGGTTAGCGCTAACCATGCTTCGAGCAACCCGGGCCTGATCGTTAGCTCTTGCAATAGAAACGCGGGCCCACGCAAGGACGGTGGAGCGGTCATTTCTGGTTGGAAAGGGTCTCGCTCCAAGAACCTTCCCGTGATCTTTTCTACTGAGAAAAAACCTTAAACATGGTTTGTCAAGCCAACGATTGTTGAACCTAAGAAAAACTCCGAGTTTTGGATGGAATCCTTCTAAGATGTACTCACTCAGCTACTGATTGATTCGGATCCGCCACAGTGAGGTGGGACACTTCATAAAAAATACATAACCTTCCGTTAGATCATAGTTAATAGATGTAGGCTGGTTATGAAACTCGACAAGTTTCTTTGTTTCATGTTTTTGTTCGCTTTTTTGGCCTTGACCCTGCACAAAACCCGACAAAAACACGCTTTTTTCGGCAGGATAACCAATCAAAAGCTTCGACTGATTTATTCGAAATTAACTTGCGAACCAAAAACAAAAGATTGTGCAGGGTCACGGTCGGTTCAACATCTAATTGCGACTGTATTGTTCTTGCTTTTGAAATTCCCAGGGTTTCATAACCAGTCTCTAGATTAACTATGGTTAGATTGACGAATGTGTAAAGAAACCTTGCTGACGTCATTGTTTACTTTTTGTTTCATTAACATACGAGTTTGCTCGCAGAAGGCATTACGCTATTTGCAAATTCACTTCAAAAGGTAAAAGAACTTGTTAAACTTAGATAAATCTCTAACTTAAAGCCTTTTTGCTTTTATCGAGCGGTTTTCAATTGAGTGTCGAAAGTAATTAGCGAATTGCTTTGGTTTTGCATTACTTCACTCAGTGATTGGTTCAAAGTTCTCGCGCCACTTTTTTAACCAATCAAAAGTGAAACTAAAGCCAATCGTGGCTCGCGCGTGCACATTTTCCCCGAGCTTTGTGTCGGCTGCGTGTAATTACTTCGAGTTGTGATTGGTTTACTGGATTGCCTCCGTCCTTTTTGATTGGCCAAAGTAATTACTTTGATTTTGGTTTTACGACACTCGATTGAAACTCGTTCTAACGAGCCATTAATTAGCCATCAAAAACTGGCAACTTTTTGGGTGGCAAAAGTGCTAATGACCCGATACATTCTTTGTTCAATATCTCCTTTTCAAAGCATAATTTCTCCGAGATTTTCTGTTATATCGGGTTCAAATTTTTCAAAGACAGCTACTGATGCAATGCACTTTCAATATTCAGTACTTTATATTCTTGGCTGACTGAATAGAACACGATAGTCTTGTTCTAACGAGGCAGAATATGTAAGCAAAGATTCCCGTACACAAAATGTCACCCTGAAAGGTCATTAGTGCTTAGGCTTAAATATAGTGCTGGGGCCGGTTCCTGAAAGGTGTAACAACTCTATTCCAGGGATATCTTTACCCCCCGGAATAAATTCTCTTCTGTTCTTTCAGAATAGCAGATTTATATCTGGAATAACTTTTATATCAGGTATAATTTATTCCTCCTTCCAGGAACAGGCCCCAGATTAGTACTCAACACCACAAACGATATCCTTGGGGCAGCAACGAACGACCTGTTTTGGACCTAAAGTTGTTTGCCAGTGTAATTGTCATAAAGTGTCCCACCTGACAGCAAAATCTCGGTGATGAGCGAGGGCCATCTGTGGGCTTCAACTAGAACCACATCACGAAGGAACACAAACTCTGAGAAATATACATCGTTCACGGATTTCTTCCGAGTTTCACTTAGGTAACACACATTCCCAGTGACTTTCATAGTTGAATTATCTACCACAGCTTAATGACTGTGTCTTCTAAGAATAACACGCGTAATGATTAAGGCTAAGTGCTTTTGAGTGGCCCCACTCAAGGTTATGACTATTTCTGTCCTGAGCACAGTACAACGAAAGAAAAGTACACCATTGTAACAACGAACTCCAACCGCATTGTACGAACGCCACTGGCGAACCGAGCAAAAAGCGGATGTCGAAGGTGTGATTTGTCGCAAGAGACATTAAGGTTATTTTGCGGCAAATGTTTTTTTAAATAAAAGTGGTTGCTAAAGTAGTTTCTTCACCCTTGTCATTAATTTTGCGATTTGGTGATTTGTTTTGTAAACGAAGCAATTGAAAAAGTATTTACTTAGCCCTCAATTTGTAAGTGAAACAACTTGGAGGACTTTGAAGCCAAATGCTCGATGAAATGGTTTTTTTTCTTTTGGAGCCGAATCCTAGTAGATCTTCGTTTCATCCACAAATTCATTTTTCGGATTCAAACTGTTAATTTCGTGGTACAAAAATTGTAGGCCTTGTTACTTAAACTGATGAAAATCGAAGGCAAGTTTGTTTTCCGAGCGGATTTTCACCGAATCCATGTTTTACGCGCATTTCTCTACACAACAAGAAAGTTGATAGAGACAAGATTATTTTTTAAAGAAAGAAAAAACCGTCCCAACTGAGTACATCTTAGATTTCTTTTAACTTCGGTTAAAGAGCCTGTACATCATTTTGATAATTTTCAAAACGTTTACTCTGTCTATCACATTGATCATGTTGAGGCCATTTTCTCTTCTCTACTCCCCTTAAACGAAAGAAATAAGTTATTCTTAAATTATGTAAAAGCAAAATTTACATATTTTTATTCTTTGGGACGATAAATATTTTAACCAATACATTGCACATTTTGTACACCATAAAGACTTAAGATATCCGGATTCGTCGTGACGAACTGCTCAGACGAAATGCTTCCCATTTCCTAGCTGTTAGTTTTCCAATGATGTAAATTTGATTGAATATTTGTTTGAGGCCAGAGAATCAGTTTGAAGGCTTCATCTTCAAGTGTTAAACGCGGAAATATACCATTGCTAGAACAAAACAGTTCACATCCCATTCTTTGCATTCCATATGCGCAGCCGGCGTCTGCATCGAATTAAATCACTTCGGAAAAGAGAAAAGTGATTCTATTATTTGTTGCCTTACGATGAAGATAATAAACGAAACATTTTCTGCTAAATAAAGAAATTGCCTACTTAAGTAGTAGAGTACACTTAATAGAAACACTGACAATAACACAGAAATCCATTTTCTCTTCACAAAGTGTTATTTTGTCGGTGCAATGCTCTTTCTTCTCTCCTCCGGCAAATATCTCGCAAACATCTCGAGTAGATCAAAATCGTCTGTTAAATCGTATGGAAATTTGTTCTCGTTGTTTTTAATGTCTGGATTTGCCCCACTTCGAAGCAAGAACTTCGTTACAGCGACGTTCCCTGCTCGAACACTGTGATGAAGTGATGTACAGCCTTGTTTATCCTGCATGTTCACATCTGCTCCCAAAGTTACAAGCATTCGGACACATTTTAAGTTACCATCCTTAACAAGTTGATGAAAATCCGGGTTGCTGTGTCCGCCTTGGGCGTTAACTAACATTTTTGTGTCCACGCTTGGTCGCTTCAAAAACTGACTCATCTCTGAGGGGTCGCCATCTTTGACCATATCATGGAATACCAACTCGTGTGGAAATTTCACTCGTCTATCCATAACTTCCGAGAATCGACTTGGCAAGCGAGAACTTTGTAACACACGTTTATCTCTGTCTATGAAAGCAGTTTACTTCAATCGCACTATGATCCAAGTTGCATTTCTTAAATTATCGCCAGTGAAATCCTGTGATAATGAAATCCCTTAAGTTTACTTTTGAACGGAAGACAGCGAACGCCACTTATTGTATTTTCTATAACAGTCGACGCTAACTTTAAGCTCATTGGTTGACTTAGAGGGGGTATATTTACTTTTCTCTATTTCGCGAAAGACATTCATTGTCCTACTTTCGTAATATTAAGGTAAACGCGTGACGTAAGACATTTCCAGCATTTTCCAAATCGTTTCGAGAGCGAAGACTAAATATAGCAGATTTAGTTCCGGATGAAATGAAAGAAGCACAGAAAATGATAACTTTTATTCAGAGCAATTTTGTCGTGATTTACATTCTGTACAACTGCCGGGGACTCTCGAAATGTTGCAAATGAGTTGACTGCGAAAACAGGAATTCAAAAATGAATCACGGCTTTCTTCACAATTATTTGCTTCTTATTTGCATTGTCCACCTTTTTAACGTCATTAAACAAAGCATCACTTTGACAAAAAATCCGTTTTTTCCATACTTACGTACACAAGATTTTTCTAAATGGAAAAGGGATTAGACAATTGGCACTACAAAGGCTGTATCGCGCAAAAAATAGAAACCGCTTATTAAAAGCTTAACCTTGCGGGTACCGAGGTCGAAGTTGTGTACATACCCCTTAGAACTCTGACAGCGTCTTATTCTGAGAGATATAAATTAATTAAGTTGGAAATAGCAATAACATTTATTAACCTTTGCAAAAGTTAAATAAAGGCTGACACGAGGATGATGAAATTCAGTTAACAAGACGTGCTGGAATTCAACGTAAGATTCATTAATTAAGCTTTGCTGTCAGAGAAAGACGTCAAACGGTTGCCTGCCGCGGTTGTTAAAAATCAAAAGAACCCTCCGCTCTTTTTTAATACTTGCCGAGAACTTTTCCCAAGGAATTGAGCTAAAATCGAATATAGGTCTCATTGAGTCCAGCCACACAGCAAATTTGACCACGACGTTTTCCGTTTTCGGTAAACGCCAAGTTTATTTCCTCCCTTTTGTCGATGAGGAAAAGTGTTGGGCCTGTTTGGCAGCCTTCACTCAAAGCTTATTTCGTCCCGGGTTTTAGTCTAGTTAAGCTAGTCACCGGATGGCAATTCTTGTGGAGCTTCAGTCAAAACTCGCCTCTTGTAAACCGTGTTCAAGGGCCGTATTCTGTAAGTTATTGTCCTCGTTTTTTCTAGTTGATTTTATCAACAGGGAACAGTAGAGCAGCCCGAGTGATTCCGAACGTATAAGCTTGTGGTTATGTAATTTTTCTTTTTATTGATGTAGATTTACAACATACTGTCCACCTTAACTTCCGTTTCATATAACACCAATCAAGTGAGAACGTAAAGATAATGATGAAAATAATGTAACGACAGATCAGTGATATCTTTCTATCATTCTTTGAATCAAACGTTTGTGTAATGCGCGTATTATAGAGATAATAAGTAAATCCTTGCATAATTAATTGGCACCGTTGCCGGGATCGAGAATGGATCAGAATCTTATAAACAAAAAAAATATCGTGCAACACTTGCTTGGTCTCGAAGAACGTCGTTACACAGACCTAGAGTGGAAATTTCATGCTCCTGAGTATGGACTTTTCGCAAAGATGAATAAATTTCTGTTGTCTTTTGGGTGAGAGAGAGTCTGAAGAGAACGAGACAAGGTTAGGATTAATTTGCTTCTTTTGGCAGTCGGTTTGTCGTGCAATAGAATGGATTTCAATAAAGTGACGTAAAAGAAAAGTAATAACTTGGCCAATAGAAAAAGACGCAGAGATTCAAATAAGGTAATAAAAACGCAAGCCAAACACTTCCGGCATGGGTGAAGCGCGGGAAAAACTTGCGACCACTCCTTTTGGTTGAAAATTTGGCGCGAGATTTTTAAGCCAATCACTATATATGCGCAGAAATACAAATAAAGCATTTGCGAATTTATTTTGTAGAGTCAATAACAAACAGCCCTGCAGTGAAAAGAAAACAACAACACAAATTAGAAATATCCCTAAAACCAAGTTTTAAACAAAGAAACAATTGCATGAAAATGTCGAGATTTTTAATTATAAACACAAGCTTTGAGCACAGGATACCAAGGAGTTAACAGTCACTTCGCGTTTTTATTTTCACGCTACCGACGACAAAAGTCGTTCATAAATAACTATCAAACGTCCCAAATTTGGTAAGGAATTTATAATAATTTAAGGAAAAAAATATTAGTAAAAAAGAGTTCTTTTTTCAGAAAGCATAGAACTTGGCAACGAAGAGTGACTTTTTCTAAGTTTAGTACAGAAACTCTGTAATATAAATGATTGATTCAAGAACGATTTTCTTAAAAAAATCTTTAACTAGGTTTTTTTTAATCAGACAAGGGAAAAATAAACAGACATGGTTTGCCACTAAGGGTTATTGGTAAGAAAAGAAAACTTAATGCCAACAGTCCATGTAAATGTTCAATTCTGAACTCCCTGAGATGATTAGAACATGTCTGAAATTGGTTATTACAAAGGTTACTTTCTCTTTTTTTTTCAAAACGATTCCAAGAACGAAATTTGTGTAGTTAGACCACAGTCACACAACTGGGCTGCTACTTCAAAAGTTTCCCGGTTAACTACGGCACCGCAAATATGTAGTTGGCGTTTAAAAAAGCACTTTTGAGTTATACTACACACTCTCTTCAAGGGAGCTCCACGGATTAGCTTTAGATGGCTAGAAATGATGTTATCTATAATTTCTCTTGAAAAAATATCCAAACCGTTCATCGTTTGAAGAAAAAAAAGGATCTATTTTGTTGTATACAGAGTTAACTGAATAGAGTGTAATGTGAAGTGCTAGATTTCAATCCCATATGAACCATGTGAGCGTTAGCCCTACAGATGGAAATGGGCCCACACAAGGACAGAGAAAAACTCTGACCAGGGTGGGAATTGAACCCACGACCTTCGGGTTAGATCTCCGGTAGAGCGGCGGAGCACCCTGGTCAGAGTTTTTCTCTGTCCTTGTGTGGGCCCATTTCCATCTGTAGGGCTAACGCTCACATGGTTCATATGGGATTGAAATCTAGCACTTCACATTACACTCTACTCAGTTAACTCAGTTTAAAATATAAGTGCTACACGGCTAACGTTTCTATAAACGTAACCTTTCCTTGTATTTTGTTGTATGTTCATCTTCTTGTCCCAAGATGAGACCTGCTTTTCATTTAACTAAAGCCGGGTGTTGGTTTCTTTCTTTAAATTATTTCTCGTCTGCTGCTCTGACTAGTTCGTTTTCATCAGTTTAGACATCAACGTTTTGAAAAGTCAGTGCATACTACAAACGAAGCCTTTTCAAAATATTTATGCCTCTACTTTTGAAACCCCTTTAGGGCGTTTTGGTGTGGAAGATACGCGAAAACGAATACAGAAGTCCGGTTTTCAAACTGAAACGTGTAAATAAGAATTGGTTCTTGGAATCATTTTGAATTTGCGGCTGAAGTAAATTTCTAAAACGGGCTGTGCGCGACTCTGAAAAGCACGCCTTAGATCAGGGTAATATATATTTTAACTGGAACAATTTCGTTATGACCCCAAGGTAACGTAGGACAAGAAAGCTCCCGTCTGACCTACATCCATACTGTCAGCCTGACGGGTGCCATGGTGACATCCACTGGGTGACTTTGTGAACTGTGTTACATGAATCCGAACATGGACATGAAGGAGTTTGCGTAAGCCATGGGTTTCACATCCGGGTGAGGCTGGATTGGAAAAAATATATTTCTCTTAGAAATCGTTTCGGGGACGGTCCTCGTTAGGAAGAAATAACTATTTGGACTTCTCTTTTAAACTGTCAGCATAATATAACATGGTATTTCTTTTAGTTGACAATTGAAAAAACCCATCCTTCGGCGTTGCATCTTCGTGATTGGTTAGCTATTGTGTGGTCTCCCGACAAAAGCGCGCGGAAAAAATATTCGACTGCTGAAAGCGCTAAATTTTGGACAAGAATGCTATAAATTCCTCAAAAATTATGTTTCATTTACACCTTCAAAAGGTGGGTTGCACATTCGCTTGTGAAGGATGACAAACTACTTGAGGCGTGCAAAATTCTGTTTAGTCAAAATTAACATGAATATCTCAACCCTTTATTTAAGTCCAAGGTTACATTGACTTGAAGAGCGAGAGAAGACATCCAACGGTTTAAATGACCAAAAGCGCACGAAAACGTCTTCTGTGATCTTCGTTTCGTCAAGTTCACAGAGGGAAAACGCGCGAAATTTTTCTCGCCGCCTTTTGCCACGCCAGAGGCCACATGACTTAAAGCACAGTTCTCTAAAGCCATTTGTTCAGTGAGACTTTGTTGGAATAAAAAGGCACGAAGAATTCTCGAACAACTCCTTTTTTAGAGACCAAACACAAATGACTAAATTCAGTATG
>OX421458.1:10953743-10956243 GCA_949126865.1 Montipora capitata | reverse complement strand
TTCTTGTAGACACTATACGGTCCATGATTGATCCCAGAGCACAGCACCACAGCCAGAAGTAATGAGCTGTGATTTTATGGAGATTCGTATTCTTATATGAAAATTGTTCCATGGCACGCAATGCCTGTCAGTTGAAGATGGGCCTTTAAAAAAGATGTTGGCTTTCTTCTTCTATCAAGGGCTTTTTTAACAATCTAAGCATTTGGATGTAGACAGATCACACCAGTATCTTCAATACACTCAGTCCCAAGAGTTCTGCTTTTCAATAAATCATCGTCTTCCTCATTCATTTTCTACGTACCACAAGAACAGAATGCTGTTCGTCAGAAATTATACAAAAGGATATTTTGATTTAACTTCTCCTTCAAATCCATACATTTGATTCATGTAGATACTTTCATGATTTCCTGGAGGAAATAAAACAAAGTACCATTTGACTGAATGGGTTGTTCCAGAAAAAATCCACACCCCCCCGACGGATGGGATTCTGGAAATTCTTGCAGGAGGGGGGGTTAAGGACCCTGGAAATCCAGGCGGGAGGGGGGGTTGAACTCGAAAAAGTCTTCTGCAGGGGTCATCTGAACCGATAGTTCACGCGATTCGAACGTTTAGTTCGGCAACAGTTTAGCACTCTCAGACCCTGAAAATAGTAGAAATATTTTGTTCACATATTTCTCACCTGACATAAATGATAATCTAAGTTCCTTCGCAAGTCCTTTTATAGCAGAAAATGCGAACAAGATACTAAAGACAGATCCGTCACAACAATATTGCAAAGAAGAGTTTGAAACACCTGACACATTTTTACTCGTTCCCGGACCCAGCGTGCCACCGTTATTTCGTGTAATGATACTAGTAAAGAAAGTAAACAATTGATTTACTTTCACACCTTCGCACTTTGTATTCTTTAGGGTTTGTTTTAGTTTTTCATCTAGGTCTACAATTATCAGCCTAGTCTGCCTGCTTCTCAGTTTTTTTAAACTTCAGCCGGATTCCCCTCTTAGTCGTAAAAGGAGGAACGTCAAATTCTAGCGTCTTTGTAACAAGGTTTACACGAGTTTGAACTTTCCTTCCACTGCAGATTAGAACTACAGGCTCTTGAAGGTAGGATATGTGACTCAAATTATCCAGTCTTTAAGATATAAAAGAATTTGAACGATAAACAAGTTTAGACTCCTTTTTCAAAAGATTTTGATCATGTTTGATTTAAAAGTTCTCGATCTTGAGTGGACGAGACTGACGTTATGTCTCCAAAAGGAATGACAATTGAACTCGTTTGTCATGTTCTTTACTAATTGTATTTACTTTTGGACCATATTTAGCGCAAAGAAAGAACAAGGGCAATTGATTTTTATGAGCTAACAATGTATAAACACTCGTTCGCGTTTTAGCATTTTTGCCCCTTTCTTTTCTTAGTTCCACACAACAGAATTTTTATATAATTTAGCCAAAGCTTTAGAAATTAAAAAAGAACATCTTCTATACGTGATTGTGCTTATTTTCTATTAAAAATAAATTAAATTTAAGCCTAATATTTTTTCCCGGAAATCCAGGCAGGAGGGGGGGTCATTTGTCTTGGAAATCCAGACAGGAGGGGGGGGTCTTGGGCTTCAGGAAATCCAAGTGAGAGGGGGGGTTAAAAAACGACCCCATCCGTCTGGGGGGTGTGGATTTTTTCTGGAATAACCCAATGATAAAATCAATTAAGAAAAATCAAAGTTGCCTAACAAGCAAGAGCGGTATGTCAATGCAACGATGAGTTCCCTGCAAGATCTTAAAGGTCACCCTTAAGATATTAAGAGCAGCGAGGGCATTGATTTCAAATTGGCCAAATTGGGAGAAATATGTTGAATTACTTACCTCGTGACATAAAAAAGTAATCAGGATACAGGAGTTTAAAACTGAAAAGTGTGAAAATGACTTCACATGAGAATGATCCTCTGTCTACAAAGTCACCATTAAATAGCTACAGTTTTATTAAGGACAAATAACAGTAACTCTGAAGAAAACTTTCAAAATACAAAGACAGGAACCTAGATTGCATAATTTTAGCAAGGAAGAAATAACTTGAAATTATACCAAAAACAGGTAAAATAGAAAAGCAAATGAGAAAAGTGGAGGGGCTAAAGTACAGGTCACTTTTCACAGTTCATTGTTTTACCAATACTAACCTTGGTCTAACCTTAGGCATAAAAATTAATATCGTTATATTAATGGCACTTTTAAAGCGCGAGTCTCCCTAATAACAAAACAATAACAAATACAGGAATTTATGACAGTGAAAAATAATTTTCTTTCCGTATAATTATAAAGAAGGATACATAAGGATTTTCGGGAGATGGTTGATCATTGAGATCAAAGATGTTTAAAAGATCATAAAACTGTCCATGAATATCACCACACACTGTGAACTTGCAGTTCTGCCAAAAAAAAAGAGTTGGTTGAAACAAGAGGCCACAATAACATAAGGTTTTTCCCGTGTTTAGTTTAAAGAGAACCT
>OX421458.1:10923743-10948743 GCA_949126865.1 Montipora capitata | reverse complement strand
GAGGATTCAATTCAATAGCTTTGGTGTAATGACTAAGTGCATCATCATATTTCCCATCTGGCAATGAAAACAACAAGCAAATAATGAGGAAAAGTTAGTTTCCTTTGATCTTTATGGAAAGCCAAACAGCGATTGTCAGTAAACTTTGAAAGTTTTTGTTGCAGTGCATTTATCATCAGTGAAGCAGCAAATTATGTGAGTTTGGCACTGGCATATTCATTGGGTAGCTTGGCCCTTAAAGTGGTACTATGATCAAAAAATCATTTCCTTTTTTTCTTCAGATTTTGAAAGCGTGTTTGCTTAACACCTAACTGGCAAAATTTTGAGCTTTGAGTTTTATCCAAAGGCTGTTTATTTTGAGTGCTTTGATCTTTATGGAAAGCCAAAATGCGATTGTCAGTAAACTTTGAAAGTTTTTGTTGCAGTGCATTTATCATCAGTGAAGCAGCAAATTATGTGAGTTTGGCACTGGCATATTCATTGGGTAGCTTGGCCCTTAAAGTGGTACTATGATCAAAAAATCATTTCCTTTTTTTCTTCAGATTTTGAAAGCGTGTTTGCTTAACACCTAACTGGCAAAATTTTGAGCTTTGAGTTTTATCCAAAGGCTGTTTATTTTGAGTGTAAGTTTTGGATTTCACGGTCCGCCATTACTCACGTTCAAAACTGGCCGATTGGACCTCAGAGGGTTGGATCTAGAGAAAATGACATCATTTACTCACTAGCTTAAAATTTCAGCGTGTAAACGCAATTTATTACATATGCAAAACACGGGTTTAAAAGTCTGAAAGCCCGAAACTCCCATGCTGCATATTAATTCGGCCGCGTACACACGAATTGCATTCTTAAACTAGTGAGTCTTTGACGTCATTTTCTCCTCGACCCAGCTCTCTCAAGATTTTAAAGTTAGTAACAATAAATAAGAAAATTCCAGTTAAAATAAACAGGTGTCTTTTTAAAATCAGAACTTAAAACTTGGGCCAGTTAGTGTTTAGTTAACATAGTTTTGAAATCTCAAAGAAAAAAAAGAATTGTTTTTTTGGTCGTAGTACCACTTTAAAGTGCTACTATGATCAAAAAATCACTTCCTTTTTTTCTTCAGATTTTTAAAGTGAGATTGCTTAACACTTGACTGGCAAAATTTGATTCTTATCCAAAGGGTGTTCACTTTGAGTGCGAGTTTTGGATTTCACAGTCTGCCATTACTCAGATTCAAAACTGACTGATTGGACTTCAGAGGGTTGGATCTAGGGAAAAGTGACATCATTTACTCACTAGCTTAAAATTCAGCGTGCAAACACAGCTTATTAAAATTATATGCAAAACACAAGTTTAAAAATCTGACAGCTTGAAACTCCTGTGCTGCATATTAATTCAGCTGTATACACACCCATTGCATTCTTAAACTATTGAGTCTGTGACGTCATTTTCTCGTCGATCCAGCTCTCTCAAAATTTTAAAGTTAGCAACGTAATGGGAGGGCAGCAAACCAGAAGCTCAGAGTTCATCTTCCCTGTCATTGTTAAAAATTTTGATGTCCATTTCATGGCGGCGAGGCTTGCTGCACTTAATTGAAATTCTCTCAGGTATTATTGTTCCGCAATCTTTCCTAATTTTGTGTTTGAAGTAGTACAGGGTTCTGCAAGAGTACTTAATATTAAGAATTAGAAGGGGGAGGGGGAGCTTATAACCGGATGAATTTTTTTGTTTCCAAGTAGATGGACCTATAACCAGGGGGGCTTATAACCAGAATTTTATGGTAGTTGATTGAATCTGACATGCACATAAATTAGTGTTTATTTATGCATTGGCAATAAAAGAGGCAGAACCATCTGTCATCACTTTCACTAACTAGATTAGCAGATTCTGAAGTTCTGAACACGTCTGTTACAGAAGATTGTGCAGTCCCTTTATCTCTCTCTCTCTTGCGTGACCAAAGCGGGCGGTCCGACTAACTCAGAAGGGACTGCGAGCAGTCTAAAGCGTTTTATTCCCAAAGGGTTTGAATTGGGTACAACATTGAGTTAGCTGATTTGGTCTATTTTCACCCTTCAAAAATGGTGCCCTTTCACGTATGTCCAACACTCCTACCTATATTGTACACTAAATGGCAGAATGGAACAGTTGTAAATGTACCAAAATAAAAGCCAACTAGTTGCCTCCTCCTGGGGAATATCTTACTATGATCCGATCCCTGGGATATGGATCAGTAACGCCCGATTTACACTGTACGATTTTTGTCGCGTGCAACAAGCTTACAACAGGCCTACTACATGACGTACGATTGGCGTGTTTGTCAGAAAAATGTAGTAGCATTTTAAAACATGTTTTAAAACGCTGCAACAATTGTAAGTCATGTCGTAGGCCTGTCGTGAGCTCGTTGCATGCGAGAAAAATTGTACTGTTTAAATCGGCCCTAAGAATCCTACACCTTCGATTTATTTGCCAGAACCCTTTGAAAAACCTTCCCCACACCTTCCATATTTTGTCATATTTTGTCAGCCATATTCTGACGGACATTATCCACAGGGAAGAGGGAAGGGGTCGGATCATAAATGCAACGTCCCCAGTCGGCATTTTTATCGTCGTTGAGTTTGCCTTATATCACTGAAATCGGATTTTGTAAACGATATCTGGATAATCAAACATCTCTTGACATGAAATATTTGGGATACCACATAAACCCACGAAGAGCATAAAATAAAAATGACCGTTGATGTTCGGACAAATACTTTGCCGTTTGTCGAAGAGCGTTCTTTGGGTCTTCTATGAGCTCCACATCTGAATAATTTAAGAAATCACACACCAGCAATTAACAATCCTTCTGTTCGAAGCCAGCCAGTTGTCAATCAAATTCACACTCGACCTTCCTACTGCCACAAGATCCAAGACAACATGGACATAACTATTAACAATACGCACCCTTAAAGTATTGATTTGCCAGTAGTTTTAACTCATCAGCTTTCATTTCATCTTGGGAAATTTGACCATTTGCCAGTTTATCATCCGCCATATTGTCTGATCTCTGTCTTTCGGTTCCAGATTTCTCTCTTATGTCTTGTTTTTCGGGGAAACTGTGGCGAAGGTGAAAGCTGAGTGTGGAGTATTTCGTTCTTTCAACACAAACAAAAAGTTTGGACCATCATACAACCCTCACAAATCATCCTTTTAACTCTCTGGGCTGCTGCGGAATAATTTCAACTCGCACGAGAATCGCCAGCCCAGATCATCTTCGGTTTCTTAGAATCGAGGCAACTGTCGCAGATGAAAAAGCGCGGGAACCTATCTGAAGAAAAAAAGATGGCCGTTGTGAGTAAAGTTGTTTGTTATTCTGTTTTGTTTCCTATCTATTCCTTTCTATTTTTCGTTCAAAACGTCGTTAACTGTGCTTTCCTAATACACTAGGCTGATTTACATCCTCAAAACTAAAAGCAGAATGTTTTTGGAGACGTTTTTGAAGTGTTCAAAAGGCTTATCCCCCTTTTATTTTGCAGAGAAATTATCTTCGTTGACTTGGACATCCACTGAGTACAAGTACATACTTGGAAAAGAAATTACTTGGTAAGATTTCATGTTTACAGTGTTTCTTTGACAGGAAAGAAAAGTAATTTTCCATGTAACTGGAACATTGATTAATTTAGCACGCGGAAAATTCGGCTGAAATTTGACTTTCTAATGGTCGTGAGTCGACGTCAGATTTCGAAAACTTTGTTTAAAATATTTATAATTCTTTGTCAATTTTTTAGCTGAGAGTGAACATAAAAAATGTAACAATAATTCTTTGAAAAAAAGAAGCCCCCAGAAGTAAGGACTGCCTTAAAAAGATAATTTGCCGTAGTTTCTTTAAAATTAAAAATTACTTTTGTTTTCTGTCAAAATAAAAAAATGTTAATCTTACCAAGTAATTTCTTTCGAACCATTAACTTGTGCTCAGTGAATCTCCAAGTCAACGAAGATAATTTCCCCGCAAAGTAAAAGCGGAGTAAGCCTTTTGAACACTTCAAAAACGTCCCCGAAATCAGCCTGGTGTATTAGGAAAGTAGACTTAATGACGTTTTGAAGGAAAAATAGAGAAGAAAACAATAATAAACAACCGTACAGTGTACGGCAATCTTTCTCTTCTTTTCTCGACAGAAGACAGATTCCCGCACTTTTTTACCTGTGAGCGCTGCCTCGATTCTAAGAAACCGAAGATGATCTGGGGCCCGTTTCTCGAAAGTCCCGAAACTTTATGGGCCATTTTCGGGTGTCACAATTCCCTTTGTATCTCAAGAACGGAGAGGATTTAAGTCGTCAAACTTCACAGTCACTTTTCTTTTTGTCACTTTGAAAACATGTTAAAAGATCGGCTTTCCAAAAGAAGCGGTTGGCAGTTTTACAAATGGCTTTTCGGATCCGAAAAGTTTTCGGGACTTCGAGAAACGGGAATTATCCCGCACATGATGAAATTATTCCGCAGCTCGGTTTCCTTTAAAGCCTGGAATTCGGCCGCCTCCTCCGCTCGCTAACTCATTGAAATTGCTCTGGTCAAATTGTTCTCGGATTAGGGATCTGTCTTATTTCCCAGGTGCCCATCGTCCAAGAGCATTCTGAGATGTATGGAAACAAGCCACTGCCTCTCTAAAACAGATCCCTTCGCCACACTATCACACACGCACATCCATACTGTGAGTGATACACTCACTCAAGGAATTTCCAATAAAGCTCTCTGTGTGGAGAAATTGAAAATGCAAGTCAGGTAGGTACTGTCAGAGACTGTGGTGCTTGCATGAATTAAGAGATGATCAAGGTTTTTAGAATTTGCTTTTCTGGTTTCCACTTTGACTGGGCTACAACTGGCACCACCTAGATTAACCTTTTCTTCTCAGTGTTCAGCCGGCAATTAAATCAATCACATGAACAGTGTAGGTAATGTAGTAGGAAAATACACCATTTTACAGTTGTAGCTAAGAATGGAAGCAAGGCTGCCGGTGACCCTGTTTTAATACAAATCTTTGTGCTTTTCTAATGTTAAAATAGACTTATTAGAATTACAACAACACAATTTACAGAATATAAAAGCAGTGAGTTTTGTATCCATACAGGGTCACCAGCAGCCTTGAAGCCATTCATAGGCTATGCCACAGAGCAAACAACTGTAAAATGGCCTATATAATTGGGGCTTTGTTTCCAGGTTTCAAAGTAGCTCCTTACATGCCTTTGGCAAGTGACTGAATATGAGAGGTGTGAAAATGGCTGAAATCAGTTGTGAACTGTTTGGTACTGGTACATTAGAGTACTGGCTATCCAAGAAAATAAACACAGAAAGGTTTACAAAAGCTAAAAAATATTGACACAAATTAATTGCTAAAACTAGACTTTTAGTCTAGGATTAATTAAGGCTCTATTTCCTTACTCTTAATGCAAAAAGCTACTTTACCTTGCCTTACTTGCTTCACAGCTTGTGAAGCCAGCCAGGAATGCAGGAAAGCACCATTAATAGTAATAACTTTATAGTCAAAAACAACCCAAACCTTCTTCATATATACCAATACCTCATGTTCAGGTGGAATGTGTGCAATACTGATTTGACATGCCTTGCACTATTGGTGTGTACATCCCATCCCCTTGCGATTCATGGCATGGCTCCTAGTTATTTAAGTAACCTGATCTGTATTAGATCATCGTCTAGATATTCATTACGCAATAATGATACAATATTTTTAGAACGCCCAAAAGGGGTTATGCGCACAACTTTAGGTGCCCGCTCGTTTCATGCCTCTGCGCCTGCGCTGTGGAACAGCTTGCCTGCGCACATCCGCACGATTGATTCGCTAGCGCTATTTAAGAAATCTCTTAAGACTTATCTTTTTGAGCTAGCGTTTTAGATTTGCATTACAATCTTATCGGTATTTTAAATTTTATTTATGTACTTTTTATTCATTCATTTATTCATTATTTATTATTATTATTTTATTCTAGCACTGTTATTGTAATTATCTATTGTAAATAGCATTTTTATTGTAATTATCTATTGTAAATATTAGTTTTCTTGGATTGTAAAGTTCCTTTAATCATTCTATAAATGTTAAAGGGCGCTGTATAAGTAAATAAATTATTATTATTATTATTATTATTATTATTATTATTATTATTATTATTATTATTATTATTATTATTGATGTTATCCCAGCCACGTTGTCCCTAAACAAACAGATCGAGACCATGTTGGTGTTCCGAATGGACCATCTGGGAATTATCTCGGTGTCCATTCTTATGGAAACTGTTTCCTGTCGTGGTTAATATCTAAATCCACTCAAAAACTGTCCCCCTTACCGGTAAATCCTGTCCCTGTTCAGAGTGCGACTTAAGATTTTACTCTAATGACAGATGATTGTATTCGACAAAAGGGGCCAGTTTTAACTAAAACAACACCACCATCCGGGATGACTATTCCAGGGGTAGGGGGTGAGGGATGAGGTGTAGGGAGTGGGGATAGGGGGTAAAGGTTACCATAGCTGAAACAACCCAAACCTTTAAAAAAATGCTAACCTTAGGCCTAAACATTAACTAAAGCATAGTGTTTAGGCCCAAGGGTAGCATTTTTCTAAAGGTTTGGGTTGTTTCAGCTATGGTACCCTTCACCCCTACCCCCCACCCTGGAATAGTCATGCGGTCTTAATCCACTCAGAAACTAAATCCCCTTGAAAAATGCCTATGTTGACTCAAACCCTGTCCCTCCGATCCTAAGAGTGCCTTTCATTCATTTTACTCAGTCTAACACCAGATGATTTTCCTCATTAATGGGGGGTAACCCGAAAACAATGACCCCCGGTCCATGGATTACCTTGTTGGACTACCCAAATGGACCACCCTAAAATAGACTAAATCTAAAAAAAATACTATTTAGAATGAGTACTATTGAAAGAACTCAATTGATTATCTACTTACATTGCATGCATCTTGTTTATTTTTGTCTGCATGGCCACATGCGACTAAATTCAGGAATTTAACCGGTCTCACTTCACTTACATGGAGTAATCAGCCATCACAACAATTATCATTATTTTTTGAAATGGGTGCTTAGAATTAAATACTGGTGACCAACGCCGTTTAAAATGTGTTTTTCGGCTTAGCACCAGTTGTCACAATGCTTACGATCAATAGTACTCACTTGAAATTGGGGGCAGTGTTTTCAACTTTCCCATTAATGGGGACTGGTTCAAGCGTGAACTTCATTAACGTGACAAAACATTGCTTTGGATCAAATTATCACCACATTGGATTGCAGGCTAACAACTGATAGCCAGTGGCTAAGGCACCAATGCCTGCTGACATCTGATCTTAAAAACACAAAAACCTGGATACATTGCCTTCTCGTTTCTTTAATTTTGAAGTACAAGACAGAAAAAGCTTCTTACATCACCCAAATTCTTATACTATTTTTATTACTTAGAGTAGTTACAAGGCAGAGCAGGTTCCAGAGGCTCGGCCTTTTATTACACAAAATGTTCCATGGTTTAAAAATCTTTGTTGAATTAACTGCCTGTGGAAAGTCGTCATAGGTTGTTTGCCTTTTTCACAAAAGCGTTGCAAATCAAGATGAGCTTTGCTATTTTTCCAACGTCAATGAAGCCTATTTGAATTCATCTCATTTTTTGCCTGTTAGCTAATGATTCAATTTTGTTCTAAGAAAAGGAAATTAGCTAAAATGATTGAACACAGTTTCTTGTTTTCAACAAGACCATAACAGTTACTGAAAAAAAGCAAATTGTGGAGGAGTGTGTTTCAAAAATGCAGAAAATAATGATGATGATAATAAGATGGCCACGATCATGTACATAAATAAACTGACTAATCCAGATTTTTAAAGAGAATAAAGCTTTCAAGACTGAGACTGAAGTCCTGTAGTCATGACGACAAAATGGAACAATAATAATAATAATAATAATAATATTCCCATAAATTAAAGGGATTTGGTGTCACACACCAAATGCAAATAAAAACCTTGCAAATGTACAAATAAACTAAATTATGCAAAACTGTACTGTGATCTGGCAGTGTTTAACCAGTCTGGAGACTCTGGTGGTTAATGAAAAAGCAATTTTTGGATCACAATGTAAATACTGTATCGAATGAATGGTGAATGAATGTTTGAATCATCAGTAACACAGTCTGCAATAAGGTCTGGATAGCACAGTAACAATACTGACCAGCTGTGACAACTGCATGTCGTAACATTTCCAATCATTTTTCCCTTCTTATCACTCAAACTATTAAAAAAGGGAAAATTTTCCTTAATGAAACTTGATTAATGATCATAGCACACACAGCAACAATATCAAAAGTAACAATGACTATCAAGAAGTAACACTCTCAGATTGGAGTTCAACCTATGATCACTCACCATTCTGTAAATCCTAATTCTAAGGTATCTTTGTACTAATCAACATCAAAGTTGGTTTAACTTTTCTTCATAAAATTTAGCCATTTTGGTCTCCTGTGACTTGTCTATTTTGAGAGCGTGGGAGCCCAAGTTTGTAACAGTTGATAACCACTGTTGTTTCAAATTTCTGATAATCGGCCTGCGCAGAAGGGTTGTAACACTAATTTGCAAACTTCCTAGAAAGGTTCAGAACCACCCGGAGAGAGTTAAGTTTGGTGCTAACCAAAAAAAGGTTGTGTCCTTCTGTGATGAGAACAGGAAATTTGTGAACCTCATTTAAAACCAGAGGGAAATAAAAAGAAGTTACTTGTACTCTTAACTCTTTATACAGAATAATTTTATGTTGCTACATGAACAAATAGTATGAAAATCCCATATTAAGCTAAGCATAGTTTACAAATTATGATATACGGTAGGCAGATGCTACAAGTCAAGCTGTGTTAGACATCATGTTTCCTCCTCTTTACTCTGTTACTATATTCATCATCTGATGTTATGTCTGCATTGTTATTCAATGGCGAACTGGGATGGACATCTTGTTTCAGGTTTCCTTCTAACAATCCATCCCCAGGAGGAGAGGAGCTTAAAAGGTTGTCAGTTGTGGTCAACAGTGCGGAGGTGGCATCCATGCTAAGCTGCCCAGACTTTCGTGCTTTTTCAAGAGCCCGCACTGTTACAACAAAAAAAGAGAATTCAAAAGAAATTCTGCAAGTATTGTCAAAACACTTAATAAAAGAAAGTAACTGGCACAAAACACCCTATTTCAATGTAAAGCCCTGTTGGAAATTATGGCCAACCACCAACACCTGTACTTTTTATGTAGCTAGAAAAAATGGCCATTTTTGGTACCAATCTTTTCATAAAACTGAAGGAAAGTGAATCAGAATTTAGCATTCATGCTTGGCTAAATTCAGGGAAGTTTATTGCAAACATGACCTTTCTTAAAAGCAGTAATAAAATAAGAATGATGATGATGATGATGAGGATGACATTGATGACAACAATATCAATAATCATTATCATCAATTCCGACAACTCGCATTGGGTTTCCAGAATGAGTTTTTTCAAGTGAGCATACCATAATTTAACAGTTTAATCTAAGGAGGCTTGAAGGGGTTTTTCAGCTGAGGGCATGCATGTAAGCCACATACAATTCTTTAGCCACTTGCATCAGCTCATAAATCAAAATGGGCAAACAGAAATAATAAATTTTACCCCTGATTTCGTCCACTTTTCTTCTAATTCTTATATAGATGGAATATAAACATACATCTCCTATTCACAAAAACTATGAAAATTTTGCACAAACTGTTTAATGGTTTAATGCATAAATGCTGATCTTGTAACCCCCTCATTTTTCCTGATTTTGCAACTACTTTTGTTTATATCTCTGCTTTGGGACATTTGATTGTCTTCATTTCTTCCATGTTAACTTAAATTAACTTGAAATATTAAATGACATTAAAAGAATGATTTTTCTGTACAACTGGCCTAAAACTTTTTTTACATGTTAAATATTTTAGATATTATTTCTAACATTATCAGGTAACATTGTATGGGAAGGGGGTAGAAATTTCGTTCTTTTGTCTTTTGCATTATTGCAACCAAATACAGTGCAAGGACAGTTTTAGCAACTTCTGAATCTAAAAGGAGGAAACTTCGGGCCCTGGAAAAAATCTGAACTGGTTTTGACGTCACAGTGACAGTTCTGCTATCCCCTGTTTCCTTACTAGTGCGGTTTTGTACCCCACTGGAAGTGAAAATTCTGATTTTTAAAAGGCTGAAGGACAGATGGAAAAACGGACGGGTATGGAATTTTGTAAATTGTTGTCATCTCAGAAAACCATGATATTTAAATTGAGTAAATAAAGGAAAATCTATCATATACCAGTACACTTTAAGTATAGTTTCAATGAGCATACCTTGTTGGTCAAGAATACCATTTTGCCTTTTTAGATCGTCTATATCAGTCTAATAGGAAGCAAAAATATATCAGTGACAATGACAAACTTGATTGGTTTTATTAGCATTTATCCAATTTATAATGGCGACCTTTAGACTGGAATGCTAGAAAGACCACAAGCGTGACTTTTCAGTTCCACGTGCATTGGGTTTGGAGGTGAAGCCCTTTTGCTAATAATACCTGCACAATGAGATTTGTGTTACTTGGTACAGGGACCACCAAGGAGTTACCCGCTAACCATAAACTCCTTCCTGTTAGAAAATTTGGTAGCAAATGCTTAAACTTAATGGGATACTTTGTGTTGTGTATAAAAATTAAGCATCCACTTAGGGTGCGTTCGATTGACCTTATTCCGAAATAGGAATACATGGAATATAAGTTAGAAATCCTTCACTTTTACGGAGATTCACATTAAAATTGTCAAACGTCAGCTAAAATGCTATTTCAAACATATTCTTATTATCTTTGCTGCTTCCAAACGTGCCAAACATACCATTTTAATCATCACTTCATGTATTCTTATTCCAGAATAGGGTCAATCAAATGTGCCCTTAATTTCTTTCAATTCTGGACATAAGTGGTCCAGCAAGCTGCATATTGTAAATAACAGGTCTCTCACACAAGGCTTACCGTAAACCCTCTATTAACTTCCCTGGGGGCTTAAATATTTTGAGCATGCTTAAGAGGGGGGGGGGGGGGAGGTTAATAGAGAGGGACCTTTGAGAGGGGGTAGCTTATTTAATTTAGTGAAACACATTACTGATAGCAAAAAAAAGAAAGAAACACACTAAAGTAATGGTTCTCTACTTCATGTTTTGGACCAGGGCAATGACTGTCTAATGTGGAGATATGAGTTGTATTATACACGTTGTTCAAGTTATTTGCAACACTTTTTTATTTCACTTGCGGGAACCATATCCAATGTCCTATACTGAGAGACTAATTAAACTGAACTTACTACCCTTACTGTTGTGATTAATTACATAATACAATGTATCATTTATTGATTTGGTTATGAAAAATTGGGGGGGGGGGGGGGTTATTAGAGAGGGGAGGCTTATTTGAGAGGTGTCTTAACCCTTTGACGTCCAAACCAGCCGAAACGATTTTACTCGTCAATGGGGAACCCCTGGGCGTCAATGGGTTAATAGGGATTTACTGTAGTTTGGTCAAAAGTTAGGTCAATCAACAAGTCAATCCCCAGGGAACTTAAATTGGAGTATACGCATGTTAAAAACAGTTGCATAATGACCTTCACCAGAACCCTGACGAAAAGGTACCGGTACATGTAATACATTAAGATGTTAGTCTTAACCCATTGACTCCTGAATGCACCCCCCTATTAATATTGATGAGTAGAATTGTCTGACCTTAGACAGAGTAACATTCCTGGGAGTCAATGTGTTAAAAGGGACATAGATTTTGAGTGCACTTTTGAAACCCCCCCCCCCCCCCCCCCACCCCCATTTGATAAGTGAAATAATATTGTCTGGCATTAGACAGTAAACAACTATTCACCTCAGTGTCGGTGGCTAGCGGTGGATATTTACCGAGCCGCGAAAGCTATCCACTGTTTTAGTATATACTAATAACTTCTTACTAACCGAGCACAAGGGCGGTACTGGGGAATATTGGCCCAAGGTCGCGGCAGTACAAACCGAGCACAGCGAGGTCCGTACAAAGACGACTGAGGGCCAATATTCCCCAGTACGGCTCGAGCTAGCTCGGTTAGTAAGTAGTTTATTATATGGCTTTTTAATTACCTTTTGCTTTGTTTTTGCAAGCCCGTAATCAGCCCATGGGCATTACGGGAGAATAATGCCCTACAATTCAGTCACAATTAGCCAATCAGAGCACGCGTTATATCAGCTACAAACACAAGCCATATAATAATAAAATCTATTTTCATAGATTAAAAGTTGGGGAGAAGAGCAAGGGGATACATTGTGATACTTTTAGAAATCAGTATGCATCTAATTACGTGAATTTGTGGACTTACTTGATGAGAATGGTTCTTTCTTCTCATGAATTGAATATAATCTGTTGCTTTGTTAAGAATCTGTGCCCTTGATGCCTGTAAAATATTAGTTCAATTCAAAGAAAAACCATCGGTTATCAGCAAGAAAAGCAATTAATGAATTATGATGATCATCATTGTCAGGTGGAAGCTCTGAGACTGAGTAATGTGCTACATGAAGGGTCTGCCATTACCTTTAAGAAAAAAGGCTGTAATTTTTTGAACACAACAATGCACTTTTAAAGAGGGAAGATACCTTAGGCACAAACCAATCATTTTTTCAACCAAGGCTGCATACAGAACTCTGTGATAATAATATTTGTGCCATTCAAAGCCCCTGGTAGAAATCTATCCAAATCATTTTCTTATTTGTTGTCTGTCTTTCTTACTATTAAATCCTCTTGAAATCATATTCTTTCAGGATGGAACATCAGAGTTCCATTTCTGCTTTCATCCTGCCACAGTGGCTACTGCACAAACCAAAACTAATGTTGAAACTTCAAAACTTTATTGACAAAATAATCAATTTGTAGGTCGAAGGGGGCCCCACCTAAAAACATGATTTTAAAAGAATCTATAGATACACTATTAAAAATGATGATAATTATACAATACAAATATTATTGGTCAATCCATTTAGGAGATAATATTATTAAGAATGTCTAATCAAATATCAGTACTGAATTAAATGTCAGTATCATCCCACTGGTGCACAGCAGATGGAATGAAAGCGTTAGCGAATCTCTTGGTTTGGCATTTAAAAATTGGGAATGTTCTTGGATTCCCGAGACGGTGGTGATGAGTTTTCTTCTTAGGTAATAAAAGATTTTTTACCAAGTCACTGTCTTTTTGCATGTTTTCTTATGTGTCCACCATTGTGATGAAATGATTCCTTTTCCTGCTGAGCATGCACTCTTCTTACCTCTTACTCAATTTTTTTGAGGTTTTTAAGACCTCCCTTCTCTGTAACTGGCTGCATGGATGTGAAGTTTGACTGATAGACAAGTTATCATTTGACCAATCACAGAGAAGTCATGTGTGGTAATAAAGTCATTTCCATGGTAACAATAGCATATGCTCAACTGGGGAAGGACTCCTTTTATGGCAGTGGTTTTTCTTGCAGGGAAAGTAAATAAGAGTGACAGCAAAACAAAAATGACAAGATCGGAAACCTCTTCCAGCAGTGTACCAAAGACACAGTGAAAAGCACGGTCACAATTACTGTGTCAAAAAAATTTCTGAAACTGAATTACGTATGCCTGGGCAAGCCCGGTTTTGCATAATAAAATTGTTTCATTTTCTCACAACATTGGACGCGCAGTTTGACTCTTCCATTCGGTTGCGCGCATCATTAAGACTCACGTGTAGATCTAAAATAGTCGTCATTTTTATCACGATAAAAATAAACTGATCGACGATTAAGAAAAAATAATTACAACTAAGCCATGTAGTCTGTTTAGGTAAGCACATGCAATCGTCATGTACATATTTCTCAATATTGCAAAATAGAATCACATGAAACAACACAGATTTTACGCCGTTATGTTGCCAGACTAACTTATTTGAATCTTACTTTTTCTCCCTGAAGGGAAGGTATCGAATCTCGAAGATGGGCAAAGCTATCTTTTATATGATCTCGCCTTTTTCTCTCCAGCGCGTTGTGATGAGCTCGTTTATCTGCCTGGGATAAAACATAACAAAGACCGATTTTAGTGGTAACTTAACCAGCGGATGAAATCCACTTAGCACACAGATTAGGACATGCATGTCTCATAAAATATTGACAATGAGAAAACCAACTTGGGCAAAGTTTTGTGATAGCGTGACGCCTCTTGAGGGGAAAATCCCACAGATTCAAAACATTTGAGAGATATCTAAACACATTGCTCTGATTTCTTATACCGAACCGAAAAATCGCTTTCAAACAGGTCAGAGAAATGCAGAGCTCTTAAAAACACAAACACGTGTTTCAAAACTATGGCCATGTGGAAATTTGCACGCGCAATTTGACACCAAAACACAAGCTCTACCTGGGACATGAACTGGGTCTCTTCACCATTTTCACCTATCTCCTGAAGTAAAATCAAAGCAGATTAGTAAATAAAGAATATTTGTGTGACTTGCTACACCATCAAAATTTAGTTATGAAAGTACCTCCTCGCTTTCAATGTCGATTTCCTTTTCCTCGTCGCTCATGTTGTGAGTCTTGCCTTTCGCCATCAAACCGCCGTCCTCGTGATTTCAGCACGTGTCACTGAATGACGCCGTTTCGAGTCGGTAACGACAACCAATGACGACGCAGATTCGATTGTTAAATTATGACAGCCGATTAACTAATGACAGCTTTCCGAATGACAGCCGAGCACATTTCTTTGTTTTGTTAAAGATTTGTGGTATCCAAAACGTGCGTTATTACGTGCTTTCTTACATCAATTTCGCTTCGTAGATGGAGGTCATTGTATCGCTTCAATTTTTTGCAATTTATTTTTATTTTTTAAGACTTCCATCTCACATTATAAAATGGACCCCTGGCCTAATGAACGCAATATAAGCTGCTGCGTAGAAAAATCTCTCCCAAGCAAAAGAACTTTCAGTTCACGGCAAAACATTCCTACGTCGCTTATGTTGACAAACTTGTTAGATGACCTTGGATAGTCAATACTTTCCAACAATAAATAGATAACATTGAAATGATTGTTGGTCAACTGACAACAGTCGTGCGTCGAAGGTCGCTTTCAGATTATTCTAGTAGTTTCTGGTGACGTATCCCAATATCATACATCTGAGACGAACTAAGGAAAAGAGTAATCAATATCAATGTGAAAATTGGGAGAGTGTAGGGTCCTTGCGGTTAGGAAATGCTTTCTTTTCCACAGTTTTAGCGCAAATGGCCCGGTTTTTTTAATATGAGTGGACTTCGAATGTATTAAGCCAACAAATTAATTGTCTTTTTCAAAGAACGGGGTAAAATTAACGGGAAACCCCCCTACCCCTCCCCCACCGATCGTTCCAATCCCGCCCACTAAAGTTGCCAGGTTTTTATCAAGAACAACTGCTTTCTAGAGGAGCAATAGGTCAGTGTAAAATGAAGACTGCAGACAAGGGTAAAATGCTGTCTAAGGTTATAATGGCTTATAATGTAATATTATAATTTAATTGTTGAAAAATCTCAAACCCTTCAGAAGTGCTAACCTCAGGCCTAATTAGGCCAAAACAATATTTAGGCTTAACTGTTGGCACTTGGCGAAGTTGAGGTTTTAAACCTTTGCAAAAACCGTGGACGATAAGTCTTGCACAGCGTTGGATCAGAGAAGATCGCGATCAGTCAAAATTGATTATAAAATATTTATGATATGAACGGCTGATAAAACAACGCGAAAATGTTTTTTTTTTTAATTTAATGTATTTTTATTTGTTAGCACTTCTTAAGGGTTTGGGCTTTTTCGACTTTTACATTATAACCTTAGTCTTCGTTTTTCCCCTGGTCTTCAGTCTGTATTTTCACTGACCAAGAACGATTTAATGCATTACCAGGCGTTCTTTTTTCCGAAGATTTCCGAATATAAATTTTCTCACCTCGGAAAAAAACCCCGAGACTTCCTGGTGCTGTTTGTACCGAGCGAATTGTACGTTGTATATGGGAATCGATATGTCGCTCCTTGAAGCGAAAAAGGGGCCTTCATGCGCTTGTTTCAGTGTGGCGTTATTTTTTTAAGAAATTGTCCGGTATTTTAAAAGAATTCTGTTGTTATTATTTTTTTAATGGACTTTGCTTAATCAGAGCAAGTTTATAGGCTTCTTCGCTTTTCACCATCTGTTCCAATTTAAATGTACGTGGCATGTCCAGAACAACGTGGAAATTCATTTTCGTCCTTGTATCGTTATGGCTTCTTATTCTTGGTTACATGGCCTGGCAGCTTTTGTCCGTTGCGGAAGATTCCATCCGAAACGAAGCGGCTGTTGTACGGAAAGAACGACAAATGGAATTGTTAACTTTCCAGTTTGAGGAACTGAAGAAAAAGTTTTCAGAGATTCAAGGTATTAAGAGTAAGTTGGAAATCGAAGTTAAGGAAATTAGAAGGAAAAATTTAGACCTGGAGCAAAGACTTAAGACTGTTAATAATAATGTTCCCTCCTTGGCTCCGTCCGGAAAGAGTGAACAGAAAGATGACTCGGTTCAGAAATTTACTGCAAATATAAGTGCAGTGGCGCCGAGCAAGAAATTTTTAACTGTTAGACGAAGAGCAGAAAAAACATTAACAGAATTATGGTACTTCATAAGCTCAGAAGTAAGCAAGGTCAAGACGTTTGCCAGCGGAAAAGTGAAAGAAAAGCTAAGTGATATTATGGGTACTGTTGAAGACATGCACCATATGCTGTCCATAAACTTTGAGGAGCTGAAAACGATGAATGGGCAGCGAGAATGGTTAGAAAAAGAACATAAATTTCTCAGTGACATTGTGCAAAAGCGGCTACACAGATTACAGCATCCAAAAGATTGCAATGTAGCAAAGAAGCTTGTGTGTCAATTGAACAAAGGTTGCGGTTACGGCTGCCAGGTTCACCACTTGATGTATTGTTTCATAATCGCTTACGGCCTGCAGAGAACCCTCATATTGGATTCGAATGGCTGGCGTTATTCCCCCAATGGCTGGAATGGTATCTTTAAACCTGTTAGTGAAACATGTACCTCTTATCGGGGAAGTCTGGGCTATTGGAGTGGGGAGGCTTCTAATAGAGAACAAACTATTTTATTGCCAATTGTTGACAGTTTATTTCCACGTCCAAAATATATGCCATTGGCAGTGCCCAAGGATCTCGCCCCAAGAATACAACAAATTCACAGCCATCCATTTGTGTGGTGGATTGGTCAATTTACAAAGTACTTATTCCGTTTTTCTGCTGAAACTCAAGACAAAATAGACAAAAAGAGAGCTCTTCTGGGTTTTAAGAAACCTATTGTTGGGTAAGTCTTTATTTTAAAAATTTCCCTTTTAGCATACCCTGTAATATTACCCTTAGGGTGTGCCAGGTTTGGGGAGGGGGGGAGGGGGTGGGAATTACATACATACATACATACATACATACATACATACTTAATTGAGACTCCCTTCAACAGGGCTTTTCAGTCACAATGTTAAAAAAAGAAGAAAACTTATTTACAGTAATTTAATTAAAATCAAAATATATTCAAAATCATTCAAAATTTATCCAAAATTACTTCGTATAGAACATATTATTAAAAAGTGTCCGCTTAAAAATATCAATTTCTTTAGTATTCTTGATGTTGTCCAAAATTACTTCATATAGAACATATTATTAAAAAGTGTCCGCTTAAAAATATCAATCTCTTTAGTATTCTTGATGTTCTCAGGTAGCCCATTCCATTCCCGTGGACAGCGAAAATAAAATGCCCTTTGTCCCATCGACAATCTACATTGGAGGATCACAAAATTATTACACCCCCTTGTGTTCCTGTTGTGAACTGCTGAATGCTTAACAAAATATTTCCCTAAATAGTCTGGAGCTAAACCATTTACACATTTATATGCTAAAACTAAATCGTTAAATAAAACCTTCTCCGTAACATCTAACCATCTAAGAGATCTCCGCCCCTGAGAGATATGGTCAAATTTCCTTAGACCTAATACAACTCTGGCAGCAAAATTTTGTACCAACTGTAGTTTGTGTAGATTACGTTTAGATGTGTTCCCCCACACTGAAGAACAATAAAACAATTTACTAAAAACAAATTATTTATAAGTAATTAAAGTGTTTTCTTGTCTAAGAGGTGTTTAATTCTACTTATCTGTACTAACTGGTTCATGCAACTAGAGGCTGTTTTAGTGGTGTGTACATCATAGTTAAGATATTGATCAACATATACCCCGAGATCCTTAGCAAACGAAACTGGTGAGATAGTTTTGCCCAACAGAGATAAGGAGATATAAGGTAGCCTCTTAAGAAGTTGTGCTGAGCCAACAACCACTAATTTTGTTTTCTCAGGGTTTATAAGTAAAGAATTCTCTGCACACCATCTACTGATGTTCCTAAGATCTTGATTTACGGCGGCCATAGCACTTGATGAGTCTGATATGGGAAATTTAAAGTGCAATTGACTATCATCAACATACGCAGCGGCTTGACTGTGGGTAACAGCACTGATTAAATCATTAATGTAGATAGTAAAAAGATTGACCCCTGAGGTACTCCGTTTGTTAAAGGTAGCAATTCCGAGACTGAACCTTCATATCATACTCTCTGATATGTACTGGATAGATAGCTACTAAACCAGGAAGCTGCAGAAGTTTTGAGACCCAGTTTTCATAGTTTTCTTAATAACAGGTCATGATTAAGGCTGTCAAAAGCTTTTGACATATCAAGCAGGACTAGTAATGACACTGCTTTTTCATCAATTGCTTTCAAAATGTTATCTGTAACATTTATGAGGGCAGTTTCTGTCGATTGCATTTTTCTGTTGCCACTTTGATAAGTCGACAGTTTATCATGTTTTGTCAAAAATTCCACAAACTGCTTGTGTGCCAGTCTCTCACTTACTTTCGATAGGATGGGTAACGATGAAATCAGCCTGTTGTTGGCTGGTTCTTCTGGGTTTCCTTCTTTGGGTACAGGTATCACTTCAGCAATTTTCCATGCTTTAGGAAAAGCAGCCACATTAAGCGAATTATTCACCAGTCTAGAAATCACAGGTGCGATGCTCTCACAACTCTTTCAGGACTCACGCAGAGATTTTATCATATCCTGGCGCTTTGTTGGCAGCTAAACTCTTAATAACAGACTTGACATCAATTTCTTTTACCTCTTGAAACTCAAATTCTTCTGTTTCAGCATGCAGGCCAGTGTCAATACTTTCTTCCCTAAGACCACAATCTTTATCTTTATCCAAACCGTGTTCCCTTGTTATCAAATCGCTTTTTTGGCAGTAAATTCTCCTACTGAAGTAAAATACTGATTAAATTTATTTGCGGAAGTCTCATGGTCCTCAAAAGTGCTTGGATGTTTAGCAATACCACGAGACATACATCGATTTAAGATCTTCCAAGTGGCATTTGTATTACCTCTACTGTTAGCTATTTCGTTTCTTACATAGATTTTTTCAGCAAGCCTCAGTTTGCGTTTCACTTCTTGTCGGAAGAAGCTATATCCGTTCCAGTATAGTTTGTCATTTGTCTGAATGGCTTTCTTGTGCCAAAGGTCTCTGGTCTTCATGAGCTGCTTAATTTCTGGTGTTACGAACGGATTAGCGCAGGACTTGATCTTTATACGTTTGATGGGCGTGTGCTGATCCAGCACGTCCAAGAAGAGAGGATTGAATGTTTCCACTTGGGAATCAATGTCATCAAAGAAGTGTACCATGTGCTACGGAACAAGAGAGAGATCTTCGCAAAAGCTATCGGGTGCGTACCCAGAATAGCTTCTTGTAGTGACGTATTTGGCTTTGGCTTTAGGGCGATTTATCCTATATGTAACTTCAACTAAGTTGTGATCACTTATTGAGGACATAATGACCGAGCAAGATTCCGCTAGGGTAGGATCAGTAATCATAATAACATCAATTAGCGAGCGTTTTGTTTCTGTAATTCTAGTCGGTTCCTTCACTAGTTGTGTCAGATTGAAACTAGCACAAAGGTCTTTCAAAATTCGACTATCTGCTGTATCATCGAGAATGTTACAATTTAGGTCACCCAGAATGATAATGTCATAGCCAAGCAGTAACATATTCAGGAGACTTCTTGACAAACTATCGCTGAAAGCTGATGTGGTGCTAGGTGGTCTATAAACAGTACAAATAAAAATTGATTTGTACTGTCGCACTTGATCCTTTATCCAGAGCTGTTGGAAATTTTCATCGCTAACCCTAGTGAGATCTTAGTCTCACTAGGGTTAGAGAACTGTATCACTGTATGTTACTAAGGGGTGAAAGAATGGGAACTTTTAACTTTGTGTTACGTTTATTCTACGTTGGCATAAAAAGCCCCTCAGGGGAGTATTCAGTAAAGTTCTATGTTTCTCAAATTCTCATTGAGAGAGCTTGCACATTAACAGCTCATCTTACTGAAGACACAGAAGACTTCAAGAATAAAACTGAAAGCTTCTATTAAAACTACTAACAAGTGAATGGTAAGTCTGGAGAACCACACAAAAACCATTCAGTTCTTTTGTTCCCTGAACATGGAAGCCATTTATATAAATCTCCCCACTGCATGCCACTGCTTGCACTCAGTAGTGAAAGAACAAGGGAATCTGAGAACAGTGTTAATTAATTAACTTATTGCTGGGTGACTGATAAGAAAGCAGTTTTCCAATACCTTGCTCCTTATTAAATGTACATGTATAAAATTACTACTCCAACAAAGTTAGAGAGAATATATAGAGTTCGCACTACTCCTGGAATTCCTGTAGAACTCGTGGATTTTTGAAAATTTCTTCCAGGCCTCTGGAAAACTCCTTGAATTTATCTATTTAATATATTAGTTGTAGTATGAAAGAAATATTTATTTAATCATTTTTTTCCCCAAAAATGGCAGTTTGTAAATAAAAAAAGGCATAGGAGCTAAAGCTTATTGATTATGAATTAGATATTAAGAATAAAATGAGCACTTTCACTGAGAAAGTTGTCAACGTACAAAATTTTGAGTTTCTGTGTGACTTGCCCTAGTAAATTTGGTTGCCAATCTCCCACTCTAATGGTATCCACATACAAATGTCTAGCACATTGTAGCTATCTTGCATTGTATCTATTTTTATCTCTGTTACTGCAACATTATTTTGGTTTCCAGAGTTCAAGTGCGACGAACAGACAAAATCAACACTGAAGCTGCTTTTCACAGCATTGAAGAGTATATGTATTGGGTAGATTTATTCTATAATAAATTGGAGAGAGTCCAACACGTGGAAAAAAGACGTGTTTTTCTCGCAACTGATGATGGGAATTTATTGCCAGAGGCAAAGATGAAGTAAGTTACCACCAAGAATCATGAGTACTTAGTTTTAACATCCTGGCCCCATTTCTTCAAAGGCCAGATAGCCATAGCCTGTAGATGAGTCACTATCCAACAGGTTCAATCTGTGCAAAGAATTCAGCTGTATTTCCTCACATAATTGAGAATAATGAATTGAACAATTGTACATGTAGCACTCAGGGCAGGACAAAAAGGCTGTCCGAAAGCTTGGGGCTACTGGAATGGCATTTTAGGCTTGCTCTTTCTTATCGTGGGTTGCCAGACAGGCAAGCCATCGTTTCAACACGATTGGGGCATTGTTAGTTGTTGTTTTTTTTCTGATGCAAACTTCTGAGCAGACACAAGTGTTTAACAGACAGCTCAAGAGAGAAAAAGAGACTTGGGCAAGTAAAATGAAATTAGCGGTACGGCTTGCCCAAAGGGCAACCTGTTGCTTGGAATTTCGTCTCATCCTGAGCACATCAAAAAGTAATGGTGCATGCGAAAATTTTTGCTAACATTTTAAAGGGGCTCTGTCGTGTTAAATTTGCTGTTTTTGTATCAAAACTGGGTAAAAATCTAAATTGTTATTGGCAACAAAACTACGCCATAATTTTTTGGTCTTGATTGATGCTAAGATGTACTTTAGTGTTTTGAAGTTTGACTGAAGTAACGTGACACTGCCCCTCAGACCTGTACATTTTACACTCTGGATAGTGACTTATCCACTGGATAAAGCTATCCGGCCTATGAACAAGTGGGGCCTGCAGTATAATGCAGGGATGATGGAGTGTTGAGAGCACTGTGTGGCCTAGGTTCGATTCCCAGATTCTGTATTGTGCATTGGTTGAGTTTGTTGTTTTTCTACTGTGCATCGAAAGGTTTTTCTCCAGGTATTCCGGTTTTTTCCTCTCTCATTTGATTTTATTTGTGTTGATTGTTGATTTCAGTTTACAGTTTCCCCCAATTAGTGCTACAGCGCTAGAAGACTAGACACTTAAGTAAAGTTCCCATCAAATCCTTGAGAGCAGAGTTGAGAATGGGAGGGCAGCCACACACTCTAGTAGTCAGGGTGTTGGTCTTTAATGTTGTCTTTGGAGGGCCAAAATTCTACCATCTACCATGCTTTGAGATTGCCTGCTAGTTGCCCCATGCCAGCTGCAATAATTATTGTAAATCCTAAAGCCCTTGAATGAGTGCTTGCACTAATCATGTGCAGTTAAGTTTCAATTCAACGGTAAACTGTACAATTAAATGCCTACATTCGCCCAAAAGTCATTGCGCACTGCGACTGAATTTCGTGTAACACGAAATTACCTAAATATCTGACATGTTGTTTCCCCTGTGATTCGCCTGAGTGCCTTTAGCCAATCACATCACGTATTTGGACAAGTCGTCATTCCAAAAACAAAAAAAAATGACTTTTGGGTGAAGGTGGGCCTTTAAATGCAATTATTATTGTATTTCCACTCGTTAAAACAAGAGTATCATCATCATCATCGCCATCCAATTCTGAAACTAATAATTTTCAAATCATCATATAGATTAATGATGTGGAGACCACATTAATATTCATAATTGTTGTTGGCTATTGAATGAGTTGAACGTCAATTTTACTCTGTGTAACGCCCTGGACAATTGTACGCAATTGACTTATCACTTGATAACTGATTTATCATTAGTTACATCTGCTTTTGAGCAGTTCGTTAACCAGTTCTTACTAGCATCAGTCATTTTACATAATGTACTTCCTAGGCACTTCAAAATCCAAGCATTGTTTCTTTCAACTGTATTAGATGAACACATGTTTAGTTCCCATAAGGAAGCAAATTATTGGTTTCAATATTATATTTTCCTGCCCAGACACTGATGATGATGATAACTGCATTTCAGGTATAAGAATTATGAATTCATCAGTGATCAAGAAATTTCCAAGTCAGCTGGACTGAATTCTCGCTACTCAGACACTTCTCTTCATGGAGTTGTGTTTGACATTCAGATGTTATCAGAATGTGATTACCTAGTCTGCACATTTTCATCACAGGTAACTTATTCTCAGGGAGTGAGAAATACTGTGAAGGCTGACACCCAAAATTCTCCTTGTCTGGGAGTCCCTTCCCTGCTTACTCTTGCTCAGTAGGGGTCCTCAGGGTGGGAAGGGGGGGGGGGGTCCTTAGGGTTGGGGGATTGGGCTTCAACCAGCGGTGGTGGGCAGCAACATTTGTACTGTCATGTTCGTTTATGCCGTGTCCCACATTTTCTGGTACCAAGGTTGGTAATAGTGAGGAAATATATAGAAGACATTGAAGACATGCAGTGACTTCTTGTTAAAACTTTAGGGTCTATATTTAAACAGAGTTCAGCCAATTAAAGTAGCTGAAAATGTTTTCCTTGTCGGAAACAATGTGGAGAAGGCAAGAGAAAGGAGAAGACCATTAATTTATCTCCTTTAAACAACTTGCATATGGAAGGCTGGAGGTTATTGTTGAATACATTCTTCTAAATTATAGAAGATTTTAATGACATAACCGTGGACAAGATTGAAGCAGATTGCATTTTGGGTGATCTTGAAAAAGTCGGCCTGACGTTTTTCAGGTTTATGGCAAATCACCTCCGGATAAAGTTGCTTTTGTTCAGTGTCATCTTGTTTGTGATGTAACAATAATTTTATCAGTAAAGGAATTCCACACTACCATTTTCGAACTTTAACTCATGATTAACAGAAGATTTCCCTGAAACACCCTAACATGCAAAAAGTCTTTTTTTTTGGCTCAAGTGGAGCACTTGTGAATCTACAATCGATTTCCTGCATTCTGATTGGCTTGATTTTCTTTAGCCTGGTATAAATAAAAACTTGTGCTGTGATAACATGTCTATGGTTTTGTCAAATGATTTGATAAAGGCAACTTAACCATTGTAAGAGCTGATTTGTGAACTGACCTTTTAGAGCATCAGACCTGCATCAGAGCAAATATGTCAGATCTGTTATAGGTGGTAAAAGTTTGTTTAATGATATGGGAGGGCAGCTTGCAGACCACATTTAAAATTTGCTTGAGTGTCTTTTTCATTGTAGTCAGATATGGTTATCAGCCATATGCCTACCATGAAGCTCTAGGCTTGATACTGTCGTGTTGGACATACCACACACATGCATGTGTCTTTTTATTTCCAGACAACAGTAATCAGAATTAATAGTTCACACGGACATCCCAACATACACACCACTTGCCCTCTTAAAAAATCAAGTTACTGCATTCTCAGACTGAATTCGCAGGAAAAAAATATCCCTCCAAGAGATAGCAACCTATGAAATTTATTTTTTTTCGATCAAGCATGATGGAAGAGCAATGACATGAGAATATTACACCTCTTGTCTTCATTTCTGCTTTCCTCCGTGAATAAATGTTACTAAAATTGCTTTTATTGAATGTGCATAAGCACATACTTATAAGATTGATTCATGAAAACGCTTCAACTTGCGCTTGCAACCTTAGCGCTCTTACCATGTTCCTTGCAACTCTCAGTCTGCTTCCGGGATCAGTGACATTTGCTACCAACCTTCACATACAAACAGCAGCATCCCATGTAAATTCCACCAGGTGTCTTGTTTTCCTTTATACACATTTAATATG
>OX421458.1:10906243-10918743 GCA_949126865.1 Montipora capitata | reverse complement strand
AAAGGTCTGCGTTTTACCCCCGGGGGTGGGACTCCCATATGAAACAGACGGGGATGCTCGTCGGAAATTTTGAATTTAACCCCTAAAGGAGACCAATCTAGGCGTGGCTTAAGCAAATTTTGACCCCTAAAAGAGACCGTTTAAAAACACAAAAATACGACATGCAATGAGTTTTAATGATAAAAAGGCATAATCATCGAATGCTTTTATCTAAAAAGAAAATTTAAAAGGAAATTTGACTTCTGTTTCTCTTCGCGTAATTCTGCGTTACTTCGCGGAACCCCAAACGAGACCTTGGTGGCATAAAATATTGGCGCTTTGTCCGGAACACCCTAAGCGAGACCAAAATCCAAAATTTACACCCCTAAGCGAGACGACGAGCATCCCCGTCTGTTTCATATGGGAGTCCCCCCCCCGGGGTTTTACCCCTAGTCTGCGGTCTGCATTTTACACTGACTGCTTCCAAAAAAGCCATTAGGTCTTCTCTTGGGCACAGTGAGGAGAAGGGCCCCAACTTACCGAAGGAAGACTAATAATTGACAAGGAAAAAAGGAAATGCAGCATTAATGCTTAGTTATTTAATCGCTCACTGAAAAACTATGTCCCCATTAAAACCCTTTGACGTCGAAACCGGCCAGACTTAGTATTTTACTCTGTCAAACGCCAGACGATTTTACCCGTCAATGGGTTAATTAAGTCAGGAGGCCATTACCCTCATGATTACCTCCCGGGGGGGGGGGGGACTCCCATATGGAACAGACGGGGATGCTCGTCGGAAATTTTGAATTTAACCCCTAAAGGAGACCATCTGGGCCTCGCTCAAGCTTTTTGTGACCCTTAAAGGAGACCAATATGGGCGTGGTTTCAAGCAAATTAATATTTTGACCCCTAAAAAGAAGTTAAAAAGAAAATTTGACTTGTGTTTCTCTTCGCGGAACCCTAAACGAGACCTTGGCGGCTTAAAATATTGGCGCTTTGCCCGGAACACCCTAAGCGAGACCAAAATCCAAAATTGACACCCCTAAGCGAGACGACGAGCATCCCCGTCTGTTTCATATGCGAGTCCCCCCCCCCCCCCCCCCCCCTTCCTTCGAATCTTTGTTACCCACAAGGCCGTTGGTCAGGCAATCAAGTGGGCAAGAAACAACAAAATGACCTCGATATTTTGCGGGTTGGTCATCTCATTTATGACAATGAACCCAATATACTTCGCCCTGTCGGCCAGGATTGTGGGTTTCAGTGCCATGTCCTCAGGATCGCATTATCTTCTTATCCGAACTGTTATGGAAGAGTTGGCGATCCGAGGGCATGAGGTACGTACGTATTTATAATTAATGAATATTAAATATATGGAAAATCTTTTTCCCGTTACAGCGATATCAAACCGTATCATGAACGACAGGTCGTTTTCGTGGCCTCTTCTCAAAGACGACGGTTTTCCAGAAATCAAAAGAGCGGCTCAAAATATGCTATCGTGCATTTTTTGTACTTATCTAATAGTACAGTGCCTATATCCTTTACACAGGTGTTGTTGTATGTGGAAGAATTGAGTTACATATATACATATATATATATATATACTGTAATCAAGTAAAGCTATGATCCCCGCATTTATGGACGCAATTTTAGCAATTGCGTAGAGAAGCCTGAAAAATTCAGCACTTCAACGGGATTTGAACCCGTGACCTCGCGATACCGGTGCGACGCTCGAACCAACGGAACCTCGCTTCACAAAGATGAAATCATAGTTAGTACCCGGGAGTTAGTAGAGGGGAATGGTCATGAAACCCGACAAATTTCTTTGTTGTAGGCTTCTGTTCTCTTTTTTGGCCTTTACCGTACACAAAATACAATAGTTGTTTACTCCGTACTGAGGAGCTAACCAATAGAAACATGTTGGTTACGTAAGGGTAATTCCACAGTATTTTGCATGCCACGGAGGGGACATCTCAGAAAACACTACCATAAATAGTGCCTTTTGCCAAATTTAGTTTCGTTCACTGTGGACTTGTAATGATTAAATAACTGATGACTCTTCTTTATCAAATCCTTTCAAAATTATTTCGGTCGCATCTGGCAAGATTTAGTCCTTTATTCAATGTGTCACGGAGGGGACCAGAAAACCAAAGAAAATTGAAATTTAAAAACTAGGCTAAAAATCCTGTGAATGTAAACCGGCAGCAACAACACTTAAGTGCACATTTGATTTTTATGTTAATCAACAATTAAACTGCATTGATGGAAAAGACATTCTTGCTCTCTGATACAGCACAGATAATAATGAGTGATCACGGTTATTGTCACAGAGGGGACTGTCACGGAGGGTACCTCTTGTCAAATAGATAGCAGTCATTAATAGTCACCCTGCAATCTTCTCTATAGCAAAGTGTTTAAAGTAAAACAATGATGCTAGACTTGTCTAGTGTTATAACCAAAACCTTCTTGAGGTGTATTATATATATCTGTAAAAATGTTGCACACTCTTTTCATAATGCATTCCTTCTCAAACGGTCACTTTCTGATTATTTTTGTTTTATTTTATTTAGAAATATTAGGTTCTAACAAGCTAGTCAATTGAAAAAGACAACACTTTAATGTAAAAGGCTCATTAAGACCTTGTTCTAACAAAAACAAGACACTTTCCAATCTGCAACTTCCATGAAGTCTTATAAAGTCATGTATAATCTGAGAATACAAACAGCTCGGATACATCAATAATGTAAGTGTCTCTCTCTCAACAATGACTGAACACAGAATTGAGGTGATAATTTTTTTTCTGAAAGTATTGACCTCATTAATTATGCATGTACGGATGTAACTACCAGTACACGTAAGTTACAAGTTCATTGAATGAAAGTGCCGTACATCAAAAAAGACAACAACTTCTGAACATAACTTGCAATACAGTCAATTGTATGGGTACACTGTTCTATGAAAGCAAATGTCAGTGTACATTTGACCATGCTAGTAGAATATAAACTTTTGGACCTATGCAGATCTTCCATGTTGTTTACAAACATGTATGAATGGTTTTGTTTTACTAGCAATGGCTAATGTGATAAAATTTTGTACAAGATTACTTACAGCACATTTTTCAGACAGTTTTGTTACCACTAGTCCAAGTTTCTTATCATGCACTGCTTAAAGTTTGCAGTGCTTTCTAATGAAAAGGTGCACTTTCTCAACCTCACGCTGAGTTGAAATAGTAAAAGGCTGATTGCCCACAAGTAAGACAGGACCATAAAAAATGCAACTACAGTGTACCCTGTCCACATCATCAGTTCTTGGCCAGTCATAGGTGGTGGAGCCTTTGCTGTGCAAGAATTTAACTTCAACAAAGCTGTCTGCTACAGAAATCACTCTTCCAAAATAGAAGGTGGTTACATAGTCAACTGCATAATACATCCCTACTTGAACTCCTATAGAAGGCACTGGGCTGAGGCTTTGAAAATGCAGGTCATGAATGATGGATCGTCTGACGTTCATCATGTCTGCATTAACAACAAGGGGATCTGCAAAAGCAAGTGCCCTTGAAAACAGGCAAACAAAGACACCACAGTCATAACTTGTTTCTTGTTGCAGCATATCATCTGGACTGTTCACATAAAAACACCAGTCATGAGGGCTTGGTTCACCACATGCTACAGCCAATGCTCTCCACATTTTAATGATAGCTCTTTGATGTGTAGGCTTAATGAATTTTCCAGCTGCACTGTCAAGCACTACAATTTGCTGCATCTTTGGGTAAACACAAAGAAGAAACCAGTTTCCAACTTCATTGCAGGGGACAAAAATGAGATTGTAGTGAAACACCTGTCCTTTCTTCATCAACTCACTACCAAGTTTCTTGTAGCTACTTTTCTCAAACCTCTCCCATTTTATGGCAGTTACAGTTGCACAAGTAGCCGAGAGCAGATTCAGGTATGCATCAATAACAAAATTGGGTAACCACATGTCTTCTGAATCAGATGCTTCCTCACCTGAGAGTGCTTTAAGATCTTCAATGGAGATAAGAGGATCACCATTAAAAGCAACAGCTTCAGCCAGTAATGCTGCAACGATTGGCTCCTGATAAACAGGAAGGTTGAATGACGTTACAAATGACAGCTTTGCTTGAATTTTGTGTGGTAAACCAAACTTGATGTTAACTGGAGGCTTGAAACTACATGTACTTGTAACTTTATGTAGCGGAGAACTACCTTTATGTGCCAGTATTTCTACCTCATCATCACTTTCTGATTTCTGCCCCTTCTCACTGTCTGTCTTTTGTCTCTTCTGACTGCTTGGCTTCTGATTCTTTTGACTGTTTGATTTTTTGCTCTTCTGACTGCTTGGTTCTTGACTCCTCCAACTGCTTGGTTTATGACTCTTGTCACTGTCTGGTTTTTGACTCTTCTCACTGCTTGATTTTTGACTTTTCTCACTGTCGGTGTTTTGACTCTTCTCACTGCCTGGTTTTTGACTCACCTCACTATTTGGTTTTTGACTCTTCTCACATCTTGGTTCTTGACTCGTCTCACTGTCTGGGTTTTGACTCTTCTCACTGCCTGGGTTTTGACTCTTCTCGTTGTCTGGCTTTTGACTCTTCTCGTTGTCTGGTTTTTGACTCTTCTCAATATTTGGTTTTTGACTCGTCTCACTGCCTGGGTTTTGATCACTCTTCTCATTGTCTGGGTTTTGACTCTTCTTACTGTCTGATGTTTGACTCTCCTCACTGTCTTGTTTTTGACTCTTCTGACTCCCAGCTTTATGACCCTTTTCACCAGCTGGTTTCTTACATCTGCCACTTTGTGGTTTCTGATTCATTTCATGTGCCATTTCCTGGTTTGCATTATTGATAGTTGCTGACTCACCAACTCTTGGTCCAAAGGAGGAAAGAAGAACATGTTCCCTACAGGTGTCTTGCTTCAAGAATTGAGAGTTCCTGGCAACAGACACAGTTGTGTCAGAAAGCTTTGCAACATAGTGGTTGGAGTGAGTTTCAGGAATGGGGATGCAAGCATTCCATCTTTCATGAAGGTGCTCTTCTGCCTGAGTAATGTCTTCCTTAAGAATGTATAACACCTTTACTTTCAGGCACTCATTCTCAGCAACTCTCGCAAACTCTTCAGCACTGTTTACAACAGCTCGGTCTTGTAGAATGGCTCTCCAAACAGCACGCTTAACAGCCCCTCCAACTCCATCAACTGCTCCTTTGCCGTGAGCTGTCTCAAAGAAGCTCCAAGTAGCTTGAGTTTCATAATCAAGAGGATGGTACAGTACACAAGCTATGTTAAACCTGTTCTTAAACTGAGAGCCAGCCCCATCACTCCAATAGTGCACCTGTTTGAAAGACATTTCTCTACTAACAGCATCCAAGAGAGCTTTGTTGAAGACATAAACACTTCTTTTATCATGGGACAACTCATCTGAAATGAGTGCATATGAAAGATGTTTTAGATCTTTGTTATCTTCTTTGTAGTAGACTACTGCAGTGAATACTGTAACTGATTCATTAGACCAGTGGGATTCCATTATTTCTCGTTGGTGCTTCAGCTGAAAATTCTCCGAAAAATCCTCGTGAATAATTATTTCATCTTGGCTAAGCTGTTCCTTCAAGTGCCTTAACTCTTGGAACTGACGCCTGATATTGTAAACATGACGACTAAATGGTCTCAGTTGGGCCTGCAAATCTTCCTCTGCTTCAGCAATTGTGCAGTCAACATGGTTTTTCTTCACAGCTCCTTCCACTTTTTGCCACTGATTGTAGGATATTGAGTCATCTTTGTCTAGGCCTTCAAAAAGATTATCAGTTAGCTCAGTTACCCCACAGCTGTCGCAAACCCTGTCAATGCATTTGCAAGAGTCAAGACTACATACTGTCTTTGCAACAGCTTCTTCACTTGATATGCAGCCAGATGTGCCAAGTCTTGATAGGCCCTGAAGGAGGAGGTCAATATTTTCATGATACTTACAAATGCATACTTCATGGTCAAATGCAGATGATGGTATGACCTGGGGTGGCCGGAGTTCTGCAAACTTGGATTTGCCAATCTGAACATTGCTTTCTTCTTTGAAAAGCTCTTGCACTTCTCCAATTTTAAACAATAGCAACCTCTTTTGCCTGTGTTCCCTTTTACCATCAGCTAGTTTGACAGACACATAATCTTTCTTCCCTGCAAGCATTCTGCTGATGTCCTCTCTTAAATAGAAATTCTGCACCTTTTGTATCTCATGATCAGTGAGAGCATCACATCTTTTCTTTCTATCCTTGCTGTACTCTTTTCTTCGCTTAAAGTTGTTGTCACACAAATCCACCACCGCCTTCTGTTTTCTTGGGGAAAGATCTTGAACAATCTTTGCTAACACTTGCACTTTTCTTTCAGGGCATTTTGGCAGGTGCTTCTTTGCTCTACTGAGTGCTTTTCCTAACATCTGAGGGCTTACTTGACTACAAGTTTTGCGTGTTTTCTTGATCAAGTCTGCTATTTTTTTTCTTTGCCTTCTTTTCTTCTCTCTTTCCTTGGCTCTCAAAACTTCAGGCTGATTGGCTTTCTTCAAATAATCCTTTTTCTTTCTTTCTCTGTCCTTCTTTTTAACCACCTCATACTTTTCTTCATTTTCCCTCAGTCTTTCTCTGTATTTCTTTGTCCTCTCTTTGTTTGAACTCATTTTGAACTGCTCTACAAGAACTGCATGTGTGCTCTTGCTTTAGTGAGCATGCTCAGTGTCTATCATCCCACAATCCCTTAGTGCTTTATTATGAATAATTCATGAGAACTTAATAAATCCAATATTTCCACTGATTAACTGCAAATTTTGGCTAAGTTAAGTATTATTGTTCTTTGTGTGAGGAAATTATGGATGATTAATTAAAACAGTTTATCTTCAATAGCAGTAATTTCTCTTTCAAATTAATAATTCTTCCTCCAAGAAATATATGTCCGTTTTGGACAGTAAAGTCCCTTCCATGTCAAAAAAGTCCCCTCTGTGACAAAAAGATCCCCTCCGTGACAATTTTTTGTTCACAAAAAATGTCCCCTCTGTGACAGAAAAGTCCCCTCTGTGACACAAAGTCCCCTCTGTGACAAAAAGATCCCCTCTGTGACATTTAAAGTTTTCACACCTATCCTAAGAAAAGAGAAATAGAAGAACTCCTCCACAACTTGTAAGTTTGTCAGCCCATACTTCAACTGTTAACAGAATTTTGTACAATTATTACCAATTTCTTTGAAGAGATAATAATTTTTATCCCTATTTTTGTCACAGAGGGGACAATTCAGTTTTGGATAAGGCTTTGAGCTCTTTCTTCAGACAAAATCAGGGAGAGATAATTAACTTAAACAGTCTAAGTAAATAAGTAAATGTCCTGATAGTTTTTACTAGATTTCCTCTGAAGATAGAATTACCATGGTCATTTGTGCATGTCCCCTCTGTGACAGCCAAATAGGCTGAATTGATTAATTAATGATAATTTATGCCATGAAAGCATTCCGCTGACAACCAAAAAGTACAATTTCATAACAATCTATCTTATAATGAGTCTAGATATACAGTTATACTGTCCTTTAAGTGAATGCTAATTTTTACAAGCGTATGTCTCAGGTACCGTGGAATTACCCGTAAATTATTCATGCACAGTGTATGAGGGCAAAACAAAAGATTGTGCACGGTCGTGGACTTTCCAACCAAAATCTTGGCATCTTTGTTTGCTCCTTTGATGTTTGCCGAGCTTCAAAACCAGTTCCCTCTATAAACTATGATTAAATGAATAAAGTTAATATTAATTTCCAAAATATTTTAAATTTTTTTTTTATTTTTGAGTTATCTTCCAAACACTGCTATGGTTTACCAATAATATTCAGGTCACTTAATTTAAGGAATTTCATCATTCTTGGAATGGTGTAAAACCTGTTCCCAGTTCAGACGACATGAGTAGAACATAGTTGCTTCGCAGTACTTCTACAGTCTGTTAATCACAGCTTTTTTTCAACAACTTGTTTGAAAAAACCTACAATGAAATTCTACTATAAAGTTTTAAATAAATTTTAGTTTTCATCCTCACTGTCAGAGCCCTCAAATGAGCACATGTTTACAAGCAGCTTCTTGAAGGCTTAATTTGTTGCTGTGTAAAAATCTTGTCTTAGAGATCTTCAACTTCTTCATTTAGCAAATCCACTTCGTTAGTTATGGCAAGAATTGTCTCTCACAGAAGGTAAAGGCCGCACACAACCTCGTCGCCAGGGCCATGTCTGCTTTCAAAATAGCGGGCATTTGTAAATGGCCGCCAATAACTCAGTCAATTCACAGGGATTCAAAGTTTATGAATTATCCTCTGATTTTACAATGTAGACTTAGATACAAAACAAGGAGACACCAAGAAACAATAAGCATATTTGTTTCAGCAGGTAATTTTTTTATTAATTTCGCTTTGTACCTGCAACAATGAACATCTTCATCCGTAACATCAAGTCAGCTCAGCCGTACTTGGTGTTAGGGGTTACAGCCCCTACTGACATCCTACAAGTAAAGCTAGCTTTACTTGATGTCACATCCACAGTTCAGTATATGATTCTGAAAGACAGCCAAAACAGTTGACGCAAGAACAACAAATTTGAGCTAAGTTTTACGAGTTTATTAGAGTCAAAAAGTGATATAAGGACAAAAAACGGGAACGAGTAACACAAAACACAAAATAAACAAAGCTACAATAAGCCAATGGATTAAATATAGTAAATTGATATTATTTACAAGCTGAACAATGAAATCAATGCTAAATAGCTGATACATGAAGAAAAATGCTTGCGAACTAAAAGGCAAAGAGATTGCTAACAAAACAAGTAAAATGACTGCAAATTGTAAACAAACTAAACAAGGTTATAATCCAAGAACTATTATATGAAGCACAGACTTGACAATAGCAAAAGTTTCAAATTACATATTGCACAATAGTGCTTCAATTACATTGAAACTAATAATTGTGAAATAATGGTAACAAACGGATCATTTGGAATCAAATGGAATTAATTAACTCATTGACTCTCAGGGGTTCCCCATTGACGAGTAAAATCGTCTGGTGTTAGACAGAGTAAAATACTAAGTCTGGCCGGTTTCGGCCGGTTTGGATGTCAATGGGTTAAAAGAATACAAATAATGACAAGGGAAAGTGGTAAGCAAAAATACAGTAATTCCTTATTGGAAACAGCAAAAATATTCAACAGGCAAATCACATGCTGTGCCAGACTAAAGGTCAACATAGATAAATAAACTTAGACAAAAGCTAATGAAAGTAATTTAATGTTGCAATCACTGCTAAGAACTGAAATCAAGAACAGAAACAGAAAGCTATATGTAGTAAACTAAACTAAACTAAAGACTAGGCATAAATAAAGAAATAGGAAAATACTGATAACATACCAAGTGTTACTGATAACTACACACCTGAGAAGACTTGGAAAATGACTTGTCTTGAAGACTGAAACTATTCAGATAATTAACTGCATCAACTGAACACTGAGTAAATGGTAGCCAATTTATAATGGACTTCAGGAAAATAGAAAAATAACTAAAAGCCAAAAATTATAAGGCTATGGAGTCAGTTTACTACCCACTAATACAGGATTTACCGAAGGAAAGAAGGAGTTTACTACTCCTACACAACAGGAATTAGGTAAGAGAAATGTGTTGGAATAACTACACAAGGCAAAATAAGGTATGTGAGGAAATAGAGTAATTATGGGTAAACAACCAAATAATAGTAATTAGGATAATGAAAATAAACACAAAATGAACGCAAGTGACCTAGTCACAATTCATTTCTTATATCATTTCATTCATTGATTCATTTCTCATGGGAAAATTAGAGCCCACAAATGACCAGCTCCCAACATCAGTGGCTTCATAGTTCAATCGGTTAGAGCGTCGCACCGGTATCGCGAGGTCGCAGGTTCAAATCCCGCTGAAATGCTGAATTTTTCAGGCTTCTCTACGCAATTGCTAAAATTGCGTCCATAACTGCGAGGATCATAACTTTGCTTGATTGCATATCCACAGTTCAGTGTATGATCATTTCATAAATCATTTCATTCATTTATATATACTGTAAGTTACTTTAAAGAAGAAGTCCCTTTAGGGCTTTTCAATGACCATTTACAAGTTAAAAATGGAATTAAACTACAATAATTATCATCTAAATTCCTAGATTCCAGGGATCACGTTAACGCAGAAATCGTGCATTTTTAATTACGCAAATAAAATCCAAAAAATGCATCATCGAAATTTTAATGCGTCCCAGGACGCAAGGCACTGACTTAAATAACTCACACAACTTGCTTTGATTTGTCAGTATATTCTGTTGTTTGTAAAACTGTTGAAGCGATCTGATCTGATCTGTGCTCATAATTAAAGTTCAAAGAAGGGGGTTTAAAACACCTAAAAGGGTTAAAACTAAATTTTTGACCGCCTTCTGCGGTCTTCTTCAGAGGAATGTACTCTGCAAGTCACTGAATGCAAATATATAGCAAAAGACGTCACTGTTTGTTGCTCCTAAGGGAGGAAACCAGTGATGCGTAAACCCTTAGGAAGGGTGCTTTCATTAACAGAGTTCTTTGCCTTGAACCCCTCAAGGGTTGGTACTTGGTTTAGGTACGTTGGCCCGAGGCTGTTTTACAGGGTGGAATTTGAAGTTGATCTATTCCTATGTGTGTCGCAGCCATGGACATATGAATGCTTGGTGAATTAAATGCATAAGCATGGTGAGGCAATCAAGTTCATGTATTTATATGCCATGGCAGAGTCAGATTTGATTTTCTCTCCAAGAGAAGAGGTGGTTACATCAGTTGGTAGCCTGTGTAATAGCTGATGAGTTCCAGTAAAGAACAGTTTAGTCTTTTGTGGGTTGATGACGAGTTGATTCAGTAGGCACCATGCTTAGAATAGATGAGTGCCTTTATAAGGAGGGATTCTTTTAAGGAACAGTAGAAGCAGTCAGTGAAGATGTGATTGAACCAGTTAATTTTATCACTTTATCAAATTTGTCCATAGTTCTGTCAGTAGCCCTATTGTTTGCTATCCAATCTCCCTGCAATAATTAAGTACATTGTATTATTCACACAAATATGTTTTCTGTAGGTACAGGTATGTTTCTGTCACAATAAAACACTGTAATAATCACATAAGTGTGAAACTCAGAATTACAGACAACTTAAGTATGTTTTATATTTTATTTTCTCTCTTAGTCTATTACAACACTCTGCAAACAACATTGCACTTTTTCTCTCTGTGAAGATGGAACCATGTACACTTTTTCCTCACACCAATCATTATGATTTTTAGGTAGTAATGATGGTGGGCTCAGATCACACACATTCAAGATCAACGGAGAAAATACCTCACAAGGTGTACCAAGTGCCATTTAAACGCGGATATATCAAAGATGTTGTTTCACATGCTGCGATGGAAAAAAACATGTTTCAATTATTTAGGAAAATTTCTGAATATTTCCAAACCAGTTGTGATAGCTTGTTAAAGAGCAAAGAACTGCTTGAGGATCTCAGGAATTTTGACTTAGTTGTTTATGAGAGAGGGGCCATTTGCGGTGTTTTTGTTGGAGAACTATTCCAAATTCCTAAAGTGTCAATACTTACAGGAATACCTCGACCGGGATCTTCTTTCAAAGTGCCATCACCTGTATCCTATGTTCCTATGTTAATGACTGGATTTACAGATAAAATGTCCTTTCTGCAGCGTGTGGCAAATCTTGGTGCTTATTTTGTTTTGAACCTGATGTCTGAGTTTATGATACATTTCTATATAGCTCCTCTCAAGACCAAATACAACATTACTCCTGAGATAGGCATTTATGAAGCTTTAAGTAATGATGAACTTGCAATAATGTCTGGGGATTTTGCATTGGATTATCCACAACCACTTCTTCCAGGTACAATTTGTACAGTATGTAAAATTTGTTGTTAATTGTGCCACGTTTGATGGAGGCAGTATGGCCAAGTTCATAGAGTGCCTGATGCGGTGACGTTGCTGGTCATTGCTCGGGTTAGCCTCAGTTCAGCTTTTTGGCTGTGGCGGTAACAAGGTTGACTGGTCTCATTTATTGCACTAAATGTTTTATTGGCTCTCAAAAGCCCCTGAGGGAAACAAATTGAGTACATTGATACGTGTAGTCATTTAAACTTACTTAACCCAAATACCTGCTAGTCATTGGGGCATACTCTATTGTATTCCAATACTGAAGCATGCTTATAAACTGTAACAAAATAATAAATTTTAATGTGCATTTTTGGGATGTTTGCACGGACACAGTGCTGACTTCGTAATGGCCTCTGTAAAATAGAAGTGGCTCCACTGTTTAGTTTTCTCTCGAAAGGATGATAAACCATGGGTCCCCTCTGATGACCCTTGTTTATAAACTAATGACACATCAATAATAGTGGCATTGACAGAAGAACCCAAACACTGTAAGGAAAGGTTGTCCCAGTGCTTACAAAACTCACACCTTAAAATTT
>OX421458.1:10888743-10898743 GCA_949126865.1 Montipora capitata | reverse complement strand
AGTGATATTGGAAAGGCTTGTAGTCACGGAGACACCCAGTAGCACAATGGACAGCTGAGCTAACGTAGGGCGTGAAAGCAGAATTTGGAGGTGCAGGACCCAGCGCTTGCGAAGCCGTGAAAGGAAATGAAAATGGCGAGCTGTTTTCTCCAAACTCGTGAGTCGGGACGAAAGATTGTGCCTTGTAATACTTGGTGTGAGCGATGCTTGTATGCTTTTCGATTCTACAGAATTCCCGTGGAGCTCGTTTGCGAAAATCCCCCTTAATGAATCTCGCCATGTAAGCGGGATGAATAGCCCAGTAGCAACTCTTTCCGTTTGAGGAGATTTCTCCTTTCACAAAGCAATCGTGCAGAGAGAGATTATGGCGGACTGTGTTTTTCCAGCCAACTCTCGATAGTGTGAACTCTGGAAAAGATTTCTCAATGACTTGATAGATCTGTGACAGGGTCAGCCTCTTCTCTGGAGAACGTAATATCGCACTGGCGATGAGACCGACGTAGGTCATTGAAAATCTTTTTCCCTTCGATGGACTTGGAGCAAAAGCAGGAGCCATTCTGAAACTGTATCCCTGAAAATTGTTTTTCCCCAAGTCTTGAAACGGCATCTGGATGCATGGACTTGTTGAATTATTCTTGTCAGTTGAGTCTTGTGCAAGAGGGAAAGTTCCTTTTGTCACCCTCGGGAATGGATCCCGAGAATATTTCAAAGCGGGGATGTTGTGGAAACGTTTGTAGTAAAAAGCAGGGTCCATGTTGAATGGCGTATTTGACTTTTGGATGACTGCACGGTTCAAAGGTATTTGAAGCTTGACTGCACCTCGCTGCTCTGATTAACACTGTTGGAATGAAATCTCTCTGCCACGTTTAGTACTTGGCCATGCCACTGCGCCGTGCACCATGGGAGACCTGGAAACGAACCAAATAAAAGCCAATTAGTTGAAGCGAACACTTGAAAGCTGTTGAATGGCTTACCTGCCATTCATTGTTAGCCCACTTCTTCCTAGCTGTCGCAACTGATCGACACGTTCTTAAAATTTATTCGTAGCTTGAAACCCCTCTTTCTCGATACTTTTGTTAGTTGTTTTAAACAACTCATGTCGAGTGTTTGTACAATGAAGTATGCGGTTACAGATTCTCATTTCCTCTGTAAAAATTCAGTTTATCTCAAAGCGTGATTGCGTGAGACAAGATGTGTTTGTACGACTAACCAAAGCAGTTTTCAGTCGATTTTTGCAAGCACCGTTGAAAGAGTGAAGGCGTGGCAGATTATTTATTAATTACAGCCTAATGATACCAGTTGGATCCTTTGACTTTGCGTGAAAAACAGGAAAATTTTTGTTTGCTTTTTTGAAGTTTGGAAAGAAGATATACTTTTCCGCTTTATGAATGAAAACGGAATTTTCAGATTTGTTCGTATCGTTCTTTCTGGTCAATTAAGTTTGAAAAACACGAAGTTCAATTTTGAATGCACAGTTATAGATTTGTTCGTAGACGTAACGGCTTAAAGTGTCCAATTAACTTGACAAAAGGTGCAAAAGAAAATCTTTCAGCGCGACATGCAGGTAGGCCACAAGGCAGAGTTGTTACGTTTAGTTAGCCCCGTGGGTTGAACTTCTTCTTTCGCCTTAAAAATAACGCAGATACAGACGAAAATCTCACGGAAAGACGTTCATAGCGGCGTGATAATTATTTTATTGCGCAAACAGAGCAGAGATGTGAAAACAGGTGGAGAGACCACCAATTAATGTGGCGATATCACATAGTGTTGAGGTCAATAACAGGGCAAGTTAACTAGTGCCTTCATTTCTTATAATTTTTAGATGCAGGATTTGCGTTTTTTTGAAAACTCCTAATCGAAATTTTAAAATGGCCAGCTATACGGAACAAAAAAATGCTTCTTTAATTTATAGTAAATGTTTAGAGAGATGAGGACTCGGAGAGGTCTAGCTGGAAAGAAACCTTGTGCTTGCCAATCGATACTTTGTGCTAAAAATTTCGGAATTTACCCCTTTAACCTATTAGTTTGATAGTTAGCCCGTTAATTTTGTCTCTTCGCATAGTTCGATCGATTTTATCAGACAGGGAAAATTTTGGTTAGGGATCAAAGGAATTAAAATGTGGTGAACTCGAGGTCTCCATTTTTGGCGTGACGTGTAATGCGTGACATACCCTGTGTGACATATCTCAAGGGATGGACAGCTTGAAACAACAGTGCCTTGACTCATGTGTTTTGCGATGCCATCTCCGTCACTGATATTATGTTACCTTTCGTGGTCACTGCACCTGGCGCTAGAAAACAAAGGCATCACTTAAAGGAAAAAATAGAACTTTAAAAACTATTTTTTTATGAAAAAACTGCCTTTACTTTCTCTTAGAGATCATTCTGGATGCAGCTCCTTTGATGTTTATTCTTCATGATTATTCCACAGGCGGCGGAAATGTGTGAAGTAGCCTTTAAAATTCGGTAAAACTTTCAAGTTATTTCGTGTTTTCTTTGGCAAATATATGGAAAGGACAAAATAAAATGATATTTAGGGCGTACCGCTTGGCATTAAGTTTTGACTAATAGACCTTTTGCAACAAACGATCACATGGTACAAAATCTGCCATGCTGGAGGGCAAGCTCATTAGTATTTCCCCACTGGGACATTAAAGCAAAGAGACCTGAACCAGTCAAGCTTGACTTGCCTTTGAACTTGCCCTCCAGCATGGCGGATTTTGTACCATGTGATCGTTTGTTGCAAAAGGCCTATTGTTTGGGAATTTTCCTGTGGGCAAACAATTCTCCCATTGATAACACTGCTAACAAGTCTTCTTGGACTAAAAACATCTGACATTTTTCAAAAACTTGACTGGATGTAGAACAATTCAAATACTACAGCTTTCCTTATCACCTAACCGTAGACGGAAATAAAGTTCATACTATTTACACGATTGTGTAGACAAAAACAAAACACTCGGAAGAATAACACAAACATCCAATGTTTCTAGGAAAATTATTTAACATAAACGATATCGATGAAAGCAGATCGTTAATTTTTGAAAAATGTTCGTACATGAAACAAACTAAGTTATTTCAAACAAGTACTAGTCTAGTATATTACCAACAACAAGGAAAGATAGATGTACTTACACAATGCTGCGATCTGCTTTTAAAATTTTCTCTTACCTTCTCAGGCTAAACTATGGCTATTTATTTTTAAGTGTCAGATTGCCATTAACTCAAAACTTCTATATTTAGCCGGAGACAATGCCTTGTCATTTTTCTGCCCTCATTAAGTAAACTCAAATCGAGCACAATTTCTGAGGTAAACAAATTCAAGGACAAAAGATGCTTTTGCACTTGAGAGTTCAAATTTCTTTTTAATCGGAGTACACGTGCCAATACGGAAGTTAACCATGTTTTCTCATCAAAATGCAGTAATTAAATCCCTTTGTTGAAAGGTCCAATGTTATGGAGAACAAATTTAGGGCAATTTGCATGGGTGTAGCCTCAATTTGCAACCTGTTGAACTAATCCCTTTATTGTCAGCCACTTTTCCACGCACATTGTCAACGCCGTCTTAAAACACCTTTCGACGTAATTTAGAACTCAACGAACTTTGTGCACATCTGAAGTTTCTTGCTTTCTTGATTCCAAATAAACGTTATTAAGAATTTTTCTTAATTTTCTTGTTATGTGGCTTGTCGGTGTTTTCATCCTGATTAATATGCATTCTTGTGCTCCAATTTATTTTCTCTTCTCGACGGTTTCCACGTCGTTAGTGTCGTTTCCGCAACGTGTTAGGTCCCACGCTCTCCATTTGACAGAACTGACCGACCAATTAACAGGCTTCAAGGATGATATATGTACTCCTCCAGAAGAATGCAAGGGGTTATCATTCAAATATTCCTTCAAATTGTTGCATAATAACATCCTCTAGAAGAATAAAAATGGCTGTTAAATATCTAACAGTTTTTAAAAATGATCGTTTAGTCTTTATCGAGTGAAGTTGAAACGTCCATTATCGCGTAGCGAAACAAAACTACTTTTGATGTTACTCTCTAAATTTTGTAATTGTGAAAATTCAATTGCTTTTTTGGCAATTAATACGTAAATGTTTAGAGATTTGAAAGCTGCCTGACATCGATATCTTTGTCAAAACTGCCAACATTAACGCAAGGTTTTGTTTTGGCTACTGTGTTAGACTATCAAGCTGTGTATTTATTCACGATTCCTCTGAGCTGATAAATTTCTTCAACGACGGTAGTTTGCAATTTTGCAGTGACGATGATGGATTAAGAAACCAAACACATAATAAGTTTGGATATCGATCTCAGAATTTCATTTGAAATGTAAATGTGAAAAATGAATATTTTTTAGAGCATGTTAGATTAGTAAAGCAATTTAGTTACTTTTGGTTTGTGCAACTGGCCCCTGTAGTTCAAAGCGGGTGATTTTATCTTGGCTTACGACACTGCTTAGTGTGTACATATTCACGGTTACGGACTTGTCTCATTAACTGTTGTTCTCCAGTATGGCAGTATCTTATTAACTTACCACTGAGTGGTGGTAAAGACAAAAAATTGAGTTATCAGAGGATAGTCAGAACGAAGCAATTTTTATGTGACGATTTTCATTTGCTCGTGTAGACGAGGGAAATAAGCCAATTTTTATGTGACAAATGTATTGGGTGAAAAGCTGGCGTGTTAGCTTTCATGTGACAAATAAAGTTGTCAAATGCCAAAAATGTGGCAAATGCCTACCTCTTCGTAGGGACCTTAAGATCGAAGGACGAGGACTATAGCAAGTAAGAGTTTTCCAATCTCGTTCCCAATCTCGTTTCTAGAGTCCACGAAACTTTTGGTCAACGCCAATACACGGAGCTCTGGAATAATCATTTTACGGAACTCGCAGATTTTAGGAGTTCCGGTTTTACCGAAAAGTGTAATGGAGCGATCATTAGAACTCAAGCTAGGGTTTACAACAGCAGCGACAAATCTTCGTGTTTACAAGTTAAGTTGAACAGTTTTTGCGCCATATTCGCAAATTACAAGCTATGGTACACTTTATTTATTTAATCTTTATTTAACCACGGTACAATTCATCAGCAGTATAAAAACCATATGTACAATTAAAAATTTAAAACCAAGTGTAGATAAAACTATGTTAACTGCATTAACTACCTTACGCAATATCACAAAATAAAAGCTGCTTTCCATGAATGCCGTTTCTAGAATAATGGCTTAGATAACCTCTTTAATCAGTCGTTTGAATTGATTGAGGGACTCTGCTTTCCTTAGTGCTAATGGCAAACTGTTCCACAAAACTGCGCCATTATAGCTAAAGCTGTTTTTGTCGTAGTTTGTGCGCGGTTGCGGAACATTTTCCTTATTCACAGTCTCTCACGGTCAACACTAATGGCCATCCGTCAAACTGACATTGGTACATTTCCTTACAATTACGCGACGCAATATCACATCTCAATATGAGAAGCTTATCGCTGTAAAAAGAATGAAAACAGGCAGAATTAGAGCTTTAGTTCAGCAAAAAATAGCGTTTCTAAGCAAAGCCGCTCTGATCTACAGTAGTTAGGTCTAAAAGCCGCTTTGAAGACGGTTAGCTTTTACTTGTTTTGCTGGGTACTACCATGTCAATACTCTAAAAAATTCGATTTTCCAGGAGCTTGTCTCGTTAGACTAGTGGATATTGGAATATGCAAGGGAACCCATCGATCCGGGTTCAACTCTTTGGCTCGCCTAATCTGAATGTTCTCTGCACATTGAAATGTTTGTTTCTTTGAAGTAGATTTGAAGTCTGAAGTAGATTGTACGCCGTGTAAGTTGAATAAAAAGGGAAATGCCAGTTTGAGGGATGGCAATGAGTGTTGACCGTCTCTCACTCGGTAGTTAACGCATGAGCAGTTTGACAAATCAATTAGCCAATCAGCTCAGTTCTAGAAATTGGTTATTCCAGAGCTCCGTGTCTTGGCGCTGACCAAAAGACACGTGGGCTCTGGGAACGAGATTGAAGGGCGACATTTTTCGAAGTACGCATGCTCTGAACGGAAAACTCGTTCTCGCAGTCGTCCTCGTCTTCCAATCTAAAAAGTCCCTGGTGAGTGCCATTGGAGAACGACCAGGTAACCTCGCCATGTTTCTGCTTTATCTCTGCTGGCCAAAGGCATTGCTGACCCACTTAACTGCGAATTGTCAACAATTATTTTGTTGTGCTGTCTTTGCGATCAAATGTATTTGCCACATAAATTTGTCACATAACGATTGCTCGCGTGGACGGGGCTTCAGTTTTGAGACGAGCTTTATAACCCTAACCAGTCAACCATCATTCAACTGTACTGTTGCTGATTCATACAGACAGTTGGAAGCAATTGGGAGCGCAAATTTATGGGAAGCCAGTCAGTGAAGGTCAAACAGGATAGGTGTAATGTGTGTTCTTGTTTTCTTGACAGGGTTACAAAACGAGTAGCGGCATTTTGGACATGCTGTAGCTTGTTTAGAAGTTAGTTTGGGAGGCCATTGAGTAAAGAGAAGCAGTGATCCAGTTTTGAAGAAACGAACTAACATGAACAAGCAAGTAGTGGTCGATAACAGGTACTTCCTTATCTTACTGATGTTGCGAAGATGGTAGAAGGAGGATTTACAAATTCTTGCGATATAATCAGTAAAAAATGATAAAAGCTAAAAGCTATCTTATAACAATCCACTAAATATGTTCTGAGCTCGGAACTCTCAACTGTATTTGAATTGCTTTATCAAGTTTGACTTTTTAGAAGTCGCACTCGGTCGCTTCTTCAGACCTAAAAGGAAAGCGTGTGGCGAGTGGTAATAGGGAGCTTACGAAACGACGACGCCGACGGCAACGACGACGCTACAAAACAATAGGTTTAGTGAGCAAAAACAATGACTCTGCACGCTCTGCACGTGCGTTTTACATTTTGGTGCATTTCTTTGCCGTCATCTCCTAAATGACGACGTGAAATGACCAAATTCAAGGTTCTGTGGAGGACGTTAGCACATGACGATGAGTTTTCAGTTCTCTCTCTACGCTTCCAACCCACTCATACCAGTTTAATTCCTCAACGGTTACTACACATTTTTAAAGCGAAACGACATGAAATAGTTTCGTAGTGATATAAATAACGCGAACTCGTATTTTTAAATGAAGTCCTCGTAGCCGTCGTCGTCCTCGTTTCGTAAGCTCCCTATTGAAGGGTTGAGCCGGAGACGCTGCACCAAAATATTAGGGAGCTTACGAAACGAGGACGACGACGGCTACGAGGACTTCATTTAAAAATACGAGTTCGCGTTATTTATATCACTACGAAACTATTTCATGTCGTTTCGCGTTAAAAATATGTAGTAACTGTTGAGGAATTAAAGTGGTATGAGTGGGTTGGAAGCGTAGAGAGAGAACTGAAAACTCATCGTCATGTGCTAACGTCCTCCACAGAACCTTGAATTTGGTCATTTCACGTCGTCATTTAGGAGATGACGGCAAAGAAATGTACCAAAATGTAAAACGCACGTGCAGAGCGTGCAGAGCCATTGTTTTTGCTCACTAAACCTATTGTTTTGTAGCGTCGTCGTTGCCGTCGGCATCGTCGTTTCGTAAGCTCCCTATTTATTGTTAGAAGAAGACGAAGGAGGAGGAGGAGAAGGAGAAGAAGGAAGAGGGAAGAGGAAGAGGAAGAGAGGGGGAGGGAAATGGGAAGTGGAAACAAGAGCTTGGAAGAGCATAAGAGGTATCGGAGAGACAGATGTTTGCAGGTCATGTGGAGGAAACAGCATGAATGTAGCATCTGCTGTCAGGATGCAAGAAGTTGGCAGCGACGGAATATGAAATACGGAATAATAATAATAATAATAATAATAATAATAATAATAATAATAATAATAATAATAATAATAATAATGCCATGATGAAATTGAGCGGCGTATCTTGTGCAGTTGTTCCAAGCTCTCCCACGTAGATTATGAAAAGGGGGCTGTGCATTTGCATTAAGATTGCAAAATTGGTTTTAATGACAAGTGGAACCAGCATGTGCCAGGAGGTGTGGCGGAAAATGAGGAAGTTTCGCTGTTGTGGGATTTTCTGTGTGCCTTTGTACGTGGACTCCGCTTAATAAATGACAAGTGCGTTTTTGACAATCTGAAATGTGAATGAATTAATCAATTGTCCCATTGTCAAAAAGGCGTATGTTGGCATTCATTTCATGTCCTTGAAATGTAAGGAAACCTTTTAAATGGAATTTAATTCAATTGAGTAGCAATGAAGCTTTGATTTCCAGTTTTCAAGAATTTTCCATCAATACCCTTGCAAAATTTTGTTGCGCCAGGGTGAAAGGTGACATTGATACGTAAATTATATCAAGACACCGAGAGAGAAACATGATCTAATGATATTCAAGAGCCATAGAAACGCTCTCTCCCGGTTGGCAATGTGAATACGTTCTTCTCAGAATTGCCCAGCTTTCTTTGTCGCAACAAAATGAGATTTAAACGTTTCTTTTTGGCACGAAAACGATGCCTCTTGCTGTGGTCAGGACTTCTGTCATTAACACTTCTTCTCCAATATGGCATTGTCGTATTAACTATAGACAACAAATTGAGCTTTCAGGGGAAACCCGGAAAAAGTACGAAGCTTGGTAAGTTATATCGCGAACCAGTCAGCTACCATTCAACTTTATTGTTGCTGATTCATACACACAGTTGGAAACAATTGTGAGCAGACTTTAGAAAGTTCATTCACACTTAATAAATCCAAATGACGTAAAAGTACAACTTAAAAAGAAAGTCGAGAGGTGAGCCCATAATAAAAATGATCCAAGGCGACTAACATTAATTTTGGCTTGGGGCGTCTGAGGAAAACAACTGGTCCTACCTTGGACAACTTCTTTAGCATTAGAAGGCGATCATTTGGTTTTGTGTTAATGAGGCCGGGTCTGGCCAGTACCTTTCAGACAACCTTCATTCGCTCATTCAGCCTCAAGTTCACCCGGTTTTTAACACTGTAACAATGTAGAAGTAGATGGTTTGCAAGCACGATAACAATGATGTGGTGTATAATTGCTATTGGACGAACCATAGGAGCTAATGAGAGATCTTTTGGTTTTCGTCCACCAACATGGTGGCAATGACGTTACGTCATAAAAGTATCGAAAAGTGTCTCCTTTTGCCTTTGGAATAAATGGTGTTAACTATGAATACCTGTGTTCTGGTTTGTTTTAGTGTTTCAGAAGTTATCGACAACGCAAAGCGTGATTCTTTGTATAAAATGAAAGTCTTCGCTTTTGCAAATTTATTGTTTTCTATTCGGCTCATAATTCTTTGCAAATACAGTCATACCGAGGTAGCTTGGCTAAAGCGGATCGTACAAGGAAGGCTTGCATTTTTGCAAACGTTGACCGTGAAGCACTTATATTTGAACAGAGTTCACTGATTAGAGTGTAATGTGAGGTGCTAGGTTTCTACCCCATATGAGCCATGTGGGCGTTAGCCGGACTAATGGGCCCACACAAGGACAGAGAAAAACTCCGACCAGTTCCCACGACCTGCTCCCGTCTGACCTTGTAGCTCAGTCGGTAGAGCAGCGGTGATCTAACCCGAAGGTCGTGGGTTCATTTCCCACCACGGTCAGAGTTTTTCTCTGTCCTTGTGTAGGCCCATTTCCATCAGTACAGAGGTAACGCTCACATGGCTCATATGGGGTAGAACCTAGCACTTCACATTACACTCTAATCAGTTAAGTCTTAAGCGGATCGTAGTTTGTTTTGATTCCTTTGCTTCAACTAAAGTTCCCTGCTGGGCTGACGAGTACCCGTGCACAGCAGCACAGCGAACGCAAACGAAAGAGATCTCTGCTAGCAGGGAACAACTAAAGGAATTAAACGGAATAACGTTTAACAATTACAGAGAGTATTAAATTTAATAAATAGCGAAGTTTTAATTAGAAATATACCCGTTTTTCCAACGGTTCGGCTTAGCGATACCCGGGATGC
>OX421458.1:10876243-10883743 GCA_949126865.1 Montipora capitata | reverse complement strand
AGAGTTTCCTTCCCTTCCGAAACTATCCAGTGGAAGGAGGTTTACCATTTGGATTTCATTTCGGTTTTGTTGACAAATAATAGACGCTTTGAATTAAAGGCTTTGACTTCAAGATGGGCATAACATAAGGAATGCGATTCATTTTCTCATTTAAGTTCAAAACTGTTTGCTCTTGTCTAGATATATAGGATAATTCGCCAATATTGTACACATGAAAAACATACTTTACTAAGATTAATCGCAAAGGACTATCGGTAGCGAAAATGTTTATTTTAGGGGACGTTTTCGTTGCTGTAGCTATTGACATGGATTTATCGACTTAGAAAGCGACGTTGACAAAAACGTCACCTCAAAATATACCTTTGCTCTATCATAAGTCTTTCGCGATTATTTTCATCTCGTTCACGTACGTGTCCTACAATGTGGGCAAAGTATCCTAGAAATAAATTGGTTCGAGTCTTAAATTACGGAGTCATCAGAATGCCCACGTTCTCGTCAAAACCATAAAAATTGTCAGGACACGTTGTTTTGCAGACTAAAGGCCCGGGGTAAACGGCTTTAACATCTGTTCGATTTTGTTGGACGGTGTTGTTGATACTGGCTACCTAACCTCCAAGGTTACTAGTCCTTCGATGGAGATCCTACTTTCGGGAAGTGAGAACTGCTTCCTCGGCTTCGTCGACAAGAAGACGAACCGTTTGATAATCTACATGTAAATGTCGACCGCATAAAATGTTGTTGTAGCCAGAGTCCTCTTTTCAGCAGCACTCTCCCTCGTTGTTCTATGTACTATGTCGCTACGCAGTTTATGCGCACTTTCGGTCTGCAAGCAGTCATAGTTCGCCAGCTGAGGTCACGCTTGACATTCACATTCTTAAGGTGGCTGCAGTTTTTCCTCGGTCAGTGGTATTCATTGAAGGTCGGCGCGGATTTTTCGAACCAAAACAAAGATGGCGAGTATGGCAAAAACTTATTTTTTTTCCTTGTCGCGATGGTCTTAGAAATGCGATGTAATGCACTAGTTATTTGTTTCCCCCACCCCTTGACCCCCGGGGATGGGTAGGGAAATTACATTTGAATGCTTGTAAAGTAGGTGTATTTCCACTGGGGACTAGAGCAGACAAACACACGTAATTCCCCCACCCCTCTGTTCCCAAAAGATTCTGAGTCATCAAGGAAATGTTAGTGAGATTACCACAATATACAGTTCTTGCCATTTGTGTGTGCTACATGAACTATAATTATAAGGAACGAAACAAAAAAAAAAAAAAAGAACTGGATAGAAACAAGACAGGAATAAGCGACCAATAAAGAAAAAGTTTAGACATGATTGCTGTTCTTTTATTTTTTACTGCTGTAGTTTGCACTCTGGGCAAAACCAGACTTCCTCTGGGGGTGTCCTCTTAAGTCCCACACACTGGAGATGGAACCACTCATGCCTGAGCGGTAGGGCAGAGGAACGAAAATCTTGTAATTTCCCTACCCCCTAGAGGCGTAATTGTGGCGTAATCTCGCGTAATTGCCCTAGTAATTTCCCCATATGTCCCCACTATCCCCGGGGGTCGGGGGGTGGGGGAAACAAATGACTAGTGCATAAATTCGTTTTCCTTCTCAGAAAATTGAGACCAAGGGCTGTTGGCTGTTTTACTAAATTTCCCGCAAATCCGTCATTAGATTTTGCAGAAATTTGGAATTAAAAATATTTCCGACTACAAATGGGCCGTCTGTAAAGAAATCAGAAATTTGGGAAAACTGATAAAGTCTATCAGCGAATTATGAAAAATCCGTCTGTTTAAATTCTATGATAACACCTCATAAACCTTCTTTATTTCTATTATTTTAAGTAAGCAAATACTGCAAAAAACTGAGTGAATTTTGTATAAATGAGGAATAAGCATCTTTTAGGCCTTGTTTTATTCTACATGCGTTACCGTGGTAACAGCCTGCGGAGCACAGTGACTGTGAAAAATATAACATTCGTGGTAGGACTTATCAGTGGCCAAGTTTGAGCTTCTAGGGAAAAACTGCTTAAATATGGCAGAAATGGAAGTACAAGTGCTTTAGAATTGTTAAATCGTTTCACTCATTCCTGAACTGCTTATATGTCGCCGTACTGAGACGTTCTCGTGTAGACTTCCCGACCGGAGGTCCGCAACTGTTGCTGGGAAGGGTATGGCCCACTCGCCATGAAAACATCCCCACTCTTTTATCCTAGCACGCATCATAACCACCTTGTTGCGTCTTGAAACTCGTAAGCATGTATCACGTGATAGAACGGGCCATCATCTTTCTTAAAAGAGCATGCGATACACTCGGTTTGCCCCAGGGAAGTGTCACTCCGTCTCTTCCATTACATTGCTTAATAAATTTTTCGATATCAAAACTTATTTTGGTTGAAGAGTGAAAACTGGAATTCGTGGAGTCTCATCTGTTTGCTTGCATAACATCTTCCTCATTTTCTTTGAGACCGCTGATCGGAGTTCCCGTAGTCGCCAACAATATAGCAGTGGATTTAGTGACGAGTTCATGAATACGAAGGTGTTGGTGATTGTCCAATACTCGGAGCTTACGCCAGGGTTGATAGTATAAATCAGCATTGAAGTGAACATTGGGAAATAACAAAATACCATGCATATAAAGTAAATAAAAGTATTGATAGCGCTTTTAATGGCCAGAGAAGTAGAAACCCTTTGAACGGAAACTTGTTGCGAATGGATGACAGAACGATGATGGCGAACGATTTGATAAATTCTGACATATGAAAAGCAGGAAACAATAACGCAGATGAGAATAGCAATTGCCAGAACGGCCTGGCTTCCATGCCACAAGCTGAAGGCTGACAAAGCAATAGCGATGAACCAGAGCGAAAATGAAACACATAACGCTCGTTTTTGTGTCATCATGTTCGGATATAGCAAGTGATAATGCAGAGTTAGGAAGCGATCTACACTCAGCGCCGTCATTGAGCATAAAGAAACACCACAACACACGCCAAATAACAAACGGGCAGTGATGGTCAAAAAAGGACGCGATTTTGTAACGAGCTCATAGGCAATATAAACCGGTTGCATCGCGAAACCAACCAGCAGATCTGAGACAGCGAGATTGCACAAGAAAATGTTAGACGCTGAATGAAGAGATGAGGACGCCACTATTGCGAACAGCACGAAGAAGTTGCCAGTTGTGGATGTAAACATCATTAAACCATTAACGACGCAGTTTATCACGGTGAAAATATCCATTTGGTTTCGGACACTAGCATCAGAATTTTCAGTCCGCCTGACACTGTCTGACTTTCTGTTATCTCTTTTGCAGGCTCTCCTTGTTCCGTGTGAAATTTGAATCACATATATAGTGTAAACACTTACGAGTTGGTCTTGAACAGGTAGAAACAAATTCCGACCTTCACGAAGATCCTTTTTTTTTTTGACATCATAAGCCGGACAAAATGAACTTTGACTATATTAAAAGTTTACGACACCTGTCGTAACTTGAGATTGTGAAACAACAAGGCGGAAGACGTGTTAGTGAAATGCTGAATAGAATATCGCGGACAGAATACCGAGTAATTACGGAGAGTGACAACTGGCCTAACTTTAATTTTAAAAGGAGGAAAATACGAGCTCCCCGAATGGCCAAGGTTATAAATTACCTCCTTACTATTTAAATTAATTTGGTGAAATTATATATTCGCTTGAACAGATCAAACAATTAGAAATGTTGGGTTGAGAAAGTGGTTCATATTAAAAACGATACAATTAAGGTACACAAGAACTGCTGGGAAAGCCATCTCTTTAAAAAACGTGATCTCTGAATTGTCTTTGATGCGATGTTCCGCCTAACAGAGTTTCATCGCCATCGTCTGTCGCTAGCAGACGTTTGTCAGTCATGTTTACAAGGTTGATTCAAATAGAGAATTATAGGCAGTTGAAGCAGAGACCGACGTCCATAGCACTGAACTGTACACGCTCTGTTTCTGCATGATGCAAGCTTTGCACGTGTGAGCGCAGCGAACGAGTGAAATATTTTTCATCACGAGAAGAGAAATTTCTTATCTCCAAGCGGCCATGTAATATTCTATTTATCACATAAACATCAACCTCCAGAATGAAATACTAAATCGTTTCACGAAAGGCATCGAAAGGAGCCATTTTCATTTGTAACCATAGAAACAGTGATTTTTTCACGTGTGAAAATAACATGTTATCTTCGCGTGTGAAGATATCATGTTTTCGCGCGAAAGCTCACTTGGTATTTCATTGGTGTTTATATAAGAAAACGGCATATTTTAGTGTCCACATGTTCATTCTCCGTCATCCACATGCCATGGTCATGGTCATTTTTTGTGTTTCCTTCATTTGTTTCCCCGAAATCGGAGTTACACGAAAGAATTTCTACTGTCAATCGTCTCGTTTTGCTAAAGGTTAAGAGTTAATTTCTGTGTAAGCCATTAGTACCTGTTACAGCTTTCATATAGTCGTTGCAATCTGTCTCACAACGCGGTGTCAAAACTACCGTAGTACTACAGTGTAATAGCAACGAAGGATCCCCGAAATTTAGTTTGTATTTCCTTTGAATTGGAGAGAGTCTTCACATTAACTAGCTGGTAAAGTATTTCAATTTTTCAAAATTAGAAATTCAAATTATTTTCCTAAATTCGAGCAATTAATTGAGACCAAAACAAGACATATTCTTCAGGATACCGTGTACTACCTTCAGGGGTCTTCAGTGAAACGGATGTAGCGCCTTCTGATTACCCTTGTATTAATTGTGGCTACTGGAATATTCATTTATTACTTTGTTCGAAGAACAGAGTATAGTTTTTGCCTCCGTTTTTGGACTTAAGACTTTTTTTAATATTAGTTTTCGGGTCGCGCTCTGGCTGCGCATGCGTAAGATTTCTCTGTCTCGTAGAACGCAGTTCAAGTGGGATTCGAACGCGGTATCTCTTCCTTCAGGGGTAGTATTGTTAAGAAAAACGGTATTAAATAATTTTTAAATATCATCGTAGAGACTTGCAAAGCATCTGTTTTCTGGTTTTGATTGGAATCAATGCTGTTAACAACAGTTTTAAATGTAAACAAATATCCACGATCGCACTTAACCCTATCATTGGGTCACGGAATGTGGACTGCGGACTTCGGACTACGGAAATTAAACTGGATATTTACCAAGATATTGTAACATATAAAAACCCACTAAAACACTGTGAACTTAAAGGAAGTCGGCTAAAAATCCTTCGAATAGAGTGTAGGCTACCTGTAGCCATTCGCGTCACCAGAGCCTCGGATGGACCCAAGGCTCTGGGAAACTCTGAGTAGGAGAACATGGGCTGTAGGGTTCTTATAGCCAAAAATTGGCTATTTGAACCTTACGGCGCCTGCTCAATTCTCGTGCTAACATGAATGCACCAATTAGAGACGCTTTTGATTGTTCTTCACGAAAACCAATAAGAGGACACTTCGTTTCAGGGTTCCCCAGAGCTCTTCTCTCCCTCGGTCAAGAGAAGAGCTCTGGGGTCGAGATTGACCCGTAGCCTCTTGTTATTGAAGAAAATGCTTTGTTTTTCTTGTCAGAGCACTATCGAGAGCGCCTACTACATACTTTGAGCAACCGCGTGGAAAAGGCACTCATGGAAAAAAAATGTTTCGAATTGTAAAATTCCCTAAAACTGGTTTGTTGGAAATAGGTTTATCTACCTACTGTCAAAATTTGATTGCAATGAAGCAAAGCGCCTTTGAGTTGTAATCTTTACATTGTTACCTTTCAAGAAAAAATCCGACTCAACACCTTTCCCCACAATTAGCCAATCAGAGAACGCCACTTTTTTCCGGTTACAGCTGTCGATCTCTCGCAAGTTCTAGTGTTCCTCCAGTGACTAATATTCTTCGGATTTTTGACGCATGTTTCGGAGTGGATCGGCCTTCATGCTAAACAGAAAAAGGACGCGCACATCGATCTCATCAAACACAACAGCGGCAGAGAAAAAATGGAAGCGGACTAACGCAAAAGCTTTAAAGAGAAGCACAATGTAGGATGTGAGTCAAAACCATCGCAAACAGATGGTGACGGTGATATCAGAGTGGTTATGTGACTCGTTTACATAGTATTTTCCTTGTCATGTTGTAAGAAGACTATAGCCCTTGGTCTTATTTCTTTTTTGCTACGAGTGTGTTTGTTCTCGTTCAGTGGAAGTGCACTGAGGATTCCCATGATTTTTCTTCAGATGCTAGGATAATTAGAATAATTTATTCGCCGATACGCTTCGTCAGAGGTGTCTGAAGGCCAGTTCTAATAACATGATTCTTTGTCGTAATTCCCCAACCTTCCCTGCGTGATTCTTCCGCTATCTTCTCGTTTTCCTATTGCTAGCGCAAGACCTCGGATATTCACGTGGCTTGTGGGTCTTCGTTGCTTAATTAATACTTTCTGAAAATACGATTTAATGCCACAAAAAGTAAAATATGATGCTATTATATACAAAAAACCTCAAACGTTTGCGAGCGAAGACAATTATTTGATGTTTCCCGCGAAAATCGCTCCGATAGTCTACATATGCTGTCAATCAAAATGAATTTCTACTTCCAGTGAAAAAGTAGTTACCAATATCTCCATCTTTTTACATGTTTTTTTTTTTTGCGATTGACAGGTGTGACCTTAACTTTTAGTCGAAATCCAGAAAAAAGTTCGGAAAATTTTCTCCCTTGAATTAAAGTGCCTCTTTATACTACCGTACTTATCTTTGCCTTGACAAATGCAAATATCAACTGTAGTCAAATCAAATTATTCCATTTTTTGGCTGTAGTTCTACTTATTGTGCTTTTACCGTTTTCCGTTTTCCCACAACAGGTTTACATTTAATAACACCTTCTGAAACGTTTTCGTCTGTACGACAGATTGTACTGTATATTCGTGTACTGTTCCAAGGAATTTTGTGACAGACTGTAGAATTTTCATTTACAGCCGCTGTTGCTTGCTTTGATCTGTGCATCCCACGTGAACGTCTAATTGGCGTCTTGTATTGTAATACATTTCCCCACCCTGCTCTGAAAAGCAACAGGATGGGCAATCTCTTGGTTTTAAAGAGAATATGAGCATGTTGAATTATTTTTTGTGTCCCTCATAGCAATATTTAGCCCTCGCTACGCTTGAGCAGAAAAGATGCTAATGTGTCCGCAAATTGAGAATACGCACTGCATAGGTCATGTTATTGACCTCTTATCCATAAACCCTGTGGGACATTAATCCACACACTGCTTGCAAAGAGCATTGAACTGAATGACTCTGATATGGTAATCTGTTCCCTGCGGTATATCATTCTTCACTGTGTAAGTAAATACTTGAAGATATTAACTCTTACAAGTAATTTTAAGGTGGCTCAGACCGACTGGCATCAACTATTTAAAGATTCTGTCTTTAATGAATATTTTACAGAATTCTAAATGTTGAAGATGCAATATTTATAAGATCTAGTGAGGTATTGCATGTGAAAGTGGCTAG
>OX421458.1:10871243-10873743 GCA_949126865.1 Montipora capitata | reverse complement strand
AATCTGAAAAAAGAAGCGAGTGATTTTTTTATCATAGTACCACTTTAATAGGGATGTTAAGATCTACGACAGCGACGTCAACGAAAATGTCACCTCACAATAACTTTGCATTGTTGTTCGCGTTCTACGATGCAGGCAAACTGTCCTAAAAGTAAATTGGTACGAGCGGTTTCTGCGTAAAAATAGGGAAAGAAAGATTCTTATTTGTATGCTCACGTTGTTGTCAAAACGACAACGACGAATTTGGTTATTTCCTGTTTTTGTTTTGATGAGTTCGCTAAACGGAAATGTACAAAAATGCGTGCCTCAGGCGCAGAACGATTATTTTTGCTCTCTTGGCCAATGATATTAGGGAGCTTAAGCGCGCGCGTTTTTGAGACGCGGACGGCAACCGGAAGTGAGCTGTTTTCCCTTTTAACTTGTCTTCACACAACCACATTTACATTGCTAAGTATCTTTTTTGCATTAAGGTGGGCAGACACGAGGGGTCATGTTGCGGGGACATGTAGCAGGGACAAAATCACAACATTTGCACACACATGGAAATGTTGCGGGTACATGTCCCTGGGATATGTTGCAGCGACGTGTCCCACGAAGTCACGTCGTGGGGACAAAATCACCCCCAAATTGGTGTTGCACAATTATAAAAGTATCAGTTCCCACGAGGAGACGTGTCGCTGCAACATATCCCAGGGAAATGTACCCGCAACATTTTCATGTGTGTGCAAATGTTGTGATTTTGTCCCTGCTACATGTCCCTGCTTCATGTCGTCGCAGTGTGCACTACACAAGTTTTATTTTTTGTCGCTGCAACATGACCCCTGGTGTCTGCCCACCTTTAGAGATGATTAGTATAAAAATCTGGGAGGCACCACTGTCCTGACACGCGAAATGTTGTCTTCCGGTTGCCGTCCGGGCCTGAAAAACCCTCTCTAATATTCCCTCGTGGCGTTATCGTATCCGCAGCCGTCTTCGTTTCTTGAACTCCCTAATTACTTGCATTTCAGGGCATAGGTAGCGGCTTTGCTTTTTTACAGTCAGAACCAGTTTAGCAAGGTTGACCATTAAACGCGACGCCTTGTAATTTGCTAACAGGCTGCTTTCTTCTAGTTGGCGTCTAGTTGGCTTCAGGGGTACAGGGCAGGCGTAGTGGTGAGAGCACTTGCTTCTAACAACGTGGCTCGGATTCAATTCCCAGACTCGGCGTCGTATGTGGATTGAGTTTGCTGGTTCTCTACTCTGTTCCGAGAGGTTTTTCTCAGGGTACTCCGGTTTTCCTCTTTGCTCAAAAAGCAGCATTTGATTTGATTTGCGTTGATTTGTTAACTTCACTTTAAAGTGTCTCCAATCAGTGCTCCAGCGCTAGAAGGCAAGACACTTAAGTTCATTTCCTTTCCTTTCTCGAGTTATGGAGCTGCATTTAGAAATGTAGGGGAGCAAGCACCAGCCAAGAGGGAGCTGCGCGAAGTGTCGAAGTGTAATCATTTCACGTGGAACATTATAAAAATAATGCGTTGTGTTCTGGAAATCAACATTTATGGTATTGTTTCGACTTTCTAGGTTGAGGCTTGGTGCCCTGTGTTGCCATGGAGAGTGGATAACGACCCCTTTAAACCTGTAAACAGAACAGAGGTTTGTTGTGTCAATTACCAACGTACTTTTTTGTTGTTGTCTGTTCTGAATCAATCATGCCATACTTTAAATTTGACATGTGTTGACAATGTTTCCAAGATGGCGACTTTGAACTTATTTTGAAGATTTCCTTTTTCTGACAGCTTAGTCAAATTTGATGCAAATTAATTAAGGCTTTAAAAGTTCGTTCCTTCCATTTATGAACTTGGCTGTTAAAGATATGGCTGGCCCCAAAGATATTTTTTTCGAGTGCTGCTTTATTTTTATTTTTCACAAAAAAAGAATTCATTTCTTTTTTTATTTCATTTCTTTTGTTAGAGTTTTCAACGATTTAATAATGTCACTTTTATAAGGGAAACCTTTCGCTGGTCTGTTGGTATTCAAGTCCGCATATGTTGCGGGAGTATGAATATTGTATGGAAAAAACTATTGATTTCTGAGTTCCACTGAAGGTGACCCAAAGACCACCCGTTAAAGGCAGGTTTTCACTAGCGACGGAGTCGGAGTCCGAGTCGTAGTCGGAGTCGTAAGAGCGCTTATGACCTAGTGAAAATCCAAGATCAGAGTCGTAAGCGGAGTCATAAGCTCGACGGAATCGGAGTCGGAAGAATCAGAACGTTCCCATTTTCTTCCGACTCCGCTTATGACTCCGTCGCTTATGATCCAGTGAAAACTAGATTGTCGGAAGCAGAAGCGGAAGAACCAACCAATCACAATGCTTGGAATCGAGCATTGTGATTGGTTTATTCTTCTGCTTGTGTTTCCGACTCCGACAATGCAGCTTTCACGGGATCATAAGCGACGGAGTCATATGCGGAATTGGTGTTCTGCTTCCGACTCCGACAGTTTGATTTTCACTAGATCGTTT
>OX421458.1:10861243-10863743 GCA_949126865.1 Montipora capitata | reverse complement strand
AGAATCGCGAAATCCATTACAACAATTAACAATTATTCGCCGAAGGCGAAGTGATTACCGGTGAATATTCACCGAGACGAAGTCGAGGTGAATATTCACCGATAATCACTGAGCCTGATACATGTACATACAGGTGATTATTTCAAAAAAGAGAAATACATACAGGTGATTATTTCAAAAAAGAGGAAAAAAAACATTTCAACGCGAAAATCATCTACACTTACAGTGGCAAAACGACTGATAATCCGAGAACGCGAGCCAAAAGAAATGGAAATTAGCGTCGGCGTCGCAAATTTCCCATTCGTAAACGGTCGTTGCCATTTCTCAGAACGGTCGTTGCCATTTATAACGGTCGACTACACAAAACCAATATTAACAAAAATTAAGGTAAAAAAGGAAAAAAAAAACATTTATAAAAGAAAATTGGAGGAAAAAAAGAGTCCGAAAATTTCAAAACTCGAACTCGGGTTCTTAGCCCTCACCCTAAACAGAACCCTAACCCGAACCCTAACTCATATGACCAGCGAGACACAACTCCCAGTAACCGCAACCTTTTGAGTTCTTAGACCTAATGAGTGTAATTCAGAGCTAAAAAATGGCAACGACCGTTTACGAAAGGGAAATAGGCGTCGGCGTCGTCCTTGCTTGAGCGTTTCGACAACGAGAGCGGAATTCATCCTCAGAATCAAGTGATTTGTGTAGTGTCAGTGAATTCTTTAAAGTGCCTATAAACCCGAAATTTTTTTTTTGCTTTGAGAAATCTTTGTATCGCTCTGAGCAAAATGGCGCAAAAATTTTTGTTTTTGGTTAAAACCGGAATTTTTTACGAATTTTTAAAGTGCGGTTTTCTCTGCCCGCGACCGGGTAAAAGAGAGACTGGGCGTAGTGACGTAATTCCCGGACATTAGCATCAGGCAAATCAACAGAGGAGACGCGTAGTTTTGTAGTTTTCCCTGCGTGCCGGTGAAAACAATTTCTGTTCGGCTGACGTTTGTAACCAGCGTACGTGTTAATCAAGAAATGGCTTCGAACGACTTCATTCTGTCCTCCGGTTCAGATACGGAAGTTTCAGAAATGGAAGATTACGAGCTGGAAGTTGAAGGTTCGCCAAACTCGAGCTTTGCGGCCAGCGATGAGGAAGACATGCACGAAGCATATGCTGACGATCCCCTAGCGGACGAAGAGTGGCTAGAGTTGTACTTCTTCCTTCGCTTTTGCTTTTCGCTTTCACTTTTACCGTAAAACGGTATGGGATGAAGCAGTATCCCTTTCTCTTTGCTTCGAACATTGCTACAACCGAAAACAACACATTTCTCAGGCATGGCTTCACCTCTGATGGAAGTCACAACTTGCGAAACTCACAGTCCGGGTTTTACGTCACGAATTACACGCGACCCATTCCCTTTCGGCAAGCTCGCCAGCTCGGTAATGGGTTTTCGAATCTCGCGTCTCCGCCACTTTGAAAATTCGTAAAAAATTCCGGTTTTAACCAAAAACAAAAATTTTTGCGCCATTTTGCTTAGAGCGATACAAAGATTTCTCGAAGAAAAAAAAATTTCGGGTTTATAGGCACTTTAAGTAGTCTCGTCTTGGACATGATTGTTCAGTAGAAATGTGATGTCATTGGTTTGTTTGGTCAGGCATGATGCTGCTGGCTGGGAAGACTGTGATTGGTGTGTCTTGATCCGTAGAAGCTCTGTCGTTGTCTCACTGTCCTGTTGGTTACTGTCATCTCAAATCATCGCCATTATCCTCATCACTAATTTCTGTCATTAATTATCATCCTACTCATCGTCATTCTCGCGATTACATTCGTCATCGTCATCTTCGCCATGCCATCGTCGTGGTAAATATCATTGTGGTGATTATAATAATTGTAATGAATTATAATAATAAGGAGTAATTAATTATTGATTATTCATTATATTATTTCTGTAATAGGCCACGTTCGATATATCAATATTCGCACATGGCTACGAGTCTTTATGGTTAAATTCAAACATTGTTTTGTTTAGAAATATCCGTTGAGACTTGTGAGACAAGGAAAACAGAACTGAGCCGTGAAATCTGACCTTAAATCCTCGTAGCCATGCCTGAATGTTGATATACCGAAGTTTCCTGATTATAACCAGCTGTTGATTCTAGCGAGACCCTTTGAATAATGCAACATGTGTACCTTGTATTCAACAGCATTGTCACGCCATCCGACTCAAAGGGTTGCCCTTCCAGAACACTTTCCGATGACATTGATTTGATATTCACTGACATTGTTGGAGCTAATCGAATAATAGCCGTCAGTGGATCACATCAGTCGCGCTATAGGTAACAAATGTACAAACAGGCTTGTTATCAGCACGTATCTTGCAAATTTCTTTTTAACCTGGGATTAAAGATTAGTTCTTAGTTAGAGCGGTTTTCAATTGAGTGTCGAAAGTAATTAGATAATTACTTTGGTTTATGATTACTTCACTCAGTGATTGGTTCAAAGTTCTCGCGCCAT
>OX421458.1:10843743-10858743 GCA_949126865.1 Montipora capitata | reverse complement strand
CCATGCTTGGCTAGATGCAAAAACGAATACAAATTATGAAACCACTGATAAAACACCCAAATTGTGCAGCACGGAGACAAATTTAGAGTTTTCTTTTATTGGTCACGTGACCATGGACGTGGCATGATGACGTCATATTTAGGGTCATTGGTTTACAAAAGTCGGAAACTGACCAAAATAATGTCAAATTCTCTCGAATTAGTTAACTATTGCATCCTTAGCAACGCACCCCAAAAAATACGTCAGTAGGCCCTTAAGTCAATATTGGTGGACTCGCTAAATCTACGAGCACATTATACCTGAGTTCGAGAATGGTTATTCGTTAGATCCGGTTTTAAAACACTCGTCTAAAGATAACTTAGTATCACCCAACTAGTGGACTAATGCAAATCCTGCATTTTGATTGGCTACGCTACTAGAGGACTATTACTAATAGTCATCGAGTAGCGAAAAGCGAGACGCTTTCTTTCGTTTTCCTCCCAAAAAAATATATATTATCGACTTGCATTTGCTAACTTTATTATTGCCTTTTCTGTTCGACTAGTTGGGTGATACTAAGACAATTAGACCCTTCGCCCTTGCGGGCCACCAGTCAATAGCCCATTCGGCTTCGGCTCATGGGCTATTGACCCGTAGCCCGCAAGGGCAACGGGTCAAATTGTTAAATAACAGGGACTCTTTCAGGCCCCGTCCACACGTAGCCTTGCGGGCTACGGGTCTAATTGTTAATTGGTCTAGATACACCGTGACATACACTTGGCCGGGAAGTTGTACCGTTTTACCCAAATAAACTTATCCGAGAACATTTTACTTCGTTTCCGCTAAAAACCATAACCCGTTCACCAAGATTATTAGGCGGGTTAATATTACCCGAGTTCTATTTTGAATGTGAATTTGGGTTTATTTTAGCTGAAGTACCTTAGAAACGAGATATCTTCAGAGGAGCCGAAGTACAATCGCACGTCTACAATAGTTTATTTCCCTCGAATGCATAGTTGAGCAGATTAAAACACGATAGGGCGATAAGTAAGTCTCAAGTTGACTTGAATTTTTATCGCACTTATAGCCCACCTGGGCCCCAGTATGAACTCTTCAAGTGTTGCGATTGCTGTTGCGCAGTGTCCCCAGCTATAGTTTTTGTCTTCCAATCAGATGCAAGATGCGTCTACTCGACACGTTCGGCACTGATGCACAATTCAATTATCGTGAATACGAAGGAGATATTCCTGGCGGGCGATCGCCCTGGGGAAATTTGGATCTTCAACTTCCACAATTCATGACTTTGTTCCGTAAGTTTTGAGAGCATTTTTTGTTTCAAATAAGACCTTGTGGGTTCCATTATCACCCCGGTTCTGGTAATCAAGTATTCTACTGTGAAGCTTCTTCCTGACATCTATGTCTAACTGAATTGACTAAAGGGTGTTCTCAAGTCGTTATGTTACATAAATATTTTAACCATTGTCAATAATTAAGAATTTCAAACTATCCCGGGACAGCATGGTCAGATCCCCTTCTTGCCGACGAACATCTTCTCATGTCTTGAAGCAAAAGAATGGATAGACACAGGGGATCGGGCTGAGATTTGGAAATAGCGCTAAAGTGTTTTCATTTTTTCTCAAGTGAAACGCCACTTTTACCAGTTGAGGCGCACAGGTTGAATGAAGCCCTTAACGGGGTACTAGAGAGGAATGGAAACCCACTCCATTCACACCCCTCCCTGCCTGTTAGAGCGTTAATTTGTGCTCAAACTCGCGTTCTGCCAATGCAAACGTTTCCAGCAAATTACTTCTAAATATACATTCATGCTTCTCGCTCGTTACCTTAAACTCAAAGAGGCGCATAACCAAGGCTGAGCTCTGTTTGCTGGGACCAAGTAATGAAACTGAGATCAAGAGTTCTGCCATATATTGGCCACAATGGTGGCAGTTTATTTTCTAACAAGTCAACTGACTTACATGGTAATTTATTTCCAGCAAAGGTGAGGGCAAACCCGCCGTCTGAAACAGTTGATACCCCTTCTCTCCCCCCCCCCCCCCCCCATTAATTTAACTACTGCGGGAGGGCCAAGGGTGGGAAAAACGTTTTCCTACTGAAGCTGGAGAAAAAGAGGCCTGAAATCTAGCCTGCCTTGATTAAATATTCAGCACTAAGAATCCCGTATGTAATCTGATCCCTACTAATCAAACATTAACTCACTTAGCTAGCCGCATAAATTCATTTATTCTTTGTGGGAATAAATTTCCTAACAAGGTCTGAACTAAAATTCACTAACATATCCCCTTCTACCACCGTATTCTCTACTTTTTTTCCTTTCTCTCAGCCCACAGCCCTGACAATTCGTTTCTCGGCTTTGCTGTCCCAAAGAATCCAACTATCACGCAAACCGAAGCGATGCAGAAAAAGAAAATCAATGCACTAGTATATGGCAAACGAGCACCCTTTTGGAAGGTATGAAGAAAGGAGCTGTCTAAAGAAAGAGTCCATCAGTTCGTCCAAGAGTAAGATTTACCCCTCCCCCCCGGGGGTGGGACTCGATATATCCCTGGGTGGGGAGGTGCGGCGCGGTCCCTCGTACCTTGACCCTGTTTAAGACAAATATCGCTGATTTTCCTACTCTGTTTAAGACAGAATACCGATTTTTGATACCCTGTTTAAAACATTTAACCCAGTTTAAGACAAAAATTGATAAATCGATACCCTGATTAAGACAAAAAATGATAAATTCGATACCCTGTTCAAGACAAAAATCGCGAAAAACATACCCAAGATCAAATCAAGTTTTTTTTTATTTGAAGTGAAAACCGAACTTTTGCTTACACGTTTTTGGTTGGTTTTTAGGGTATGACAGAATACATCAACATGGTCAAGAAATATTTCCACGAAGTTCACGCTAACATTGGAGCTGAGAATGTAAGAGATGTTTGATCTAGACTGCGAGAAGTCCCTTCATGAATCAGTCGAGCGGCCCGCTTTTCTGAGGCAGTCGTGTTTTGTCACGCAAATGACCGAAAAGCGGATCGCTCGACTGATTGATGAAGGAAGGGGTAGTTTCTAAAGAAACTGTGGTGCTGCGTCGGTGGGGAAGTAGTATACAAAAATTTGGTTTTATCAACGGAGTTGATAATGTAAATTGGCCACCGTACAGAGATTCTAAAAGCTGACGTTTCGAGCGTTAGCCCTTCGTCAGAGCGAATCGAGGGATTATGGGTTACGTGTAGTTTTTATAGTAGAGTAGGAGCTACGCTATTGGTGGTAACATGGCTACGTGAAAAATAGGAATATATTAGTTAAATGAAAATCGTTCGTTAATACCGTGAGGATTAAGGGTGCCGATTTGAAAGATCAATTTTTGTTCCAGATTCTTGCGGCTTTCCGTCGTACCTAGATATAGGGAAAGGTCGCAGATAGCCATGTGTTTTTTGGAGTGGTTAGGCAGATTAAAATGGCGAGCGACTGGCTTAGATGCATCCTTGTCATTCTTCTCAACATCGCGAAGGTGTTCGCGGAATCGGTCGCCTAGTCGTCTACCTGTCTCACCAATGTATAATTTATTGCATAACGTACAGGTTATGCAATAAATGACATTTGCGGAGGTACATGTGAAACGATCGGTGATCTTAACAGATCGCTTAGGTCCCGATATCTTGCTAGTGTTAACAATGAAAAGACAAGTTTTTCATCGTGAGCGCGCGCATTTGAAAGTGCCGGGTTGCTCGTTAGTTTTGAGCGCGCTTCTAACTAAAAAGTTGCCTACGTTTTTGTCGCGTTTGAATGAAATAAGTGGAGGTTGCGAAAAGATTCTACCAGTCTCGGGATCATTTTGGAGTAATTTAAAATTACTAAGAATGATGCTTTTGACTGCGGAATTATGAGGATGGAAAGTGAGAGTGAATGGAATTCTGTCATTCTTATCTTTTTGTGACGTTTGTAGTGATGACTCTCGATCAAACTACAAACGTCACAAAAAGATAAGAATGACAGAATTCCATTCACCCTCACTTTCCATCCTCATAATCACGCAGTCAAAAGCATCATTCTTAGTAATTTTAAATTACTTCAAAATGATCCCGAGACTGGTAGAATCTTTTCGCAACCTCCACTTATTTCATTCAAACGCGACAAAAACGTAGGCAACTTTTTAGTTAGAAGCGCGCTCAAAACTAACGAGCAACCCGGCACTTTCAAATGCGCGCGCTCACAATGCAAAACTTGTCTTTTCATTGTTAACACTAGCAAGATATCGGGACCTAAGCGATCTGTTAAGATCACCGATCGTTTCACATGTACCTCCGCAAATGTCATTTATTGCATAACCTGTACGTTATGCAATAAATTATACATTGGTGAGACAAGTAGACGACTAGGCGACCGATTCCGCGAACACCTTCGCGATGTTGAGAAGAATGACAAGGATGCATCTAAGCCAGTCGCTCGCCATTTTAATCTGCCTAACCACTCCAAAAAACACATGGCTATCTGCGGCCTTTCCCTATATCTAGGTACGACGGAAAGCCGCAAGAATCTGGAACAAAAATTGATCTTTCAAATCGGCACCCTTAATCCTCACGGTATTAACGAACGCTTTTCATTTAACTAATATATTCCTATTTTTCACGTTGCCATGTTACCACCAATAGCGTAGCTCCTACTCTACTATAAAAACTACACGTAACCCATAATCCCTCGATTCGCTCTGACGAAGGGCTAACGCTCGAAACGTCAGCTTTTAGAATCTCTGTACGGTGGCCAATTTACATTATCAACTCCGTTGATAAAACCAAATGATTGATGAAGGGATTGCTCGCAGTCTATGTTTGATCATGTATTCGAAATACTTTGAAATAAGTTGATCAATGTCCGAGGCAAAAGTCTCTTCTTATACAGTAAACACCCGAATATAAGAACCTAGAATTTAAGAACCTGTTAGGCTAAAAATTTCATTTTAGACCCCTCTTACAGAAGAACCAGCTTAGCTTAAAAAAGTAAATTAGAAATGACCTTGAAAATTCAGGCGAATAGAACAACAAATTTGATTTGTCATGTGGATTTTGAGCCGGAATTCTGGCCTGTATTGTTTTTTATTGCAAATAAGCCATACATTTTAGATGTTACAGTTTTATATCGTGATTTCATGTCTTAGACCATTGAGGACTTACTTGTAAAAAACAAAATAAGCTGTAGTATTTCTTTATGGTTGTTACATTAAGTATCTATATCTTGTCATGGAGTAGATATCTTTTGTGGAAATAATCAATTTGGGAACATTGATGGCCTAAAACTACTGTAAATACCATTTTTATAAGAACCTATCTAGATTTTTATTTGCGTGTGTTTACTGTAACTTCATAGCTTCGTTGTCTAACATCTTTGCCAGATGCCCTCGTGGTTCCTTGCTCTCTAACAGAATTCGTGTTTGGTCCAACTGTAGGATGAAGAACTGCATAAGAATGGCATCCCTGATTATGTAATAAACCATGGAGTGGTGAACGTGTCTACCCTGCTTGGCCTCTTTGCGAGCAGCAAGGTACGAGAGGACAGTAGTTAAAAGATTTCATTAAATAATTAGGATAGTGCGCTTGTGTAAACTGGGCTTTCTATCTAAAAAGCGCAATTATGATCCAAGTTGTGGAATTTTTATAAAACACTCTCAGTAGAGCATCCGAACTAAGTACTAATCGGAACGCGATCGGTTCAACTCGGGCTCAAAGCCCTCGGATATTTTTCTCCGAATGGGCCCGAGTTACAACAAGTTGATAAGTGCATATCCCTTCAGAATCTTGTCAGTTATTCAATTACGTAATATCTTTTTTGAAGTTGTTTTTTTTTCCCGCCGGCCTTAACAGCTCTTCGTTGGACTTGGCTTTCCCTTTGAAGGGCCAGCACCTATTGAGGCTTTGGCTAATGGATGCTTCTTTATTAATCCGAAGGTAAGCCTTAACATTTCTAAGTTTCTTTTGCTCGTGTTACAACACTATATTAATGTAATGTTTAAAAAAGGAGCAGCAGTGTTTGATCCACCTCGTGTTTTTAAACCCGATAAAACACGAAATTGAAAAAAGATAAAAAAAAGAAAAGAAAAGCATTGGATAAGACTATTCAAGACATCTAAAATTCAAAACGATACTCATAAAGTTTTTAAAATTCTCTTAAATATATTTATTCATTTGGCTATATAAATCCATTGACGATTACGTCATAACTTTAAAAGTCCAAAGTCCAAAGAAAGTTAACAAATTCGAATGCGGTATTGTTGTTATTATTTGTTGCGATTCTCTCCAGTTCTCTGGTGTTTTTCTGGCTTTCAGCCATGTCTCGGCAACTTCCCGCTGCTTAGAGATACAGCACTTTCCGCAAGATGTGTGCACTAGCAAGGATGGCTGACAACTGTGCACTTCCAAAAAAGTCAGAGAGACTTAACTTCCTATACCAAACCTTTGCATTCGTAGAAACAGTTCCAAGTGCACCAATCACCATGGGTATTACTACCACTTTCGGGGTTCTGTGAATTCTTTTAACTTCAAGCGCTAGTTCTTGATACCTTCCCACCTTATCCTTCTCAGTAGTCAGGATATTTTGGTCAGCTGGCACAGCATGTCGACAAGTGTCCATTCCTGTGTCATTATTATTATTATTATTATTATTATTATTATTATTATTATTATTATTATTACTATTACTATTATTATTATTATTATTATTATTATTATTATTATTATTATTATTATTATTATTATTATTGAAAATTCTCACAACTATTGATGGCATTGGAGCTAGTTCCTTCATTGGCTCCGTCCGGGCAACAAGTTGCCTAGGGAAGCGAAGAGACAACCCTTGTTTTTTTTTTTGTTCTATTCCCTACATCCCTAGCAACTTCCTAAGAATTAGTTCCAAAAGTAGCTGAAAACAAAGGTGTTTCCTCTTCATTATCATTACTATTATTGTTATTTTCAGTTCGATCCTCCCTATGATAGAGTGAATCATCCTTTTTATAAGGGCAAACCAATGAACAGAAAGGTAAGCAAACGTACTATAATGCAATATGCACATAAGAGATTGTACGGCAATTATTTGGGAACAGATTAAGACTGATCGACGCTGGTAAAAATATCCACGCATCCGAAGGATACTTAATTTAAAATGCGCATTTTGGAATTGATTTAGATCCTCGATGCCATTGCTTTTGTTTTTTGTTGTGATTGGCTAAATAACCTCGCGCCAGATTTTTAGCCAATCGGAGTTAAAAACTAAACCATTTGTGATTGGCTCGCACGTGTTTTCTCGCCCTCAGCGCCGACTGCATGTATTTGTTGGGCTTTCTGATTAACTGAGGTAATACAAAACAGTCAAAACCAGTCAAAACATTTCAGGAGTTGCCTTCCCCCTCCCCCCCCCCCCCCCCCAATTTCTGGAAGGGATGTGCACTTATCATCTTGCTGTGACTCGGAAAATACTCCCGAGGGCTTTGAGCCTGATTTGAACCGATCACGTTCCGATGATGTCACCATTTATTTTAATCATCAGATATCGTCTCAAAATCCTTACGCCGAACTGTTGATTGGTGAACCGTTTGTCCTAACTGTGGACATAAAGAACATGACAGAAGTTGAAGAAGCCTTGAAGAAAATTGCAAGCTCATCCGTAAGTTGATAGGTTTATGCGTAAACGATAAAGAACACGTGAGTGGTATGTTTTCTTACTATCAACTGGGATAATTATTTCTAAAGAAACCTATTTCTTTGTCATGTAATCCAACGCAGTCAAATCATTTCATTCACGGAAACCAGCAAGAATAGTCAGGACTTTCACTTTTCGTCCGGTCGTTTCCCATTCAATGTCCGGTACTTTGATGCCAATATTTGAGGGGTTTTATTTTATTTTTTGTTCTAACTCACTTTTTAAAGAGAATTTTAGTGAACTCCAGACTTGCCTGGGAAACCAGTGTTTCTGAGTGTTCTATTTTAAATATTTCCTGTGGAAGGAGGGGAAGGGAGGGGGCATGCCCCCAGACCCCCTTAGGTAGCTCGCGCCTTTCGCGCTCGCAAGGCGCTAAGACGCCAAGAAATCATGTCCGGTGCTTACAGAAATATGTCCGCTACTTCACAAAACTTTCGAAAACCCTGAATAGTCGTTGTGCATGCGAACGTATAGGCTGTGAGCTCTGGTAATTTCCACGGCAACGGCAACTCGCCATGAAAACTGACTAAGCAATACCGCGCTGCTCGCATTTTAGAACGTTTCTTTCCCGTAGACTGCCCAAAAACGTTGCCATTACAACACCAGCAACACTAAAGATAACAATACCAAGTTTCGCGTGCAATCTTTGTTGGTTTTTGCGTCATTGCAAAAACGTTTTCGCTCCTTTGAGACGACCTTCCATTGTAACTTTAAACCTTCACAAAACGTCATCGACGCCATGTTGATGGACAAAAACAATAGACTTCTTCCTCATTAGCTACCTGCGTCCTTGTCTTTCCTGTCTCGAGAGTTTTTTTTTTAGATCACGGAACTACACTTATATGTTTGTAATGGTGATTTCGTTACAGGTCATTCCGCACGTACCTTATGAGTTCACCATGAAAGGAATGGTTGAGCGGGTAAATGCCTACGTGGAACACCAGGTACATCCCAATTACAAACCATCTAAGCCTACCCCTCCTCCCCAAAGAAAATCCCCCTCCCGACTCCTTCCCCCGTGATTTCAAAGTCTAAGCCTTTGCTACATATTTCCAACAATGAGGTAAGGGTAAAGGTTAGCGTTATTTTTAGCTCAGGATAAATGCAGCTGTTTATCCTTACTCGAGGAGTAGCATTTGGGGGACACATTGTGACGTCAATAGGCCATTTCCGAGTTCATGTCTGCCTCCCCTTGAAAGCGAGTCTAAAGTGCGAAGTTTTTCTTATGAAAATTAGTTTTCATTCATATGTAAAGTAGAACTAATTACCATCACAAAAACTTCGCACTTAGACTCGCTTTGAAGAGGAGGAAGAGGAGGCAGACGAGAACATTGTCAGTATTCCGAGACACGAGATATGTTGAAGTTGGGGAGAAGAGCTACAATAGGGGACACTTATTGAAATTTGCCTGCATATATTTATGTTGCTGCTTGCCGCTTCTCCATGCAGTAACGATTTCCTGACTGTTGTGTTTCGAATACACTGCTCCGGTAGATTTTCAAACGTACCTGGGAAACCCAGTAAATCGAAGTATTTTGGGACAAGAGACTCGATGAAGATCTACACTTTTCCACTTACCCATTCTCGTCGCCCTCAAGGGACAGTACGTCCTCGAAAGCTCTTCTCCATTGGAATCGGCTTGGGATGGGATTTCTGTTTTCAATCAATTTAGAGCGAGTTTCAAGAGAGTGTCGTAAAACCAAAATCAAAGCAATTACTTTGGCCAATCAAAAGGAACGGAGACGATCCAACGGTAAACCAATCAAAACTCGAAGTAATAACACGTAGCCGACAAAAAGCGCGGGAAAATGTGCACAGATTATCACTGAGCTCGGTTACGTCCACGGTTGATTGATAAATCATTGCATGTGCCTAAGGCACCACGCCTTTTATAGTACGTGTTCGTGTTTAAGATCTACGACGGCAAAACATACTTTGCACTATCCCAAGTCATTCGCGGTTATTCCATCTCTTTCACTGCGTATAATGTGAACGAAGTATCCTAAAAATAAATTGGTATGGGAGCGGTTCAGAGTGAATGAAAGATTCGCATTTGTAAGCTCAAATTCGGGAATAGACCAATTCGGCTAACTCAGTGTTGTACCCAATTCAAATCTTTTGGAAATAAAACGTTTTGTTCCAAGTATTACCATATCATTTAAATGTGAATGCTACATTATCATGCAAATGCAATACACAAAGCATCTTAACCCCTAGAGATTTGAATTGGGTACAACAATGAGTTAGCCGAATTGGTCTATTACTCGCAATAAAATGCCCGTGGCACGTGCAGCACGATTATTTTTCTTCTTTTAACCAATGACATTCTTGTTTTGTGTCGTTGTTGTAGCCGTAGCCGTCGTCGTTATCTTAAGCCGGAGACAACACGGTTCAACATTTGTTGATCAAATGTTGAACAGTGTGTCATGCCATGTTTAATGTTGAAATATGCCGTTGAACACGTTGAACGATGTTGACCAGCTCTATTCCGTTCAACACGTCTGTGCAACATTGTTCAACATTTGTGAGCAACAAATGTAGCAGAATGTTGAACCGTGTTCCCTCGGCTTAATACTCCCTAATATCGAAAACCGATGGGCCCCATTCCATCGCGGATCGGGGCTTCTGGCTAAAGGACAGTGCCTACTATTGTTATTGCGCATACGTTCTGCGCATCTCGAGACACTCTGGTTTCCTATGGGTGATGCTTACTGATACAGGGATATTTTTGCGCGGTTTAGAACTATGCGGAAAAAGCAGACCTTAGCAAGCGCTCTTGCTATCTAAAAAGAAAATTGGGGGTAACGATGCATTTTTCAGAGACAATTAAGCTTCAATTTAGAAAAGAACGCCGTACATTGCTTTGTATTTCACAGCTTTTTACAAATATTGTTGATTAATTATCTTTGAAAATACGTGGTTACCCCCAATTTTCTTTAGGGATTTCAATAACACTTGTGAAGATCTGCTTTTCCCGCACATTAAGTAAAACACGCAAAAATACCTTTAAACTAGTAGGCACCGTCCTTAAGCAATTAGTTCCGCACCTCATCATCACCCCACGTGTCCCGGCGTAGTCTTTCCGTTGGGTGACCCTCGTCATAGCTTTTCTATGTGCATACTGAAAGCAGCCTGGGTCTTCCTCGCGGTGTGTTCTGTCAAGCAAAGAGCTTCACTACTTATAACTTAACTATGCATGCTACCTTTGTTTCCCGAAATTAAAAGGACTTTTGTAAACCCAGCATATGGCCACCGATTGAGGAACTGAAAATCACCATGGGACAAAATGGTCAGTCGTGTGAGTTTGCTTGCCTCAACAAAGGACTCGTCTGTGAGCCAACGTTTTTCACTGCAATCAACACTGAAGAAACACTAAAAGGGTGAGAATGCGGAAAATTCAGTCAGTTTTTAAAGGAACGAGGCTCCCCACAATGTGCGATTTTGTCATTTAATGAGGTGCAAATGAGATGCAAAGGTGGTTTTCCGCAATCCTGCACCACAGTGGAATCTCTAATTCGCTAGTTCATTTGGGTGGGGGGTATTTGCATTAAAGCAATGGATATTCACTTCACTGAAGCATGATACAGTCCGAAGAGTAAATAACTTGTATTGTTTTCATGTTAATACCCCCTTAAAACGAATTGCATTATGGGATGGTGAAAATAGTCAATGCCTTGATTTTAGTAGTTAACTTATACGACGCTTACACTATAAATGTGTTCTAAAGTTCTTTTTTTCATCCTGATTATATACTCGACAGAAAATCGCATTTCTGTTTGGTCAATGACGAATGCATAAATAGGTTTTAAAATATCATAGTTGTAATCAGGCGTAATAATAAAAAGAATTAAAAATTTGTTGTCACGAACTAAAACATTTTTTTTATGAACGTTTCGGTTAAAATACTATAACCTTCTTCAGCATAAAATGGCTTACAAATGTAAATGAGCGCGTTTTTGAGACGCGGACGGCAACCGGAAGTGAGCTGTTTTCACTTTTAACTTGTCTTCACACAACCACATTTACGTTGCCAAGTATCTTTTCGCCATTGGAGATGATTAGTATAAAAATCTGGGAGACACTACTGTCCTGTCACGTGAAATGGTCTCTTCCGGTTGCCGTCCGCGTCTCAAAAACGCGCGTGATTAAGATCCCTATTAGCAGGCTTAGCAGCAGACGTTGTAGCTGCTCGGGTGCTTTGTATGAACTTGCTCGGACATATGGCGAGTGCAATTGTGAGAACTTTCAAAACATCACTCTTGCACATAAATCCCGAAATTCTTTCCGGTTCAAACCATTTTCTCCTAAAAAGTTAAATTCTTTTTTCTTCCTGTTCGAAACCAGGTATTCCAATACTGTCTTTCATCCAGAAGTTTTATAATTGGAATCTCGAACACCTGCTTGCATGCTTAAAAACCTGCATTTACATACGACAATTTTAAATTTGTGATTTTATGACTTCATTAACTCTTGCTCCAGCTAGCTCAGTTCTGAACATAAATGAAAACGGACCATTAAGTTGAAAACTACAATTAAAGTTAACCCTCGTCTGTTTCAAATGAAAGTTTACGATTCCGTCCGTCAGGTGTTGAGCAGACCCATTTTCAAAGTTTGAAGTGGAAATAGAAGTGGTTTTTCTTCGCCAATCTTCGTTGTAGCTTCTTGGTTTTCTTTCAGAAGCATGATTAGTGTGCATCGCGGCAAGTTAGCACTGTTGTGTTCCAAGCCAAAATAAAGGGGTAGTCGAAGTTAGAATATTTTAACGCTTTTCTTCTCTTTTCCGGTCTTCTCGATATTTTTTGTCAACAAGAAACAACCGTTATAAATGAGAATTGGCCAAAATTAAAAGGACTTGAAACCAGCGTAGTTTGTTAAAAAACCGCGTTTGAATCACCGGCCTCAAGAGTGTTAATTTTGTTGTTGTTGTTGTTGTTGTTTCTTTGCAGCTTTGGTGTTCCTTGCAATACGTTTTCTTCCGCATTATTGCATAACGAACGTATTTTAGCACCTTCAATAAAAGCATCAGATAATTCATGCCAGCTACAAAACAACTCCATGCTCTTCAGCTGCCGAGGGGCCAAGCCTGATGTGTGGCGAATCTGCCCATGTCGCTCATATCGCAAAGAACAAACGGCCTTGTGTGAACCTTGTTTCTGAAGGAACGCTGCATCTTGGCTACGTCAAACTCTGCAGTGAATGGATGTGCGCGCGACGAAAAGACATCAAAGAGAACTACAATCCCTAGACAAATTTCACTGGGACACTCCTGTACACGATTCATTTTCCTGAGGGAGCACCTTCTGCCTTTGCCCCTTCTCTACCCCCCTCGCCAATCAATGTTGACAGCGCACTAAGCTGATGCCACTCAAAAACATAAACGTTTGGACATTTAACAATGAATGAGGGGGTAGTGGGAGAGGGAGAATAAATAGCCCGTTTTCACGAGCAAAATAAGTTTGAAGATTTAGAAAGCTTAATGCACGCAACGTTTTGGAGCCGCGGTGGACAACCGGGAGTGAGCTTTTTTTCCTTCTGCAGACACTACCACTATTGCAGACGATTGGTTTCAGAAATCTAGGAAAAACTTCTGTCCTATCATACGAACTGTTTACTTCCTGTTTCTGTCCGTGGCTCAAGAACGTAGTTTGCATGAAAATTGCAATTGTGTCCCATTTAATTTGTCAGGCTAGTAACTGAAATGAAGAGTGTAGATTAATTAAAATAGTTGCTTCGGAGCTAGTTGTTCAAAACGGCACAGCTTGCAGGTTCAATGGGGTAGCAATTTTAGGCACACCACACATGAAACGAGTGGAACACTCAGTCACCATGGCAACTTTGCAAATTGTATGAAAACGTCATCAACTCGTTCCCAAGGTGACCATGATTACCAGCGCTTCGTCGACCTCTATTTACACACACACACACACACACACACACTCTGCATGGGAGAAGGTTTCACTCGAACGTGTTTACAATAAAGTGTGGATTTAATGTGCTGTAGCCCAATAACACTCAGGAAGCTGAATTTTGGGCTTTGAAATTTAATATGGGGTGTTCAAGCTCGATGCCAGCAAATGGAACATCCTCCAAGTCTCGAAATATTCCTCTCAGTATTTCCGATGTACACAAGGCAATTATCAAAAGCACCTGGAGCACAATAGACGAAAATCGAGTAGCTGTGGGAAAAGCAACATTTCTTAGGTAAGATGCACAGCTGAACTAAAAATTATAGAAATATCTTTAAAACCAAACGTTACGTACAAACGAAAAATTGTTCATGGATTTAAACAGCCTCTCGCATGGTATGTAAATTGTCATCACAAACTTATGCTCAATATTAATTTAAGGTGTCTATCTGAAATTGCACTCGTTATGTACACCTTAAAAGTTGAGTTTTAAGGACAACGTAAAGCACTGAGTCCTACTCAACAGTTTGAAATTTTAACCTGTCGAGGCTCAACGAGAGAAAAATAATCTCCTAACAAAGCAATGTTACTGCTCTTCCCTTGGGGAAAACATTAGCCAAAGGAATATATACAAATTGTGCGTAAAAATTAGACATCTACTATAAAATCCATAATGAAATTCTCATAATAAAATTGTCGTCTAAAAACCGACATAAACACTTTTAAAGCAGTGCACAAGTAAAACGGATAATTGCGTGATTGGTAATTTTTCACAAAAATTACCCGCTTGATATTTGTTTGTTTTTTTTTTTCATCGAGAGCTTTCAGAAACTGACTTCTCGAGATAAAAGTAAAATGTATACATATTAAAGTTAATTAATATTCGCAAATCTTACGAACTGCGATTCGTTTACGAGTTAGAAGACTTTGTTCGTGCTTCATTGCTTGAAGCGTTTTTATTTTTTTTCAAATAAGACAAAAAGTATTATTAAAAGTGTTAAGTAGGCTGAGGCGACGAAAATTTTGCCACAAATTTATCTTTGTGGACGTTCCCTTTTTAGCGAGTTCTTAGGTTAACCTTTCCATATTGCACATATTTAGCATTTTAAAGACTGAGGACGAATTTACTGTTGCATTTTTCACGTTGTCATTTAAACCATAAAATCGCTTCTTTTTTTTTTTTTTCATGCACGTTGCCAAGGTGAAAAGCAGTGTGCACTAAAATGCGCATCGCTTCTTCCGCACGATTTTTGCCTCTGTTGACCAATATTTAATAATAGAGAGATTAAGCATGACGTTTACGCCAAACGGCAAACGTCAGAGTGAAATTAGGGTTTTGCCAAAGATGGAAGAACCCTGCTTGATATTAGCTCATTTCTGTCCTGTTAGCTCCATATATCAAGCAACTTCTCAAAGGAAC
>OX421458.1:10836243-10838743 GCA_949126865.1 Montipora capitata | reverse complement strand
TAATAGATATACTATGTAAGATGTAATAAATTACTCAATTACTGGAGTGTCAGAATCTAATGCAAATGAGCGAAAACAATAGATTTTTGTCATTAGCATTAGATTCGGCACATGTAAAATGCAACGTTTAAAACGAGCCTTAGCTCCAATGGCAACGTCCAAAACAGGATATTCGTGGCACAAAAAAAATGTGCAAGTTAAAACATTGGTAAAAATGAATAATCTCATTCATCAGTTGAACGACATGTACCGTGGTCCCAGAGGTTTTTCTTGAGCCGCGAAACGGTGACGAAGACAAGGACCCTGAATGTTTCATATCAGTGGGAAAGCCCAAGCCAATCCACTTTGTGAAGAATATCAAACGTTCAACTAAGCTACTTATTGGCAAATTCAGCTGGAGGTGTTACTCCTTTTGGCAAGGAATGGCGAACGCGACAGAATCTCCGCACTTGGATTACAAAGTCAACTGTTTACACGACCATGTCGAACATGAAATAGCTGTCATTATTAACTGTGCTTTGAACGTTCCAGTGATGCTCACAGCCATCATTGCCAACGCGTTCGTTTTGATCGCCATTTTGAGAACGCCGAATCTTCATTCACCGTTCATGGTTTTTCTTTGCAGTCTGGCCCTCTCGGATCTTTTCGTCGGGCTCGTAGTACAACCTGCCTTCATCGCTCACTTGTTTAGCTGCACTTCTCTTGCACTCCAAGTGTACAGCATCTTGTCTCTGTCGGCTGGTGGAGTGTCGTTGGCTACGATCACAGCGATAAGCGTCGATCGTTTCCTTGCTCTTCACTATCACCTGCGATACCCTGAAATTATGACCATGCAACGCGCTGTCTGTGTGTCAACAAGCATTTGGTCGCTGTGCTTGCTTTTATCGTGTCTCAATCTCTGGAGCTACGAACATCATCTTTTTGCAGTTGGATTCGGCATCGCCTTTTGCATCTTAGTTTCATCCTTTTCGTACATAAAAATCTATCGGATCGCGCGAAGACACCAGTGTCATATACACGCGCAGCAGCAAGCGATAGATCATCTTAGAACTGAACAAAATCGACACATAACACAAACAACGAGAACCGCTCTGAACACTTTTATATACTTCATTTTTATGCTTCTTTTTTATTTGCCTGTGTCGATGTCAGCTTTAACGCGAGCTATTTTCCCTAACATTTGGAATGTGACATGGTCGTTTTCAGACAGCGTAGCATTCATGATTTCGGCCATTAACCCTTTTCTCTACTGCTGGCGTGTCCACGAAATACACACAGCGGTGATAAAATTTCTACGAAGTATTTTATTTAAACAAACAGATGCAAACTGATATTTTTTTCTTTTCAAGTTTTATCTAAGTTCCGGTTTGATTACATTTTCTGCCCACGACTGCCATTCTAGTCAGTGGACCTTTTTGAAGATACGGCGGCCATTTTGATTTCTGTTGTTTCAAATAGCTATTATGGATGCCCAGGGGGCAAATACATATTAATTTGCCTCCTGAGCATCCCATAATGTCTTTCGAAACAATAGAAATCAAAATGGCCGCCGTATCTGTAAAAAGGTCTATTATTTAACCCTTTCAGCCCCGAGAGTGCCAAATGGCACTTATAGATTTTACTCTGTCTAACGCCAGACGATTTTACTCTGTCTAACGCCAGACGATTTTACTCGTCAATGGGGAACCCCTCGGGGCTGAAAGGGTTAAAGGAGCAGTGTCACCGGTGGCGCATGCGTGACAGCATGCCAAAATTTTTGAAATTTTTTATCGCAGAGAAAAAAATATTTATTTGCGACAGTGTTCCCAGTCACACTTCATTTAATTCAACTGTCACGCAGAAAACAAACATGGCATCATATTTGTGTTCGATTTTATTTCTTGGACTCCAGATCATCGATAATTGATAAATATGCATTTTACTTCTATTCTAAAGCCGTATTTAGTCTAGACTTAAACAGAAAAAGCAAAAAAAATTAACGTCTGTTAAAATGTGTGTGTGAAAATACTGCGCATGCCATCCCATGACACTGCCCCTTTAAGTCGAGTATGGACCGTATTCATAAATGGCGGCTAAGTAATTATTCTTTTGTCTTTATGCTAATCATCCTCACTAGCCTCGTTAGCACGAACAAAATTCAAAATAAATTTTGCTCTGAAGTGAGGCTGGTGAGGATGATTAGCATAAAGACAAAAGAAGAATTTCTTGGCCGCCATTTATGAATACGGTCTATTTATTATATAGGTACTGATGAAATAGCACGATTTTTCCTGTTACTAAAAAATCATATCTTCACCGCACGTAGTGAACATATCATTTTTACCTTTCACATGTGAGAAAAAAGGTGTTGTCATGGTACGCGACAATTGCAAGTTGAGATAGTTTGTTGCGCGTATAACCACCTTCTTGCGCAACAAATTTTTATGTTGCAAAAAGTAGACGTAGCTTTTACTTTTTGGAATATGAAAATTTGTTGCGCAAGAAGGTGGTAATACACGCA
>OX421458.1:10813743-10826243 GCA_949126865.1 Montipora capitata | reverse complement strand
ACAAATAAGGAATATGAAACGACTGCAAGGCAATAGAGCGAGTTTCAATCGAGTGTCACAAAACCAAAACCAAAGTAATTACTTTGGCTAATCAAAAAGGACGGAGACAATCCAGTAGACCAATCAAAACTCGAAATAATTACACGTAGTCGATACAATGCGCGGGAAAATGTGCACGCGTGAGCCACGATTGGTTTTGGTTTCACTCCTGATTGGTTGAAAAAGTGGGGCGAGAACTTTGAACCAATCACTGAGTGAAGTAATTGCAAAACCAAAGCAATAGGCCATTTCCGAGTTCGTGTCTGCCTCCTCTTCAAAGCGAGTCTACGTGCGAAGTTTTTGTGATGGTAATTAGTTCTACTTTACATATGAATGAAACCTAATTTTCATAACAAAAACTTCGCACTTAGACTCGCCTTGAAGAGGAGGTAGACATGAACTCGGAAATGGCCTATTCGCTAATTACTTTCAACACTCAATTGAAAAACACTCAATTGAAAACCGCTCTATAAACACTTTAACACATTGAACTCACTATTTTGAATCTCATTCGCTTCAAGAATATGTAGATTAGGCTACTAATGCACTGTTGGCAAAGGGCGCCAAAGATTATTCCTCTGTAGATTTTTCCTTGTTGAAAAGAAACACACATGGTTTCGTAAAGGTTCAGTATGTCTCGGAGAATGGAATCAGGTTCGACTTTAACTATTATGAATATGAACATCACTTAATTTATAAATTAATTTATAAAAACTGCAATGCCCTGTAACGATCTATGCATTACGTTGGATCAACACGACCAGTGATAAACATAAACACACCACTGTTAGGACAGATCATCAACGTTCACGACAACATTCTCTTCAAAATGGAACTACGGTCGGCCAAACCTATTGTAGCATGATCAGCGCTCCTAGAAAGCAGACACAGACAGCATTCTCGACCCCAGAGCTCTTCTCTTGACTGAGGGAGAGAAGAGCTCTGGGGAACCCTGAAACAAAGTGTCTTCTCATTGGTTTTCGTGAAGGACAATCAAAAGCGTCTCTAATTGGTGCATTCATGTTACCACGAGGAGTGAGCAGGTGCCGTAAGGTTCAAATAGCCAAGTTTTGGATATAAGAACCCTACGGCGCATGTTTTCCGTTTCCAAGAGCCTTGGGTCGATCCAAGGCTCTGGTGACGAGAATGACACAGACAGCTGTTGCGGGCTTGTTGGCCCTCGTCAGTGCATGCGCCGTAGCTAAAACACAATGAGCCTCAGTAACACTTCACCTATCTCATATGTGCCGCTAGTCATTCTAGAAAGAGCTATAAGATCGGATTGCGCAAAGGCCACGTCACAAACAATTGCGACATACGGCCAAGTGCAACTCTCAACTGATCATGCCAGCCCCATTACGACAGAAACTATGGAATGGCAAATATCATCATGGTATTGAGGGTTGCCCTTGCAAGGCCCTTTAGAATTTATTTGCCATTCATTTTGACTCTCAAATTTCCCGGGCGCGGCCATTTTGACTATGTTAGAGTTGTCCTGTTGTTATGAATTACCTCTCTCAATGTCGGCTTTCCCTTAAAGAATTCCGTGTTAACTCGATTGTGAGGTGGATCAAACTGCCAAAAAAAATCAATTCACAGTTTCTTACTCTGGTAATATACTTGTTATTTTATGCAAAGTCACTGTTTCAAATGAAACGGAAACAATTGCGTTTTTCCAAAGCACATCCTTCTCATGGCCTGTTTACGTGGTGGTGGGGTAACCCGCTTGTCCATACAAACTCTTCTTTTTTCTGCCTCCCGTTTACATTTGAGGTGCGGTAACCCGCCCCGTCCGGGGTCGCATTTTGCCATGTAAACGCTTGAAGGTGGGGTAACCCCCAACCCGGGGTCGGCTCGTGTCCCAATATACTTCTTTAGGCGGAGGCTTGGTAGCATTAAAAGTGATAATAAAGAAGCCAGAGCTCTGAAAAGTTGAAGCAAGAGTAGCTAGTGAGAGTAGAAAAGCATTAACCGCCAAAATGCGTCCTTCGCCCGCCATTTTGCCGGTTTATGTACTTAGCGATCACGCATTAGCCTTGAGAGAGGTCACCCCGGGACCTCCAGGGTGGTAAGATTGCATGTAAACGGGAGCTATTTTTCGATCTCACCTCCATGAAAACACCAGGTGATCTGGTGACGTAATTTGAAGGACTGGGAAGAAAAATCTTAACGCCGTATCCCACAACCGTGCGCGGCCTTAGGTGTTGTTTCCAAACTCCCTGCAGTATTTCCATCGCCAAAACTCAACAGATCATTCCGTGTCTCCCACATTTCCTGTTACTGAATGAATATTCAAGCAGAACCGACGAGATCTAACCTTGCCTCTGCCATGTTGAATTCGAAAATATGGCCGCGCGAGGTTGTGGGATACGGCGTTAAAATTTTTCTCCGCAGTCCTCCGAATTACGTTACCAGATCACCTGGCAGAGCCTTACTCAAACAGTACAATGCTCTCGGCACCTGATACGAACAGTCTTGAAGTTGTGGTCAAACCGTTTATCAGGTTTTTTCACCTTGTTTTTTGCAAAGCAATGCAAAGAAATGTACTTCAATTGAGTGCAGCACAATTATTTTTCCTCATTAAACCAAGAATATCATTGTTTTGTGCCGTTATCCTTACCGAAGCAATCCTCGTTTCTGTCAATTAAACAAACTCGTCATTTACTTTTCGTTTTTCGAGAGCCGTCCAATATATTAACAGAGCCTATTTTGGGAACCAAACAAAGAGATCAGGCCATTTCCCACTTGCCGTTTGCCTCTGGTTCAAAACGAGTCTTGTCTCGCTAGTCGTCGTCGCAAAGTTGCACGAGTTTGATTTGCATGAAAATACGCTACTCATTTCCATTTGAATGGTTGTGCACTAGGACTTACTTTGAAGCGGAGGCAAACAGCAACTTGGAAATGGGCTATTCACATCGTTACCTTTGCGTTGAGAAAAATACATCCTTGTGCAATGGCCTCAAGTGGTGCTGGTCCTTCATACGGGAACCCAAGGCCAATGAATACCTGAATGAATTTGAATGCCTCGATTAAAACGAAGATTATACTTTCACACCATCTACACCGGCTGAACATAGTACAATCAAACCGAATTTTCTATACATGACGCAAAAAAGAGCGCGTTGAGTCGAATTCAGTGAACATTAACATAAATTTCAAACGTCTTCCGGGTGAAGTCTGCTCGTAGTTCACAACAGCGTCATACTACTAGAGGGGTTCAATTTAATTCCACAACGCCCAAACAAAATCGATAACTTTGGCCAATAAAAACAAGCGTAGGAAATCAAATTAGCCAATCACAGAAAGCAACGCAAATGCAAGCAGCCGGCGAAAAGCGCGGGAAAACACGCGGGCTAATCATACCTCGTTTTCTATTTAAATCTAATTCGCTGAAAATTTGGCACAAGAATGCTAAGCCAATCACCAAGGGAAGCGGTACAAACCCAAAGAAAGCACGAGGTTGCTTTCAACACCCAATACAAAAACCACTAGGGTGCCATAAACTCAATCCTCCTTGAATAACAACAAAAGCTAACGAACCTTGGTTTCCTTTAATAGCTTTTCCAAATCTGGTTTACTAAGAATGCCATGGGTGATAACATAATCAGGCACATTGCTCTTAACGGCTTCCTCCTGTTTAAGAAAATTAAAGACCGTCACTAAATGCCTTTTGGTACGAAAAAAAAGAGACCTTTTTCCGATATTGATGTATCAGCAGAGCGTAATATTTTCGTTACATGATTGATCTTCAGGTTGCCTAGCAACAGCTACAAATTGATTTGTTGTGATGGCGCCTCATCTCATTCTACCACCTCAGTACTGGTTTGCAAGCGACGGCACTCGTGGCATTTTATATCTGCTTCACGCACTTCAACTCTACTAGTAAACTTACCGTTACTCCGAAAAACGTTCCATGTATCTCCAAATATTTATGCAACGTGTCAAGGTATTTCCTTTTGCCCTGAAACGCAACAAGTAAGACAGTGAGCTTCTTTTAACATTTGGCAATTCACTGAAACAGACACCGACTGACTCACTCACTCACTCAGAACATATTGCTTGCAGAGCAGAGCTTGAGCGGTACCCTCAAAGTGCATATGACTCGAATTTTCACCATCATTTTGTATCTTAAAATCTAAACTATAATGGCCTAATAAGAAGCATTTCTGTACAAAAACAATTTAATTTCTGTTCCGAGAACAAATCTAGAATGCGAAGTAACCTCGCCTATTTTTAAAGTACTACTACGACCAAAAACACAATTTTATTTTTCTTTGGATTTCAAAACTATGTTAATTAAACAGTACTGACTCATCGAAGTTTTAAGTCTTGATCTCAAAAAGACACATGTTTATTTTAACTACAAGCAATTGCAAAAAGAGTTGAGACACTCGCTGTTATAAACGATACAACGCGTGTCATCCAAGTCAACGCACCCCCAACCCCCCTCCGCCCCAAGCAAAGTTGTTCCCCCCTGCATTTGCCATTCAAACTTAAGGGTATCAACATTGAAAAAGGGGGGAGGGGAGAGAGGGGCGTTAAGACTTATCTTATGAAGTGCAAGGTGAGTTTAAGGAGGAAGAAGTGAATTTTCGATGCAGTGTCTCAACCTTTTTGCAACTGCTTGTAGAATTTTCCTTTTTAATGGTCCGCTATTACTAACTTTAAAATCTTGAGAGAGCTGGATCGAGGAGAAAATGACGTCAAATACTCAATAGTTTAAGAATGCAATACATCTTATTCCAAAATGGCCGTTATTTTAGTATTCTTTTGTTTGATTGCAAATTGGCCCTTTTGGTCTCGTTCAAGGTAAAATATTCTTTTTAATTTTACGTTTGAAAGCGAGGCCAAAAGGGCCAATTCGCAAGGAAACAAAAGAATACTAAAATGGCGGCCATTTTGGAATAAGGTGTATGCCTGTGTACGCAGTTATGCAAACCCCGCCCTCGACCGCGTCTCGGGTTTGCATAACTGTCTCGAATTCTCCCAACTCACCCTCGTGTTTAGATGAGGCTATGGAAACACGGAAAACGTCCCGACTCCCCTATTGCTTAATTCGCCATTTCGAAAATGACTGAATGAATTTTTTTATACTCTGGACATTTCATCAATATCTATATAATAAACAAAACATTACATGGCCGCTTAGGGATGCCAATTTTGCATTCTCGTGCTGATAGTAGGGAGCTTTCGAAACGAGGACGACGACGGCTACGAGGACTTCATTTAAGAATACGAGTTCGCGTTATTTATATCACTACGAAACTATTTCATGTCGTTTCGCGTTAAAAATGTGTAGTAACTGGTGAGGAATTAAACTGGTATGAGTGGGTTGGAAGCGTAGAGAGAGAACTGAAAACTCATCGTCATGTGCCAACGTCCTCCACAGAACCTTGAATTTGGTCATTTCACGTCGTCATTTAGGAGATGACGGCAAAGAAATGTACCAAAATGTAAAACGCACGTGCAGAGCGTGCAGAACCATTGTTTTTGCTCACTAAAACTATTGTTTTGTAGCGTCGTCGTTGCCGTCGGCGTCGTCGTTTCGTAAGCTCCCTAGTATCTCTCACTTGTTCGCCGTTCGCTGCGCTCACTCGTGAGACTCGATAAAATTCATATCCCCGCACGACCATGCAATATCCTCTCTTTCTTTCAATCAGAATAATACGCCTCACCCTTACCCGCCAAAACTCAACATCTTTTCCATACACAAGTCCAATAGGTTTCTTCTTCAGCCGTTCTGCGTCTTCAGGGACAGGGCCACTGACCACAAAACCAAGGAAGGAGTTGTCCGGACTGTGCGCTAGAAAAAAAAAGAGTTCTACTTCAATCTCCAGTTTTACCAAAAAGCCGCTTGGGATTCAAGATTAAAGGAAACTTCTCCTCAATTATACACGGTGGACGAAATAGCGACGGCTCAAAATTTCTGTTTCAGCGTCGTTTACATCAACTTTGGACTTGTTCCCGAAAATCCCTAAGAAATACTATCAATAGACCTCTTTAGCTTGTACGTTTTGTTTTCCCATTTCAGACCACGTGATGTTCTCAAGGGAATTTTCCTTTTGCTTTTTCATAAGTTATGCGTACATATTCACGTGCATAGGACGACATTTGAAAGAAAATTTTCCCTAGAGTAACATCACGTGGTCTGAAATGGGAAAACAAAATGTACAAGCTAAAGAGGTCTATTCCCTGGCTGGGATATGTATGAGATGACTTGATAAGTTCTCTACTTTGTTTCTAGGTTATTCTTGAAAATTATTTGGGTTAATCTGCTTTGATTACTCTCCTTGTAATTCAACTTTTTGGATAGAATTAACTCGAGTTTATTCGACTTATATACTGCCTGCAGTCTTTGTTTCTCCCGCGAGTTCAATCACTGCACACTTTAACAAAGATCATTCAGTTTCATCATTCAAAAAGTCACTTACCAGATTCACTGCGCCAGATTCCTGGCGCAGACTTGCTAAAAGGACAAACGATCCGATGGCTTGGTCAGCTTATAAAAACTTCAGGCGAGAGGTAAAACGGGAAATTAGATTTGCAGAGCGAGAATTTGTCACCGATCAGATCCAAAGTAATCCTAGAAACTCCAATAACATTTGGAAAGCTATTCGCCATTGCATTCCGAAAAACTCTACTTCTTCGAGAACATTCAGCAGAGACGATAAAATTGTCGCCGATGAGTTTAATAATTTTTTTGTGTCCGTTGGTCAAAACACTGTAAACAAGATTAAATCCTTGGCTAACGAGCATTGTCCTGATCTTCACGAGCATCGTTTCACACCTAGACAACATCCCATATGCGAGCAGTTTTCCTTTAGTTGTACCGACAGCAAGGAAATAAAAGGCATAATAGCGTCAATGCCATCTAACAAAGCCTCGGGAATTGATAACATTCCGATCCGTGTTATTAAAGACTGTATTGCACCTATTCTTCCTGCAATTACATCTATAGTTAATTCCTCTCTTGGCTCCTCAACTTTTCCTTCTCCTTGGAAAACAGCGGAAGTTGTGCCTATTCCCAAAGATGGTGATCATGAACAAGCGAACAATAATTGGCCTATTTCCCTTTTACCTGTTCTCTCAAAGATTTGCGAACGGGTTGCTCATAATCAATTTAATTTTTACCTAACCTCTAAGGAACGGCTGTCAAAGAACCAAAGTGGCAACAAGAAATGGCATTCAACCGAAACAACGGTAATTAAATCTACGGATGCAATACTTAGCGGCTTTGATAAAAGTGAACTGACGGCAATGGTGTTATTGGATATGAGCAAGGCATTCGATAGCATCAGTCATGAAATTCTGTTACTTAAGTTGAAGGATGTTGGCGCCTCTAACACCTGTCTGCAGTGGTTTCGCAGTTACCTCAGTGATCGCCAGCAAGTTGTAAGGATAAACTCTACGTTGTCCGAGTCCCTGCCACTAAGTAGTGGTGTCCCACAAGGTAGCATCCTGGGCCCACTCCTTTTTAGCATTTATGTAAACGACCTTCCTGCTGTTCCACAGAAATGCATTTCCCATAGCTACGTAGATGATACAAAGCTTCAAGTCTCCTTCAAGCTTCAGAACAAAGACATTGCCGTGGCAGAAATGAATGAAGATTTATTTAAAGTGTGTAACTGGTGCTTCAGAAACTATTTACTGCTAAATCCTGATAAATCCAAACTTACGGTGTTTGGTACCAGAAAAATGCTACCCAAGCTTCAAGATATCACCCTATCTTTATTAGGGAATGACTTATCACCTAGTGAAACTGCAAAGGACCTGGGAGTGTTATTGGACCCTCATTTATCGTACAACAATCACATTATTAAGACCGTTTCGTCATGCATGTCTTCTCTCGGGCAGATTAACCGCGTCAAACATGCATTCGACAGAAAGACCCTTTTGATAGTTATTAGTTTTGTTTTATTGTTCGAACGTGTGGGCCAACTGCTCGAAGTTAAATATCGACAAACTACAATCGGTACAAAACTTTGCGTGTAGAATAGTAAGTGGAATTCGGAAATATGATCATGTTACGCCTGAACTGAAACGCCTTAAGTGGCTTCCAGTATCCAGTCAGCTTTACTATCGAAATACCATTTTGGCTTTTAAATGTATGAATTGTCGTGCCCCTGAATACCTGAGCACTATTTTTACCAAACGTTCTGATGTAAATAGTTATACAACCAGGAGTTCCCAATTTTTAAATATCCCTCTTTTTAAAACTGCCTCTGGACAGAGAACTTTTTATTACCGAACTGTTAGCATATGGAATTCCTTGGAATCTAATTTGAAACTTTGTAGCAACGAAATAATCTTTAAGAAGCGTTTAAGGAACAAACTGCTAAGAGATTTTTTAGGAAGTGATTGATATCGTGATAAGTAGTTATGTAATTGTTAGTGATGATTGGTTATTTTAATCTTGTAAATAATTTAAATAATTATGTAAATTATTATTTCATAATTATTATTGTTCCCGAAAAGCCCCTTTGGGGAGGTTCAATAAAGTATGTATGTATGTATGTACTTACGAAACATTGTGAAAAACTGTCGCAGATTAAGGTCCGCCACTGTCCAGATCGATTTTCCTCCCGGCAATGGCCCGCTGTATTGACCATAATTGAACTCTGCGTCAGTCCCAAATGAATCAAGAATTCGAACTCGGCATCTAAATAACCAAATCAAACAGCATCGAGAAACAAAATGCTATATTGACATATTTGGACACTTGACATCCCCCCACCCACCAAAGAAAACCCTACACTCCCGTTTGCCTGACTGTCTTTCTGTCTGTCTGGACAGTCTCTCTCTCTGTCTTTCTCGACTGTCTGTCCGTCTGTCCGTCTGTCTGTCTGTCTGGACTGTCTGATATCATGAGCATACTTACAAATAAGGCGACAAATTAGGAATAATGTGCATCCGGAAGTAAGTAATTCCGTTGTAATCAGTAAATATCAAGTCGAACTCTGGTGAGAAGGCGTCGGAACATCCTGCCACTTTCGGTACAGTTAGATGCCTAAAAAATGACAAAAAATGGTTCGTCCTACAGACACATTTACAGCTATGTCCACTACGCCTTGTTGTCTACTGATGTAAAAGGGTAACAACTATGACAGACATTCGCGTGGAGCACCATGGTTAATAAAAAAAGGTAACTCGTCAATGCGACAAAATGACATCATCGTAAGCCAATACGCGAAATGTCGCACGGCTGGAACCCGCGTTTTTGGCGGGAAGTTTCATGGCCAAAGTGATGCATAAATGACATTGCCTTTTAGTAAAACAACCAAAAGTTTTGAAGATAACCGAAAAACAAGCTAAGTATTTTTTTGACATGAAAATAAAAAAAACATTAAATGGGCGACGAGTTAGCGAAGCTCAACGTGAAAGAAAGCGACTGAGAGCAAGAAAAAACAGGCGAAATATTCCGAGATAAACACCGAGAGACGTGACGAGAAGCGGAAGAAAAGCAAGCACGAGCACGGCGATACAGACTGAATAATGCAAACGATGATGAAAAATGGCGAAAAGAGCTGGAGAGAGCATGGGAGAATAGACTAATTCATAGCAATGAGCAGGCCGGACTGGTCGTATGGTAAGCATACTAGTTTATAGAAATATCTCAAAACACAAACACGAATAACTAATAATTGATAGGCTCCACTTTTAGGCTTTCCTAAATATGTATATTAATGTTTTTTGTCAATGTAACATACCTCATGTAAGTACTTTGATTGTCAGCAATTGTTATATCGTGGCCTAAGATGTATAGAGAAGCTAACAAGTCACTCCATTGGACCATTTCTCCCAATGGCGCACCAGTAAATGCTCGGTTGAGCCACGTCGGTTGAAAAGCATACGTACCAAGGAATACGAAAATCTGATGAACAAAATTTGAAATCTTGAATCATGCGGCCTCTTGATGCGTACAAAATACTCTCCTCTTATAAAGCTCGTTTTCTCGGGCCCTTTGTGGAGATTAAGAAACAACGCAGGCTTCGTAATTATTCCAACTTTCTCAAGCTGTGCAACGTGGTGGTCATAGCATTTTTAGTAATATTTCAAAAACGAGTGCGAGTGTTTCATCGGGGTTTCAAACACGAGAAAACTGAAAACCGTTTTCGAGTGTTTGAAACCCCGATGAAACACGAAGCACGAGTTTTTGAAATCACTTCTCCAACAAAAGAAAATTAGTTAAAATTATCATTTGAATAAGTTTTCTCAGTTCAACTATTATATTTGAGACGTGAAATGTGCATGATGTGAATAATCCTATCACCTAATTGCTGCGCTGTGACAATTTTTGAATATTCATCAACTGATGTCACGTTGTTACCTAGCTGTTTGTCAGTTCTGAGCGAACACGTTGCGTCGCAAAGCAAATGACAGAGTGCAGATTTAGACCTCCTAAAACTAGCGAAGAAGAGGAAAAGTGCGTGGCCAGCGCTATTCCGAGGTAACGTGTACATCTAGTCTAGATCTGATAAAATTTCTAACGTCAGTGCCATTTTAGGTCGAAGTGTACAGCAACTTTGAAAGTGAACCAAAACACGAGGTCGCCACCATTGAGCGAGAATTTAAATTTAGAACAAAAGAATGGCCTTTTCTGTTTTGGGTAGTTTACTAACTGTACTGTTACATTCAATGTTAGCAGTAAATAATTTAGGTTTAAAGTTTGTTTCGTAAAATGTGTGATTTAATAAAGTTGTTTATCGCCACATGTTTTTGTTGCTTCATCAATATGCAGATTAAGAAAATTTGCATCCGTGATTGAAATCGTTTCAAACACGGCCGTGTTTTCAACTCGTTTTTCATTGGGTTTCTAAACCCATTCACCTGACCAGAATACGTTGCTCTGGTTGGGTAAGAGCTGCATGAATAATTAATGAGTTGGAGAACGTCGTTTTCCAATTTCAGGAACGGATAAAGATCTACGAAAACGATATTGTCATCATTGTTCAAGTTCGCTTAACTTCTAAAATCTTTAACCACTCAGGAAATAAACTGGTAAAGACTGCATTGAAACTAAAACTAAAAGTAAAAGTAAAGTGGTGCATTTATATAGCGCCCTTATCACAACGTCTCAAAGGCGCTTTACAATGATCAATTTACCCCCAGCGGACTGGAAGCATATACAGGCGCAAATTGCAGCCGCTTCTAAGCAGTCCATGCATGCTGGTACTCATTTTACCGACCCCGGAAGGATGGAAAGCTGAGTGAACTTTAGCGGGAAAGAAGGTCGCCAAATATTCCAGTCTCGGCACAACCGGGAATGGAACCAGGGACCTCAGGGTTGGAAGGCAGAGATCTTACCACCACGCCAACCCCTCCGCTCTCTAATGGCTTCAACATTTGTTTCAACATCCATTCGATTTTGTTGAACGATATTGAACGACGTTGACTGCTGGGGTGGGGAAACAATGTCAACCCATCATCAACACTTGATTCAACAAAGCTAGACGAGAGGTCTGGTGTTCAGTCCCTGGCTGCAGCCATGGTTGTTTTGGTGGAGACGGACATACTACGTCATTGACACTCACAGACCGATTAGTGCGCACACGCGTTTTTACTGTCAGTAGCATGTAACAAGGCAACCTTTTTCAAAATGAATGGCTTTTTCATTTCTGAAAAAAAGTTCTCATGGTTCATATTTCTTGACTGATCTTGTTATATGCAGCTACGCTACCTTTTTCGCTTGATGCTGCCTTCGTAATGATCCTTCTCCTGCAAATTCCTTGGCTGCAGAGACCCATTGAGGCCACATTCTTGTGATACGATCTCGCATCCATCGCAGGTTCAAACTGGTTAGTGTGTCAATGAACGAACCTTCCAATTCATATCTCATTGTAGCAACCTACAAATTTTGCAAAATTGAGGACTTTATGTAAGTGATGCGGGGAACAGAAATCATCATCGCCATTGTCGTAATTGGCACCGTCACCGTTATTGTTGTCATCATCATCATCATCATCATCATCATCGTTATCGTTATCATCACATCATTGGCATCATCATCCTCGTCATCATAGTCGAAGGTTAGAGCGACGACGGGCTGAAGGCCCGGAAACAAGTTGTAACATTGTTGGAAGAAAACGTCCCAAAATTGTTATAAGAACGCTTCTCACAATGTTGGATACGCATTTGACATTGTTGGAAACACGTCACTTAAGTACAGTCACTTTAGTCACCACCGCCATTTTAAATTGCTCATGGTTCTCAGATTGGAGACTGAGCCCTTAACTCTGATCGGTCTTTGCAATACAACATTGTTAAAAGGGCGAGTAAATTAAAAGGGCGGCTACATGCTTCAGCTTTTGTCACTTTTGTGTATGCTGGGGAAAATGCTTGATCAAAATCAAAACATTCTTCCCACACAAAAATGTTGAGCAAACGTCATCAAACATGCATGCTTAACGTCCCAACACTGTTGATCCAACAAATGTTTTATAACAATGTTTGAACGTGTAGGG
>OX421458.1:10803743-10808743 GCA_949126865.1 Montipora capitata | reverse complement strand
TGTGATCAGCAAGGGAGCACCCGCCAGAGCCTCGGGGAGAGCCAAGTCTTTAATATTGAAAGTGCTGACTAGAAGCGAAAAAGGTAAACATTATATAAATATTATTACAGCCTAGGGGAGCAGTCAAAGCCAACCCAATCAGTTTGTGTTCAGATCGAAATCTGAAAATTGCTGAGGACACATAACTAGTTAACAAAGCTGTAAAGCAATAAAGCTATAAAGCTATAAAGGTATAAAGCTATATAGCTATATAGCTATGAAGCTAGTTAATAAAGCTATCGTGAGTGCTATGAGTTCATTCAATTAGTTTTTGTTCATTATTAAAAAAAATGGTTGCTTTATTTTTACAAAATTAATATTACAAATCATCACCTGTACCGTATTACTTATTTACAAACAAAACATAGTTGTAATACATTTTCGGTTACTAAGAAATGTACATTTAATTGCGACTGTTAAAGGTGTATTAAACAAAGAAACGGACAAGCAGAGATGAGATTTAAATAGGAAAATTTCTTTCAAAAGTGAAAAAGGCTCATTTGATGGTGTTTTCTTCTCTTCCCTTTTATCAGAAACATTTCATTTTCACTAATAGCGATAATCATAATCATAATCAGCTGATGACGCCTCGTTTTATAACACAGTACACCACCACCATATTCTAAGACCAAAATACAAAATAATGCTTTGGATAAGACAAATTTACTCGAGCTCAATTGAATTTCGAATGTGTCTGGATAGATATTTGGCAAAGATTCAGTTTGTTTTAATAGGAAAAGCGATAGATCTAGATGGGTGGCCAGGTCGAAATCGACATGTTAAAAGTAGACGTAATTAAATTTGATTCTTAAAAAAATCTGCTTTAAGTCTCTAGTATTTTAGGAGATACTGATTATAGTATAGTAATGCGGCAAATGAACCGCTCATGAAATCGAAGATGAGCGCAAAACTGCAAATAACTTTGCATCCAGCCAGAAATTGCCCGCAAATACGAACGAAAGCGAGAGATGTACGCGCTCCACTAACCTTGCGAATCGAAGTTCATCCAATGAGCTGAATCAGTTCGAAGCTCTTTTAAAACATTGTAGTTCAGAGCTGTAATCAGAATGCAGACAACCGTAGCAATAACAAGGAAAAATCTGCCATTTCGACCACGCAGTGGCCTAATCATGGTTGTTTGTGCCATGTACAGAGGAAGGAAGGAAAAGGCCTGGACACCGGATGTTGTTTTTTTCCTTTCGTGTCCGGTATTGGTATTAGTAAGATAATGGTTTGACACTGACTAGTTTTTTTGATGTTTCGTGCAAGGCGTTTCGGCTGGTGCTTAAGCCTTCATCAGTTGCAATATGACGGTATTGTTGGCGCTAGAGGCCAGGGCGCTTATACATATCTCTTTCCGACCTACTGCTAGAGGCAAATTTACGGCGGCAAAGCCGCGCGGAGAATGGGGAGAGCCCTCCCCATTCTCCGCGCAAGCAATACCACCACCCGCTCAGGTTACTTCTGCGTTAACGTTTCGTTATCTACAAATATCGAACAACTTCTCTTAAGAGAGACACTCAAGTAAGAATAATATAATTTTCATAATTTTATAACAAGTAGCAGCCTGCAGTTTGCTGCTTTACATAAATGCAATGCAAAATATCTATAGTCTAAGGCCCCATTCACACCAATGCATTTTTGTTTGAAAACACATACCTTTTGATGCGTTTTCGCCCATCATCCACACTACAATGGTCCAAAACGCTGACGGAAACGGTATGCAAAGGAGAGTTTTGAAGCAAGCAACCGTGGACAAGGGGAGAATTTTGGAAACGCTCTTCCTGTAGTGTGGATCGTTGAAAACGATGACTTGAAAAGCGTGGGAAACATTGTTAACAAAAGTTGTGGATGAAAATATCTTGCTTCGTTTTCGCCCATATGAAAACGAATACCTCCTTTTGAAAAAGCATTAGTGAGGATGGGACCTCAGCCTTTTTCTAGGCGTGGCGGCCGGAGAAGCCGTTAAATAATTCGCGATGAATGTTATGAATTATATTTTGGCGACATCCGTATCGTTCAGCCAAATGCAAAATTAAGTATGAAAATTGTCATCCCCAGGACTACATTCACTCGGAGGATCAATTCCATTATTATGGGGTCTGGAACCTAAACAATTTTAAACAAGTCAGGGGAGTAGGTCGGCAGTAGCTATATAGGTTGCGCATGCGCATAGTTTTGAGCTGGCGCTTGAAGTCCGACGGCTATGCCAAACAATGTCGAAAAAAAGTCGCTGCCTTTCGCTGCCCAAGTGAAATTGCTTTGCGCATGCTTAATTAAGGTACAGACCAGACCGCGGGGCTGGTGCACGTGTTAGTGTGCGCGGCCGTGCTTTTAATTGTTTTGACTGGAGCCTAGCTTAAAAGACTGGACTGTGATTGATATTCGGTTGTGACATCAGTCAGAGAAAATGTTCCATATACCTCACTTAATCATCATGCAAGAACGAAACAAGACAAGTTCAGTTGCAAGAAACGCTGCCCGTTGAAATACCTGTTGAGAAACTTGATCCGCAAAGTTAGACATTTTGTAGAACCAAAATTACCGATAGAGTTGTGAGGCAAGTTGTCTGTGCGATATCGGCTTCTTCAAGCTTCCAGATAATCAATTTAACACAATAGAGGCGAGTTTCAGTACATTGAATTATATCTTAGTTTATTTACACACGTAGTTTAAAAAAAGTACCCACATTTGGCCAATGAACGTTCCCAACTGGTGGAAATTTTTCGCCGAGAGGGGTGGAACAGTGAAAGCATCTTCACCTAACAAAATAGCGAGTATATATACCGCAGAGTATGTTTCAGTTGATACAAAATTGGAAAGGTTTTCTCGCTTCATGGAACTGCACTGAATTTCATTAGCAGAACATGGTTGGATTGATGGTAACCGAAGCAAATACTGTATTTGCAACACAGCGATAAATTGCCTTCATTTCCGAGAAAATGATGTAGGAAAACGCTTGAAGTTATTCCTTTTTTTTCCTGCGACAAATTTCCAGGGGAAAGAACTGTTTCATTTTATGTCTGTACAAATAAGATGATTTTGTGTTGGAAAACGCTCAATAGCAGCTCTTGTAATGTATAATGCGATAGGCTCGTTACCCTAGCCAAGAAACAAAAGACCAAGGACTTAAAAAACGATAGAAGCTGCTTACAATACCAAACAGTAGCACGTTAGTGGAGCTGCTACACTACTGCAGTGATCTTTGTACCAGACCATAGTGCGAAGGCTATAGACCACCACCTAAAAGCCAACTTCTCTTCGCGGCTACTTCTTACAATTATACATTTTCTTTATTATTTTTGACACTGCCGTTCTGAGTTCTTTCAGCCGCCAGCAGTAAAGAAATGGGTTTACAGACGAATTCATAAAAACTGCTGTTGTGGCAAGACTCCAGGCCGGTTCCCAGTTTTTAGTTATAACATAGAGAGACATAGCGAAGCACATTGGAAGATAAAAAATCACCATGACGATGAAAAATAGAAAAGAATTGAATGCACTTTTTTTTAAGAAGAACATGTTTGGCGCATCAGTAGTTTGAAGGCTAACGGCCTGTCGTTGATGGATAATTTTTCTTCGTTGACGCTGAACAATTCGGTATATTCTGGTATAGGAGCTGATGGAAATTATGAGACACAAACTCACTCCAATGGCTATCAGAAGAAAGTAGGCAAGCATGTTCCAAAAATATATCCCAGATAATAAGAATATTGCTAGCCACAAAACAGCTAGAACAAGCTTGGCTCGCTGGCAAGTCACTAGTGTTGGGTATCTCATGTGATAGTGAAGAGCTAAGAGTCTGTCTACACTCACAGCTGTTATGGATAGCAATGAGGTACCACATGTTGCAAAGGAAAGCACGGAGGATACACTGTCGAGAAAGTGATTTCGAACAAATCCACTTGCGACGTAGACTGGTTGGACGACAAGCCCAACTAGAAGGTCTGACACAGCCAGACTGCCAAGGAAAAGGACGGATGCTGTTGAACGTAGCGAGGGTGTTGTATATATGGCCACCAAGACTAACGAATTTCCAGCGATGCCGATGACCATTAACGGTACGTTCAGAGAGCAGTTTATGAGCACAACAGTTTCGTTGCAAGTGAAGTACTTGTAGCGGTCAATGTTATGACCAGCCTTTGATGAGTAGTGACCATTTTCGGTCATAGTGAAGTTAGATTGGTTAAACATCTTCCAAAAAAACTCTCTGTTCGCCGCGGTCGTCAGTGGTGAACTTGGCAGGTGCCTTTACTGTTCTCAGTGAATTATACTCCTCTTACTTTTCCATATGACAGCTGTTTGGACGACCTTGAGTAAATAAAGAGCAAAATTGAGTAGTTAAAGCAAAAGTGGTAGATTACATTAAAAAATAGATGTAAATTACGAGGACTTTCTATTTGAGAAAAATTCAATCAACGTAACTTAAATTATGGCAAAAGCTGATACAACGCTTTCGCGGTTTTTACGGTTCCCGGTGACGATTGTATAAGTTGGTCGTTTCTGATCGAAATAGATGTTATCGTTGACACGTTTGAAGTGCTGTCAGTTCGAAACAAGGTGCGGACCTCAATATCAAATCAAATCGCCCTTCAGTCAATTCACGAATGCAAATGATACGTGACGGTGACGAGATATCAAAAATATCTGGTGGTCTCGATATGCGGAGTTGCATGATTAGCAGTTACCCTAGTAATTATAATTTTAGGAGAGAAGACACGGATTTCTTTGGAATATTTTCCGTGGACTAAGTTTTACTTCTAACTAGTTCCCAGTCCATTTGCAAAACCAATACACAATGAATGACTAAACCACTACACCTCTTCGCGTCCACGCGTTAAAAAACTATCTTTATAAAATTTGGTTCGTAACTTTGCTGAAGTGTCGTAACTACTGCTTAAGTGTCGTAACTGAGTATCTTATTGTTGGTTTCTCTTTCTTCTAAAAATAATTATGAGCTTGTA
>OX421458.1:10768743-10783743 GCA_949126865.1 Montipora capitata | reverse complement strand
ATAGTCAAAGCCATAATCATAATCATAAGAAAATGGTCTTATGATTATGATTATGTTGATCATAAGGGCGCCTATAATTATGTTTCTGGACGTTCCCACTAAGACATAAGCGACATAACAGCGTTATGTTCGTGCTTATGATTATGATTATGATCGTTATGTCGCTAGTGAGAACCGGCTAGGCTTAACAGTTTCTCGACTGACAAAAATTCTCATGTATTCAAACACCTGAACGGTTCACCTAGTTGTAACCGCAAGTGTTCGGTTGATTCTTTCAAGATTGTAGATTCAGCCGCTTAAAGCCAAAACTAAATGCGCAATTACAACACAACAATGATTTTTGCTTCTTGTGACTCGATTATGTAATTAACACTCGTGCACTTGCACGCGCAGATTTGTAACTGTTACAGTATTTTAACTTTCGAACTGCTAACGTACTCAAATTGTAAACGTATTTAAAACAGTGGAAAAGGAAACAACACATTAAACTGATAATGGCATGAGTCATGCCGAAACATGTCTTTAAAAAGTTGTATCGTGAGCTTGAAATTTCTGTTAATAAAGTCTAATTATCAATAAGACCCGTCACCCTTGAGGGCGAAGGGTCTAATTGTTTTAATATTACCCAACTAGTCGGACAGAAAAGGCAATAATAAAGTTAGCAAATGCAAGTTGAAGAAATATTTATTTGGGAATAAAACGAAAGAAAGCGTCACGCTTTTCGCTACTCGAGGACTATTACTAATACACGTCAAGAGATATCATAATCTCTTGTGACACGTTAAAATGCAAGATTTGCATTAGTCCACTAGTTGGGTGATACTAATAATAAATTATACCCTTAACGTATATACTTTGATAATATTGGTCATAGTTGGAATTAGTAGACAAGCTCCTTCAAATTGGGGGGGGGGGGTACTAAAAATAATTAATACGGGGCGCCTCCTCCCCGAGGTCAGAAGACCCCTTACCCTTTTATTTTATATACCATTATTTGGCAGAAAAGATACCCCTTCCGTATACCTTCCATTGACAAATTGGTACCCCTTTCGTATACCTTCCATTGGAAAATAATGAAATGCCCTTTTAAATACCTAAATGACAGATTTCCCTACTCTTTCATATAATTCGACTTGTGAAATCCCTAACCCCTTTCGGGTGGAGCCTCCCAGTATAGGTCATTATAGGGAGTACCCCTACCTCCCCCCCCCCCCCCCCGGTCTCTATCATGATTGAATTTATTCGCGGTCTCATCGGCAGTAATTACACACAGTGTACAATGGTCTTCTAGTGCGCCTTAGGTAGAGAAAAGAGTAACAAGCAAAAGGATCTTTTAACTTACATGTACAACTTTGTTTAATAACCTGTTTAATTAAGATGACGTTGAATACAAGAAAAATCCGAAATATGAAGCTACACTTTGGAATAAAGCTACTTATGACAATCACTCAATCAAATTGTACTGCTGTATTGCTTAATTGCTTCGTCAGGATATTTAGTCCACAAAACAGCTCCTCTATAGTGGAGGCTTTGTTTTGCAATTTCTTTTGTGGATTAGATTTCTAAACGCAGTTTTTCTAATTGATACTTTCCCTTTTCCGGCCCCCATAAACTTTAACCTCAAATCAATCACTTTCATGGTATAAATAAAGGCTCTTTGCCGCAGCGTGTTTAACATTTACTTAAAGGCCGCTGCGGACTTCTTATTCAACCTAAGTAACAATCCTGTTGAGATCTCTTTGAAAGATGCACTTTTTTAAAAGCTTAAAAGCACAGACATCGTGTTATCGATTGATTAAAGGGAAACAAGGGTCTAGAAAAAGTTTACCTTAAACGAAAGCCCACCTGCTCAGCATTTCAAAAATGGTTGTCATTTGGCGTAGAACTGACTTGGATTCTAATCATATGGCTTCGAAATCGTTCAAAATCGCCGCCATCTTGGAACACTGGCCGCCATATTGGAAGTGAGGAATGATAACGAGGGTATGACGTAACAATAGTCAAGGTTTGTTTTGACCCGGATTTGACCTTTGCACACATGCAAGAGTTAGTGTCAAGGCCGGAATTATGGTTCATTGCCTCGCTGTTGGATGTAGTAATACTTATAAAAATTCTAAAGGACGTATCACTTTTCACAAACTTCCCGAAGACAAATATCGTAGAAAACAATGGCTCGCAAAAATAAAACGAGAGGGAGAATTACCGAGACCTGAGAACTGTCGTGTGTGTTCCGATCATTTCACAACAGAAGACTACGAGCGGGATCTTCAGGTATGAAAGTTTTTAATTTTACTCCGGCTACTTCGCATTCACATGGTAAACAGTATACTTTACAATCAGATTTTAATTCAATTATTTTAAGCTGATACGCTTCATTTATTTATTTTGGAAAATGGCGCGAAACAGGCCGCCAAGATCGCAGTAATGACAATGGTCTGACATTTGTATCGAATCGCGAAAAATAAAGTCCCTGCCGCCTGGCGCCGTGCATTTTCAGCCGAGTGATTCTTATATTTTGTCTCTGAAATAGCGTCTAAATTTAATTAACGTCAAGAAGAATAATTATATCGCTTTTTTGTAAATATATCGCCTGGTCTTCAGGTCACGCAAATGGTGTTTTATATATATAAATTTATAAAATACAGTGTTTTAATAATTTTTACAGGCGGAGCTTCTTGGGACTACAAGGCGCAAAAGGAAACCACCGCTTAAGGAAGACGCTGTACCTAGCATTTTTGGCCATGCTCCACCGAAAAAAGTCCGTAAAACAAGTATTGATCGAGCAAGCCGTCGAGGTCCAAGCGATCTCCGAGAACGTCCATCTCCTGGCAACAAAGACTTTCAGTTTTCGTTGGCATGCCCTGACAATTGGTACAAATGCACCAGTTATGTCTGCCAAGACGCGATTGAATTGCCCCGTCGGCGGCTTCCGGTGGCTCTTGAGTCACGTTTGAGTCACTTTCGTCTTCTTCGGAGGTGTCGCGCTGTGGCTCAAACATAAACGGGCGTATAACCCCATCTGCCTCGATTTCTAGATCGAGCGATGAGTCGCTATCGCTTTCAACAGGTGTTTCAATGTCACTGTTTGTGTATTGGGCGGCCATGTTTTACTGCCTTGACTATTCTGACGTCACAGCCTCCCTTACATGAAAGAGATTCAAGATGGCGGCGAGTAATAGCAAAATGACGATTTTTCCTTCCCGATTACTTACGACAAAGATGACAACAGAGCAAATTTTTGCTGTTTTCAGGTATTTTATTGTATGAACTTTCATTTAAGGTAAACTTTTTCTAGACCCTTGTTTCCCTTTAATTAAATCCTGCAGAGTGAATTCGCTTCCCTGGCTCATTTCCTCCAGTGTCTGGTTGTGATTGGCTAAAGAAATATGAATTATTAAAAAGTTATTTCCTTTTAACGAAAGTCAATTTTGAATATGTTTTCAGGAAGTTTTGCTCACAATTCGAAATTTCTAGAGACTTTCTGTCAGCTTTAGGCCACGTAACTTTCTAACGAGTCATCATCGTGCTAACGTCCAGAAATGTACCACTTAACTGTTCTACATATATATATCATAGGCATAACACAAGAAAAATTTAAAGACAAAAAGTTCACAAAATTTCTCATACATTTTTAACGGCCATATTATTGTAAACTGAATTGAGATGTCGTAACTAGGCTATTCAGTAGGACGCATGCATCGGTTTCCCTGTGAATGTTTTCGGCACAATTTCCTTAAAATCTTTAAAACTCCCTTGCGTAGTTCGCGAAGACGCCAGCCATATAAGAATGGATTAATCGACGAGTTGGCAAATACCAAAGTTGTCGTAAAAATCCAGCCTGTTTTTTGGTTGGAGACAAAATAATCGCCATAACACAGTCGATAAATAAGCCATGGAAAATAACAAACGATTGAACAGATATAAAACACAAATGTATTTACAGCAGCGCGTCGTAATGAGAGGAACTTTAGCGTTGTTGACGCATGCGTGTTCAAGCTTTGAACCGCTTGGTGTTGAACGTGGATTTGTCTCTGATGCCGGCGAACGATTCTATAGATACCAATGTAAGAAGTTGTGGCTGCCACGATGTAAAGGAATATTAAAGCTACACCGGCGTAAAGGAATTCCGCTGGCACCCAAACTTTGTTTTAGAAAATAAAGTGTACTAGCCAAATGAATTAGTAGACAATTTCTTGCCAATTTTGCCTTTGTAGCTTCTATATCCCGATCCTCGGAGTACATTTCTATTCCCGCGGCCTAACTTCAACTGTAATTTCTCATTCTTGGTTTTTTCTTCATTTGCATTGTAATTCATCTTTATTTGATCATGTTTTCCTTCAAATAAAAATATGCACAATAATTACGTCGGTCAAGCCTCAATACACTTGAGAACACGTTTGATAAAACCAAATTTTCCTTAATTTACAATGCAGGACAGGAAATTGTCCTGCACATTCGACGCGCGTTTTATTAGTCTTGCCCGCCTCCCAAAACAACATGAAATCACCAAATTCCATTTTTCGTCGATCACATGCATATAAATATAAGATTTAGAATATTCTACTGTTACATTTCTGCGCAATAAAACGTCAAAATCGGCCAGTTCCCGTTTAAGTAATTCGTTTTCGATTTAAGGCTTAATCAACTTGAGTTGACAGCTGGTTTTCCTCTGCAAAGTAACATGTTAATTGTCTCCTTGATAGCCAATCGAAGATCGCGAAGTCGCCAGTAGTACAAAAATGGATTAATAGAAGAATTTACCAAAAGGAGAGTCATATAAAAATTCCATTCCTTTCTCCAAACGTTATGCGAAGAGCTGACCGAATAGAGAAACAGTAGAATATGGGCAGGAAAGTAGCAAGCCAACATAGAAATGTGAAACACGAATGTGTTCACAGTGCTTTTTACAAGTTGTTTCATATGCAAGTTTTCATTTCCCTCAACAGCGACAGCTGCATTTTGAGTCCGAATGCGGAAATGGTGCCGGCGAACAACTCGGTAGATGCTGATGTAGGAGAACGTGGAAATGGCAAGGCAGGTGCCTGTGGAAATTGCTGATAAAATGTCATACCAAAAAATATCCCAAAAGTAGACACCGGAATAAGCAAAGCTGACACACCAAATAATAACGACTATAAATCTAACTCGGGATATTGTCACCACCGTTGAATATCGCAGATGATAGTGGACCGTCAAGAGACGATCTACGCTTTTAGCCGTTATCAGCCACATCGAGACACCACATAGGCTGTTGCCCAATGTATTCCAAATCTTTTGCAACGAAGGATCTTCGGAGAGTTCCTTTGCAATGTAGATCGGTTGAGCAACTAGTCCAACCAACAGATCTGAAAGCGCTAGACTACAAAGAATCAACATCGACGGTCGAGACTTCATAGCTGGAGTTCTCCGTATGGCGGTTAACACCAATGCGTTGGCAAAAATTGAAACAAGAACAAATGGGCCATTCAGGATAGCATTCACGAGGGCAATGGTTTCTTGATCAGACATAACGCGGCCCAGTTTTTAGCTCCTGTTTTCCTGATTTTAATTCTGAAACAAAAAACAAATAACGTTTTCCGGTTTCATTTATTATCCTTTATATTATCCTTTTTATTATCCAAGTCGCCAACCTTCCAACATTTCTTTTGGTACACGCCTGCGCACTAATCGGTATCTCAATGACGCATCCATGTCCGTATCCATAGTAATAACCGCGGCTGCAGCCTGGGACTGAATACCAGACCTCTCGTGAAGCCTTGTTGAATCAAATGTTTGATGGTGTGTTGAAATCGTTTGTCCACGGCCACACCAGCAGTCAACATCGTTCAACCAAATCGAACGGATGTTGATGCCGTTTCCCCGGGCCTTGGGGATTTTTTCCCCGATAATCTTCTCACCAGTTAGCTTTCCGGATGGATAAACAAGTACCCGGCTTATTCCCGGTTCCAACTGAGACAGATCACGCGAGAACATAAGTAATGCACCTATCAATGTTAAGCCCTAGGGAGGGGGGGGGGGGGAGGGACATTGTCATTTAAAATAATTCAAATTCCCCACCCCTGGGACAAAATAATTGGTCAAAATGTCCACCCGGCGTCAAGTGAAGGTGGTAAAATGTCCTTTGTACAATCAAAATCGCTAGCCTGTGGACGTCACATAAGATCAAAATCCCTACCCTGGGGACAGACCAAACTCCCGTGGTTAGCCCGACCCCCCCTCCCTTGGGTTTAACATTGATAGGTGCAAAAATTCATCAAGTTTCCGTGCGGGAAGCAAATACAATTTCCATCATTTCACGACGAGAAAGCAAACTCCTACAGATTTACTAGTCACATCTTATGCCTCAACAAGCTTACTTGATAGTTAGCGTATTGTTAGAAATTTTCACTATTGAAAGTGTCAAGATACGTAGCTAAATGAGCTCATGGTTAGTTCACCGCGTTCACTTTATTTGCATATGGGTGCTCTAGATTTTTCGTCGTCGGTGATCCCAAATTCATCTCCTGAATATATTTTGTAATTAGCCGAGTGACTCGCCTACTTTCCTGGCTAATCAAATCGTGAAGCCTTACAGCAGGCTGGTTGCTTAAGATTAGCTATATATACCCGCTGTGATAAACTCTGTGCGAAACTTATGGAGAAAAAATAAGGATGGCCTCCTTTTACTGCGTTTGGCACACAGACCTGGGCTCACGCGCCAGAAAACTTTAATAAAAATCCAAACGGGAGCCTGTAGAACGGACTTTTTTTCCCAGCGTTATACTGAAAAATGTCTAATAACAAATTATACCCTTAACGTTTATATTATGATAATATTAGTTATTGTTGGAATTAGTAGACAATTTCTTGCCAATTTTGCCTTTGTAGCTTCTATATCCCGATCCTCGGAGCACATTTCTATTCCGGCCTAACTTCAACTTTAATTTCTCATTCTTGGTTTTTTCTTCATTTGCATTGTAATTCATCTTTATTTGATCATGTCATTGTAAATTTAAACGAACTCTGAACTTTTTGTGGACTCTAAACTTCTGACGGACATACATACACATATGACACACAGTTATACTGTTTTACTGTTACATTTCTGCGCAATAAAACATCAAAATCGGCCAGTTGCCGTTTATAAAATTCGTTTTTGATTAAGGCTTAATCAACTTGAGTTGACAGCTCGTTTTCCTCTGCAAAGCAACATGTTAATTGTCTCCTTGATAGCCAATCGAAGATCGCGAAGTCGCCAGTAGTACAAAAATGGATTAATAGAAGAATTTGCCAAAAGGAGAGTCATAGAAAAATTCCATTCCTTTCTCCAAAGGTTATGCGAAGAGCTGACTGAATAGAGAAACAGTAGAATATACATAGGAAAGTAGCAAGCCAACATAGAAATGTGAAACACGAATGTGTTCACAGTGCTTTTTACAAGTTGTTTCATATGCAAGTTTTCATTTCCCTCAACAGCGACAGCTGCATTTTGAGTCCGAATGCGGAAATGGTGCCGGCGAACAACTCGGTAGATGCTGATGTAGGAGAACGTGGAAATGGCAAGGCAGGTGCCTGTGGAAATTGCTAATAAAAGGTCATACCAAAAAATATCCCAAAAGTAGACACCGGAGTATGCAAAGCTGACACACCAAATAATAACGACTATAAATCTAACTCGGGATATGGTCACCACCGCTGAATATCGCAGATGATAGTGGACCGTCAAGAGACGATCTACGCTTTTAGCCGTTATCAGCCACATCGAGACACCACATAGGCTGTTGCCCAATGTATTCCAAATCTTTTGCAACGAAGGATCTTCGGAGAGTTCCTTTGCAATGTAGATCGGTTGAGCAACCAGTCCAACCAACAGATCTGAAAGCGCAAGACTACAAAGAATCAACATCGACGGTCGAGACTTGATAGCTGGAGTTCTCCGTATGGCGGTTAACACCAATGCGTTGGCAAAAATTGAAACAAGAACAAATGGGCCATTCAGGATAGCATTCACGAGGGCAATAGTTTCTTGACCAGACATAACGCGGCCCAGTTTTTAGCTCCTGTTTTCTTGATTTTAATTCTGAAACAAAAAACAAATAACGTTTTTCCGGTTTCATTTATTATCCTTTATATTAACCTTTTTATTATCCAAGTCGCCCATAAAGGAAGTTCCAATTCCAGTATCGACTTGGTATCAATATTCCGTTCTCCATTCGGTATTACTGTATCGTTTTTGTAGTCAAATTCAATGTCGTTCAAAGTTAAAATGGGACAAGGTGAACTTGCTGTTTAATTGACAAGATTCGGTCGAAATAATTAAGAATGAGTAACTAATGGTATTGATTTAACCGATATTCTAACAGGTTACGATACTTCTCTGGCAAATCTCAGTATCGATGATCTCGAATATTTATATTTAATATTCACTTGGTCAGCTCAACGTCATTGAAAAAAACGGCATGTGTTGTAGGCCGTTCCTATTTCTAATTTCGACGTGAACTTGTGTTTTAAAATTGGTTTATTTTTCTGTTTTGCGTAATTTAATAGCATGGGAAATGGTTTTCAAGGAAGCTCCTCTGTATTCTATCCTGAGCCGACCAATCATAAGACCAAGAGAAAGAAGGCTTTTGTGACAGACAAGACTGTTTTGTTCAAGCAATACGTCGGGGGTAAACAGCTTCCTCTTTCATTTTGCCCCCAAAACGGAAAATTTCACCAGTGGTCATTTAGTTTAATTGTACACGAGATAATGAAAATATGGAGATATGTTACTTCGTCAAGATAGTGAAATGTTCCACTGAATTCCATTGTTTTGTTTTGGCGAAATTGTGCTCTTCACAAAACAAATCTTGAACAAGAGAAGTTGTAGGGAAAAATGGATACAATTACGTTTGGCGAAAGAATCGTGATTGTCTGTAACGATACTAAATATTTTGAGCGAGAGCCGATACTTAATAATATACTATATTTCGGCTGGCCACCAGCCTTCTTCAGCTTCAGTGAGAGTTTAAATTGGATTGCTTCTATGTACATATATATATATATGGTAAATTGTTGTTGACGTAATACTGGAAAAAATGTGATAAAATGTGGAAGTTACAACTAATTTGAATTGAATACTAAAAGAGTAACGGGAATAAAAGACAGAAGATACTGCAAATCAGTTGGTTGAGCACCGGGTTGTCACGCGGGAGGTCGTGAGTTCAACTCCGGCCGGACCAACACTCAGGGTCTTTAAATAACTGAGGAGAAAGTGCTGCCTTTGTAATTACATCTGCAAATGGTTAGACTCTCTAGTCTTCTCGGATAGGGACGATAAGCCGGAGGTCCCGTCTCACAACCCTTCAATGTTCATAATCCCGTGGGACGTAAAAGAACCCGCACACTTGTCGCAAAGAGTAGGGTATGTAGTTCCCGTTGTTGTGGTCTGTCTTCTGTGATGTATCATGGTTGGGAGGGTAAATGCTCGGAGAAATTAGCTACACCGAGCTACTCTAAAAATCCGAGGGTAAATAAAGGTATATGATATGATATATATGATATGAAATCTAACAAATCTTCGTTAATTACGCCGATCAGATGAAGCCAGTTTGATCCAACGTACACCGACAGGAGTATTGTCTACGGTCGCTTGCTTGAAAATGCTATGACGATAATTATTGATGGTGAAAAAATGCTAACAATTTTTTTTTTTCGGGCAAGAAAGTACGCTAACAAAATAATGTGTAAAGAAATTGCCGCCACCCACCACCTCTTGAAGAAAACGTTTTCCTACCTGATATTGGACTGTTAAATAATTTCAGTAAGATTGGACAGTATCTTTCTTGATGGGGTATGATTCTAGCTCTGAAGCTGAGAGTGTTTCGATTAATCATTAGCGCTGCTTATGAGATAAATTAAAAGAACAGCTTCGTTCTTCAGAGGAGGGAGAGTTTGCACCTGCACCTCCACCTTCCAACATTTCTTTTGGTACACGCCTGCGCACTAATCGGGATCTCAATAACGCATCCATGTCCGTATCCATAGTAATAACCGCGGCTGCAGCCTGGGACTGAATACCAGACCTCTCGTGAAGCCTTGTTGAATCAAATGTTTGATGGTGTGTTGAAACCGTTTGTCCACGGCCACACCAGCAGTCAACATCGTTCAACCAAATCGAACGGATGTTGATGCCGTTTCCCCGGGCCTTGGGGATTTTTTCCCCGATAATCTTCTCACCAGTTAGCTTTCCGGATGGATAAACAAGTACCCGGCTTATTCCCGGTTCCAACTGAGACAGATCACGCGAGAACGTAAGTAATGCACCTATCAATGTTAAACCCAGGGAGGGGGGGGGTGGTGGTAGGACATGGGGTGGGGATTTTGATATTTTCATTTAAAATAATTCAAATTCCCCACCCCTGGAACAAAATAATTGGTCAAAATGTCCACCCGGCGTCAAGTGAAGGTGGTAAAATGTCCTTTGTACGATGAAAATCGCTAGCCTGTGGACGTCACATACGATTAAAATCCCTACCTTGGGGACAGACCTCACGATCAAACTTCCGTGGTTAGCCCGACCCCCCCTCCCTGGGGCTTAACATTGATAGGTGCAAAAATTCATCAAGTTTCCGTGCGGGAAGCAAAGACACTTTCCATCATTTCACGACGAGAAAGCAAACTCCTACAGATTTACCAGTCACATCTTATGCCTCAACAAGCTTACTTGATAGTTAGCGTATTGTTAGAAATTTTCACTATTGAATGTGTCAAGATACGTAGCTAAATGAGCTCATGGTTAGTTCACCGCGTTAACTTTATTTGCATATGGGTGCTCTAGATTTTTCGTCGTCGGTGATCCCAAATTCATCTTCTGGATATATTTTGTAATTAGCCGAGTGACTCGCCTACTTTCCTGGCTAATCAAATCGTGAGGCCTTACAGCAGGCTGGTTGCTTAAGATTAGCTATATATACCCGCTGTGATAAACTCTGTGCGAAACTTATGGAGAAAAAATAAGGATGGCCTCCTTTTACTGCGTTTGGCACACAGATCTGGGCTCACGCGCCAGAAAACTTTAATAAAAATCCAAACGGGAGCCTGTAGAACGGACTTTTTTTCCCAGCGTTATACTGAAAAACGTCTAATGACAAATTATACCCTTAACGTTTATATTATGATAATATTAGTTATTGTTGGAATTAGTAGACAATTTCTTGCCAATTTTGCCTTTGTATTTTCTATATCCCGATCCTCGGAGTGCATTTCTATTCCGGCCTAACTTCAACTTTAATTTCTTATTCTTAGTTTTTTCTTCATTTGCATTGTAATTCATCTTTATCACGTCATTGTAAATTTAAACGAACTCTAAACTTTTTGTGAACTCTAAACTTCTGACGGACATACATACACATATGACACACAGTTATACTGTTTTACTGTTACATTTCTGCGCAATAAAACATCAAAATCGGCCAGTTGCCGTTTATAAAATTCGTTTTTGATTAAGGCTTAATCAACTTGAGTTGACAGCTCGTTTTCCTCTGCAAAGCAACATGTTAATTGTCTCCTTGATAGCCAATCGAAGATCGCGAAGTCGCCAGTAGTACAAAAATGGATTAATAGAAGAATTTGCCAAAAGGAGAGTCATATAAAAATTCCATTCCTTTCTCCAAAGGTTATGCGAAGAGCTGACTGAATAAAGAAACAGTAGAATATACATAGGAAAGTAGCAAGCCAACATAGAAATGTGAAACACGAATGTGTTCACAGTGCTTTTTACAAGTTGTTTCATATGCAAGTTTTCATTTCCCTCAACAGCGACAGCTGCATTTTGAGTCCGAATACGGAAATGGTGCCGGCGAACAACTCGGTAGATGCTGATGTAGGATAATGTGGAAATGGCAAGGCAGATTCCTGTGTTCATTACTGATAAAATGCCATACCAAAAAATATCCCAAAAGTAGACACCGGACAAAGCAAAGCTGACACACCAAATAATAGCGACCATGAATCGGAGTCGGAATATTGTCACTAATGTTGAATATCGCAGATGATAGTGGACCGCCATGAGACGATCTATACTTTTAGCCGTTATTAGCCCCATCGAGACACCACATAGGCTGTTGCCCAATGTATTCCAAATCTTTTGCAACGAAGGATCTTCGGAGAGTTCCTTTGCAATGTAGATCGGTTGAGCAACTAGTCCAACCAACAGATCTGAAAGCGCTAGACTACAAAGAATCAACATCGACGGTCGAGACTTCATAGCTGGAGTTCTCCATATAGCGGTTAACACCAATGCGTTGGCAAAAATTGAAACAAGAACAAATGGGCCATTCAGGATAGCATTCACGAGGGCAATGGTTTCTTGATCAGACAACGCGGCCCAGTTTTTTTAGCTGCTGTTTTCCTGATTTTCAATGCCGTTTGCAATGCTCAAAGTTTGTTCACTTATATGTATTCTGAAAAACAAGAACAAGTTGCGTTTTCCGGTTTCATTTATTAGTCTTTATAGAAGTCCAAGTCGCTGACAAAGATAGTTGTAGCTAATGGCAGTATCGACTTGGTATGAATAATCAGTTGGGCGCTTGCATTCGATATTAGTATCGTTTTTGTAGTGAAATTCAATATCGTCCAAAGTTCAAATGGGATGACTAGAGATCAACTCGCTGTTCATTGACAAGATTCGTTCAAAATGATTTCTCAACTTTTAGCACTGTGGAGACATGTAGAAGTCTCTATTTTGAGAAAAGAACTTTTTCTAGTTCAGTGCAGAGCTAAAATAGTGAGACACTTTTTCAAATGACTTTATAGAAAGGTGTGTGTGTGTGTGTTTGTGTGTATGGAATATACGAAGCAAGTCTTAATTAATTAAGCATGCGAAACTAATATTGCAAGTGGTATCGATATTTCTAACATGTTACGATACTTCTCAGGCAAAATTGCAGTATCGATGATCTGGCATATTTATATTTAAAATTCACTTAATTAGCTGCAACTTATTGAACAAAAAACAGCAGGTGTTGTAGGTGCTTCATGATTCCTATTTTGACGTGAGCTTGTGTTTTAAAATTTGTTTATTTTTCTGTTTTGTGTAATTTAATGGCATGATGGCAAATGGTTTTCAAGGAGGCTCCTCTATGCTGAGCCGACCAATCATAAAACCAAGTGAAAGGAGGCTTTTGTGACAGACGAGAGTGTTTTTTTTTCAAGCAATAAGTCGGAAGTAAACAGCTTCCTCTTTCATTTTGCTCCAAAAACCTAAAATATCACCAATGATCATTTAGTTTAATTGCAAGCGAGATAATGAAAATATGGAAATGTTACTTCGTCCTGATAGAGAAATGCGTTTTACTGGATTTCATGGGGTTTTTTTGCGAAATCTTTTCATTAGTTAGGGCTAATAATTCAGTTGACAACAGTTGACTAAAAGTCAATAGCCCTCAAGTCATTTTTCAAAGTGGAAATATTTTTGTTATACAAAACAATCGAAAATTTCTCTTCCATTGAGATTCTTAAGTTAGTTTTAGATCACATAGATTAAATCACCCGTTTGATCGATCCAGCCTGTATAACGATAAGATCGAGCTAACGAGCTATGTTGACTACTTTCAAGCAACCCATTAAGTTTTTTAATTTTATTTGAGTTCACCATTGTTCTTTAAAAACTGCTCATGGAATGATAACTTACCGTATTTACGTGTCACACGCCGTGGATCGAATTAAATTTATTAGTTTTTCCGCAGCTGTCGTGGCGTTTATTGCTAATAATGCAGTATGACTAAACCCTTAGGGGTATCCTTAGGATACGACTGAACCTTATGAACAAAATATAAAATCTTCACTGTCTACAAGAAGGACCATTAAAGTTTTCACGGGCAGGGGAGGAGTGGAATTGAGCTCTTCACTAAACAAATCTTGAACAAAAGAAGTTGAAGGGGCAAAAATGGACACAGTTACGTTTGGCGAAAGAATGATAATTTTTTATAGCGATAATCATTCATGGTAACAAAATGCAACCAAATGTGTTTTTTTTTTTAGGTAACAAAGTACTTTAAAAAATGGCAATGTAGAAAGCAATTGCCGCCACCCCCCACCTCCTTAAAAAAAAGTGGTTTCCCTACCGGTTATTGGAGTTCTAAATAATGAAAATATTTCAGTAAGATTGGACAGTATCGTTCTTGATCGGGGTGTGATTTGAACTCTCAAGCTGAGAATGCTTCGATTAATCATAAGCTCTGCTTATGAGATAAAAGAACCGCTTCGTTCTTCAGAGGAGGGAGAGTTTACACCTGCGGTGTCCAATTTAGGAAATACGATCCACCAATTAACCAAAAAAGATGGGATTACCGCATCCCTTGTGGAAAGTAAAATCCATTACCTATCTATATTAAAGTTTGTTAGCCATGACATCAACAAACGTTTGAAACATTAGCTTTTCAATCTGTTTGCTTTAGTCAACTCGCAATATTAAACCAAATTCTACTTTCTCCAAAGATTCTCGAAAGAGTTTGGCTTTTATGGTTTCGCGTTTAATGTTAATTTGTGAGCAGACAGTTCTTCTGATTTCGGTTAACAACCCGCTTAAACCCATGGGTTTCGGTTAAGACCGGTTATACAGGTTATAGCAACCCGCTCCCTTGTTTTTGAAGGAAGACCCGGGATTGTCTCCTGGAAGTGATGAGGACTTTCTTCGAAAATGTAGTTTTACTCTCTTAAAGAGACCAATCTGGGCCTAAGTGCCAACTTGGTTCGCGAGAATAAACAGCTGCCATAATTTTAAAAATGTGCAAAAGTTGTTCGTGAAAAATTAATTCCATGAATGCATTTTCAAGCGTTTTAGTAAATAATTAGTTCATCAAGCCTGAAAAGGACCTTGAAAGATCATAAGTTCGAGATGTTTGTTCCGAGATAAAAATAAATGATTTGCACCCTAAGAGGGACGATGAGTTTTCGACGAAATGTATAAAATATTTCCTCCACCTATTCTCGGGCATAAAATCTAATCGAAATAACATTTGGGGTTATTTATCTTTGTTA
>OX421458.1:10751243-10758743 GCA_949126865.1 Montipora capitata | reverse complement strand
GGATCTTCGGAGAGTTCCTTTGCAATGTAGATCGGTTGAGCAACCAGTCCAACCAACAGATCTGAAAGCGCTAGACTACAAAGAATCAACATCGACGGTCGAGACTTGATAGCTGGAGTTCTCCGTATGGCGGTTAACACCAATGCGTTGGCAAAAATTGAAACAAGAACAAATGGGCCATTCAGGATAGCATTCACAAGGGCAATGGTTTCTTGATCAGACATAACGCGGCCCAGTTTTTAGCTCCTGTTTTCCTGATTTTAATTCTGAAACAAAAAACAAATAACGTTTTCCGGTTTCATTTATTATCCTTTATATTATCCTTTTTATTATCCAAGTCGCCAACCTTCCAACATTTCTTTTGGTACACGCCTGCGCACTAATCGGTATCTCAATGACGCATCCATGTCCGTATCCATAGTAATAACCGCGGCTGCAGCCTGGGACTGAATACCAGACCTCTCGTGAAGCCTTGTTGAATCAAATGTTTGATGGTGTGTTGAAATCGTTTGTCCACGGCCACACCAGCAGTCAACATCGTTCAACCAAATCGAACGGATGTTGATGCCGTTTCCCCGGGCCTTGGGGATTTTTTCCCCGATAATCTTCTCACCAGTTAGCTTTCCGGATGGATAAACAAGTACCCGGCTTATTCCCGGTTCCAACTGAGACAGATCACGCGAGAACATAAGTAATGCACCTATCAATGTTAAGCCCTAGGGAGGGGGGGGGTAGGGACATTGTCATTTAAAATAATTCAAATTCCCCACCCCTGGGACAAAATAATTGGTCAAAATGTCCACCCGGCGTCAAGTGAAGGTGGTAAAATGTCCTTTGTACGATGAAAATCGCTAGCCTGTGGACGTCACATACGATTAAAATCCCTACCTTGGGGACAGACCTCACGATCAAACTTCCGTGGTTAGCCCGACCCCCCCTCCCTGGGGCTTAACATTGATAGGTGCAAAAATTCATCAAGTTTCCGTGCGGGAAGCAAAGACAATTTCCATCATTTCACGACGAGAAAGCAAACTCCTACAGATTTACCAGTCACATCTTATGCCTCAACAAGCTTACTTGATAGTTAGCGTATTGTTAGAAATTTTCACTATTGAATGTGTCAAGATTCGTAGCTAAATGAGCTCATGGTTAGTTCACCGCGTTAACTTTATTTGCATATGGGTGCTCTAGATTTTTCGTCGTCGGTGATCCCAAATTCATCTTCTGAATATATTTTGTAATTAGCCGAGTGACTCGCCTACTTTCCTGGCTAATCAAATCGTGAAGCCTTACAGCAGGCTGGTTGCTTAAGATTAGCTATATATACCCGCTGTGATAAACTCTGTGCGAAACTTATGGAGAAAAAATAAGGATGGCCTCCTTTTACTGCGTTTGGCACACAGACCTGGGCTCACGCGCCAGAAAACTTTAATAAAAATCCAAACGGGAGCCTGTAGAACGGACTTTTTTTCCCAGCGTTATACTGAAAAATGTCTAATAACAAATTATACCCTTAACGTTTATATTATGATAATATTAGTTATTGTTGGAATTAGTAGACAATTTCTTGCCAATTTTGCCTTTGTAGCTTCTATATCCCGATCCTCGGAGCACATTTCTATTCCGGCCTAACTTCAACTTTATTTTCTCATTCTTGGTTTTTTCTTCATTTGCATTGTAATTCATCTTTATTTGATCATGTCATTGTAAATTTAAACGAACTCTGAACTTTTTGTGGACTCTAAACTTCTGACGGACATACATACACATATGACACACAGTTATACTGTTTTACTGTTACATTTCTGCGCAATAAAACATCAAAATCGGCCAGTTGCCGTTTATAAAATTCGTTTTTGATTAAGGCTTAATCAACTTGAGTTGACAGCTCGTTTTCCTCTGCAAAGCAACATGTTAATTGTCTCCTTGATAGCCAATCGAAGATCGCGAAGTCGCCAGTAGTACAAAAATGGATTAATAGAAGAATTTGCCAAAAGGAGAGTCATAGAAAAATTCCATTCCTTTCTCCAAAGGTTATGCGAAGAGCTGACTGAATAAAGAAACAGTAGAATATACATAGGAAAGTAGCAAGCCAACATAGAAATGTGAAACACGAATGTGTTCACAGTGCTTTTTACAAGTTGTTTCATATGCAAGTTTTCATTTCCCTCAACAGCGACAGCTGCATTTTGAGTCCGAATACGGAAATGGTGCCGGCGAACAACTCGGTAGATGCTGATGTAGGATAATGTGGAAATGGCAAGGCAGATTCCTGTGTTCATTACTGATAAAATGCCATACCAAAAAATATCCCAAAAGTAGACACCGGACAAAGCAAAGCTGACACACCAAATAATAGCGACCATGAATCGGAGTCGGAATATTGTCACTAATGTTGAATATCGCAGATGTTAGTGGACCGCCATGAGACGATCTATACTTTTAGCCGTTATTAGCCCCATCGAGACACCACATAGGCTGTTGCCCAATGTATTCCAAATCTTTTGCAACGAAGGATCTTCGGAGAGTTCCTTTGCAATGTAGATCGGTTGAGCAACTAGTCCAACCAACAGATCTGAAAGCGCTAGACTACAAAGAATCAACATCGACGGTCGAGACTTCATAGCTGGAGTTCTCCATATAGCGGTTAACACCAATGCGTTGGCAAAAATTGAAACAAGAACAAATGGGCCATTCAGGATAGCATTCACGAGGGCAATGGTTTCTTGATCAGACATAACGCGGCCCAGTTTTTTTAGCTGCTGTTTTCCTGATTTTCAATGCCGTTTGCAATGCTCAAAGTTTGTTCACTTATATGTATTCTGAAAAACAAGAACAAGTTGCGTTTTCCGGTTTCATTTATTAGTCTTTATAGAAGTCCAAGTCGCTGACAAAGATAGTTGTAGCTAATGGCAGTATCGACTTGGTATGAATAATCAGTTGGGCGCTTGCATTCGATATTAGTATCGTTTTTGTAGTGAAATTCAATATCGTCCAAAGTTCAAATGGGATGACTAGAGATCAACTCGCTGTTCATTGACAAGATTCGTTCAAAATGATTTCTCAACTTTTAGCACTGTGGAGACATGTAGAAGTCTCTATTTTGAGAAAAGAACTTTTTCTAGTTCAGTGCAGAGCTAAAATAGTGAGACACTTTTTCAAATGACTTTATAGAAAGGTGTGTGTGTGTGTGTTTGTGTGTATGGAATATACGAAGCAAGTCTTAATTAATTAAGCATGCGTAACTAATATTGCAAGTGGTATCGATATTTCTAACATGTTACGATACTTCTCAGGCAAAATTGCAGTATCGATGATCTCGCATATTTATATTTAAAATTCACTTAATTAGCTGCAACTTATTGAACAAAAAACAGCAGGTGTTGTAGGTGCTTCATGATTCCTATTTTGACGTGAGCTTGTGTTTTAAAATTTGTTTATTTTTCTGTTTTGTGTAATTTAATGGCATGATGGCAAATGGTTTTCAAGGAGGCTCCTCTATGCTGAGCCGACCAATCATAAAACCAAGTGAAAGGAGGCTTTTGTGACAGACGAGAGTGTTTTTTTTTCAAGCAATAAGTCGGAAGTAAACAGCTTCCTCTTTCATTTTGCTCCAAAAACCTAAAATATCACCAATGATCATTTAGTTTAATTGCAAGCGAGATAATGAAAATATGGAAATGTTACTTCGTCCTGATAGTGAAATGCGTTTTACTGGATTTCATGGGGTTTTTTGCGAAATCTTTTCATTAGTTAGGGCTAATAATTCATTGACAACAGTTGACTAAAAGTCAATAGCCCTCAAGTCATTTTTCAAAGTGGAAATATTTTTGTTATACAAAACAATCGAAAATTTCTCTTCCATTGAGATTCTTAAGTTAGTTTTAGATCACATCGATTAAATCACCCGTTTGATCGATCCAGCCTGTATAACGATAAGATCGAGCTAACGAGCTATGTTGACTACTTTCAAGCAACCCATTAAGTTTTTTAATTTTATTTGAGTTCACCATTGTTCTTTAAAAACTGCTCATGGAATGATAACTTACCGTATTTACGTGTCACACGCCGTGGATCGAATTAAATTTATTAGTTTTTCCGCAGCTGTCGTGGCGTTTATTGCTAATAATGCAGTATGACTAAACCCTTAGGGGTATCCTTAGGATACGACTGAACCTTATGAACAAAATATAAAATCTTCACTGTCTACAAGAAGGACCATTAAAGTTTTCACGGGCAGGGGAGGAGTGGAATTGAGCTCTTCACTAAACAAATCTTGAACAAAAGAAGTTGAAGGGGCAAAAATGGACACAGTTACGTTTGGCGAAAGAATGATAATTTTTTATAGCGATAATCATTCATGGTAACAAAATGCAACCAAATGTGTTTTTTTTTTAGGTAACAAAGTACTTTAAAAAATGGCAATGTAGAAAGCAATTGCCGCCACCCCCCACCTCCTTAAAAAAAAGTGGTTTCCCTACCGGTTATTGGAGTTCTAAATAATGAAAATATTTCAGTAAGATTGGACAGTATCGTTCTTGATCGGGGTGTGATTTGAACTCTCAAGCTGAGAATGCTTCGATTAATCATAAGCTCTGCTTATGAGATAAAAGAACCGCTTCGTTCTTCAGAGGAGGGAGAGTTTACACCTGCGGTGTCCAATTTAGGAAATACGATCCACCAATTAACCAAAAAAGATGGGATTACCGCATCCCTTGTGGAAAGTAAAATCCATTACCTATCTATATTAAAGTTTGTTAGCCATGACATCAACAAACGTTTGAAACATTAGCTTTTCAATCTGTTTGCTTTAGTCAACTCGCAATATTAAACCAAATTCTACTTTCTCCAAAGATTCTCGAAAGAGTTTGGCTTTTATGGTTTCGCGTTTAATGTTAATTTGTGAGCAGACAGTTCTTCTGATTTCGGTTAACAACCCGCTTAAACCCATGGGTTTCGGTTAAGACCGGTTATACAGGTTATAGCAACCCGCTCCCTTGTTTTTGAAGGAAGACCCGGGATTGTCTCCTGGAAGTGAGGAGGACTTTCTTCGAAAATGTAGTTTTACTCTCTTAAAGAGACCAATCTGGGCCTAAGTGCCAACTTGGTTCGCGAGAATAAACAGCTGCCATAATTTTAAAAATGTGCAAAAGTTGTTCGTGAAAAATTAATTCCATGAATGCATTTTCAAGCGTTTTAGTAAATAATTAGTTCATCAAGCCTGAAAAGGACCTTGAAAGATCATAAGTTCGAGATGTTTGTTCCGAGATAAAAATAAATGATTTGCACCCTAAGAGGGACGATGAGTTTTCGACGAAATGTATAAAATATTTCCTCCACCTATTCTCGGGCATAAAATCTAATCGAAATAACATTTGGGGTTATTTATCTTTGTTATTAACATAACGCTCTTCTAAATTATGAACAAAAAATAGCCTGCCTAGTTTGCAGGGATTAGCGCGCAACATTCCCGTCGAAACCGTAGCAAGCTGATTTCCGAAGCCTCTTCGCTTGCTGAAGAACAATCTCGTTTCCAGGGCATCGTCGAGATTGTATTTGGCGCACACTCGTGACCTCACACCTCACGGCCATCAAACAAACATGGATATTACCACTAATGAAATGAGAGCAGTTTTTCAGACAGTCACGCAGCATTACCCACAAATGTAAATTATTGCCGCCGCAGTGAGTAAGCCTGAAGCGAACAATCGAGGCAGCTCTCTAATCGGGAGAAGAACACATTTTTCTTCGAAACGCAAGGGATTGTGGTTATGCGCGAATGGAGAAATTAAGATGCGCGGTATGATCATTACAGCCTACTCTATTTTTCATTTCGCTTCTCGTATCCTCGAACTGATAGTTTCACTGTGGTGCAACAAAAAAATAAATTCGAAATTGTTGAAAGAAGAAGTTCAAGAACAATTCAGGTCTGTGCGGTACATCGTTTCTGAGCTATTTGTTGAAGCGTTTCACGCAACTTTAAAGAGTTTTGTATGGAGCCGCCATGTGGTCCACCAATATGGCGGCCGCGGTAATCAATGAAAACATCTGGAGGTCACTTTGCGATGAAAGCACTTACTTTCCGCTCATTAGATAAAATACATGTGTATGAACACATCTCCTAATGTACTTGAAAGGCTCAAACTGCTGAGATTTATAGGGATAGACTTTTGTTTTCAACCAGATAGCTTTGTATCATGGTGTCACGCAAGGTGACAATTCGGAAATTCAAAATACTGAAAGACGTCACGGAACTGGAAACTTAAAAAAAGATTTAGTTCTAGGTCATCTTCAATCTCTCTAAGATAAAAATTCAGAAGACCTTGCGATCTTGAATTTAGAATTTGATGACGTCTCATTGAAAACCATCTATTGTATTCTTTCTTCGCGTGTTTCCAGTCGAGGGTCCAGTTTTTTACCGTCCCCTTCAATTCCACACACGAACCGTCGTTAAATAACTGCAAGCACAATTGAACATCCCCCTTCCCTCGGCAGCATTTCTACCATCTACTAGTAGTAAGTAATAATTCTTAAATCGTTACTTTGGCTTCAATAAAGCACATTAGTGCTTAATTAAATCTGTAAACGAGATGCCAACAGCGGCCCTCTCTCCTGTTCTTCATCATGTATTCGTCATAAAGTGTCCAGCCTGGAGTGGGCGGATCCAGCCCATGGATATTAACACTCGGCTTTCGGGGTTTCAGTGATCCCCGAATTGAAATCTACGACGAGCATAACTATTATTTTTCTGAATCTCGCGAAGTACCCTTTTCCTGAGAGGTATTCTCGGTTTTCACATGATTTCAAGTTTCAATGGTCTGCGCTGCAAATTGGCCAAGGTAGCTCTATTTATATACTCAATATGATATTGGGTTGAGTGAATGACATCAGTCATCTCATTTGCATATTTTACCCATTTTTCAAACCTAAATATCTCCGGAACTAATGCAGGTATTTGCAAACGGTAAATGGCGTTTTTGTTCTTTCATGGAATTCTATGTGATACACTCAAAAAATCAAGGGGTAAAAATTTGATCATAGTATTACTTTTAAACAAAGCTTCTCCTTATTCCTGCAAAGGAAACCCCAAATATGGGAAGTAAACACTTCGATTGCCCAATCACAAAATGACGTCAAAGCGAAATTCCGATCCCTTTCCAGAAAGGTCCATGTTTTGCTTTTTTTTTTACTTTCTGTTTACATGTATTTTTCGAGGTCAATTAGGCGTTTGGAAAAAAGCCCGCTTCATCACGGTTCAAAGGAGCGTGGGGGGCAATTCATGTGCCAAGGTTGATGGTTTCGCCCAATCCCCTCTCCTCGCGCCGGCTTCGCAGGCTACCGGTTGGTGGTGACACAATTCTCGAATTACCCCACGCAATTGAGTGGTTAGTTTGACAAGTATGCTCTGACAAAGCAGAGTTTTGATTTTTGCCGATAAAAACCGCCTTTTGATGCTTTTTCAAACGTGTACGTTTGGTCTCTGTCCGACGTACTCATGAT
>OX421458.1:10721243-10736243 GCA_949126865.1 Montipora capitata | reverse complement strand
TTCGGCACAATTTCCTTAAAATCTTTAAAACTCCCTTGCGTAGTTCGCGAAGACGCCAGCCATATAAGAATGGATTAATCGACGAGTTGGCAAATACCAAAGTTGTCGTAAAAATCCAGCCTGTTTTTTGGTTGGAGACAAAATAATCGCCATAACACAGTCGATAAATAAGCCATGGAAAATAACAAACGATTGAACAGATATAAAACACAAATGTATTTACAGCAGCGCGTCGTAATGAGAGGAACTTTAGCGTTGTTGACGCATGCGTGTTCAAGCTTTGAACCGCTTGGTGTTGAACGTGGATTTGTCTCTGATGCCGGCGAACGATTCTATAGATACCAATGTAAGAAGTTGTGGCTGCCACGATGTAAAGGAATATTAAAGCTACACCGGCGTAAAGGAATTCCGCTGGCACCCAAACTTTGTTTAAGAAAATAAAGTGGACTAGCCAAATGAACATCATAGCTGCAACCAAACGGGGCAGAGTAACCACTGTTCTGTAAACAATGTGATATCGCAAAGCTAAGAGCCGATCGACGCTTATGAGAGCCATAGTAGCGAACGAAACTCCGCAGAAAGCGAAGCCCATCGTTGCTGTCAACTCTAGTAAGATTCCACTAGATGTGAATTCTTTGGCGATGTAACATGGCTGCACAATCAAACCAATGGAGATGTCGGACACAGCCAAACTGCAAAGCAAAATTACGGACGAAGAGCGAAGAGGAGAATTAAAAAGGACAGCAACCAGCACCAATGAGTTTCCAACGACAGAGATTAACATTAGTGGAACATTAAGCAAGCTATTAACAATGACAATGATAGCTAAGCTGTGGTTGTCCACTGTCGAGTTAGTCATGTTCGTCTTTTGGTGGCCAAATAATAGCTTTGCACAATTCCGGTTTTCTTTTTACACAGTCCAAGTAACGTAATTTTAGTGACCCAATACATGTGTCGCTGGTATATATGGCTTTTATTGCAGCTTGATTCATACGAAACGATAAAATGTTTAAAAGTCACAGTTCGTTTTAAATTAACTTTCGTGGGCTGAGTTGCGGTTAATGCAATAACTGCTGTGCGATGAAGAATATTGCATTAGAGCTGCGTTAGAATGGTAGATTTAAAACAAAATAATACTACAAGGCTGGTTGTACGGCTGTGAGGAAAAATAAAAAAAGATTTCCTCACAGCCGTAAAACCAGCCTTGCAGTATTATTTTGTTTTAAATCTACAGATTATTTGCTGCATGGTTAGATCTCCCAAGATCCGGCGATTCCACTTTGTTCAGCTGGCCCTTGCATAAAAAATTGTCTATTAAAATGGTAGCATCTGTCAATGCCGAAAAAGACATTCCTACAAAATGTAACTTTTGCCCTAGACTGCGAGGAGTCTCTCTTTTCCTCGAAAATCCGCCAAGAGAACGTGATATGCGACCTGGGGGCGAAGCCGCAAGCCGCGAGTGGCGTGGACCCTTGTATCCCTACGTCCGCGCTTCTCACTCTTCGCCCCTCGCATATCATTTCCAGAGGGAGGGAGAGGGAGAGAGAGAACGAATACTATAGTAGGCGGAGAAAAACCTCTTGGAGCAGGGAAACCAATGCATCATTCGGCCGCAGAGTTCGGCGATCTAAGGAACTTCAACCTACGGAAACAGTGCCCGTAATAAACGTTGGGTTACATTATATAGATTTCTATAATTTCTAAAGAAACTGGTGCTGCGTCGGAGGGAGAATCAACACTCTGACGAAGGGCTAACGCTAGAAATGTCAGCTTTCCAAATCGTTCACGTGGTAATTCGACCTTTGTCAACTCAAGCTAAGTGTATTAAGGCTTGACCAGCCTAATTATTATGCATATATTTATTTTAAGGGAAAGCATTTGTCCAGGGCCTATGAAACTTGGCAGGCAGTTGGTTATTGGTATTGTTATAACTTTTTCAAAAAGTTCCTTATCACTAGGAATAAAACGCGAAACAGCGGTTACAAACATTTGCTTGAAATGCATAACTTTCATAAACTTAACGTTTCGTATGTTACAACATACATCATCAGAAGTGATTATTATTCAGTTACAGATAAATTTAAATTCAAAAATACAACTGTACGGACTGGGAACTAACGAAATTGATTGTCATTTAACTTGAAATCTAGAAACTTTGGATAAATGTGGAATAGTCTGCATTTCTGTAGGAAAGTAATGTCGAGTGCCACTTTGTTATACCGGGAGAGATCTTTTTCATATCTTCGTACCGTTTTCAACGTGCCATGGCCATACCGCTCATGGATGGTCATTGGATGGTCTCATAAAAATTCTTTGACTAGGGCCATTTTAGTTTCAATAGGAATAAAACGCAAACAGCGGTTACAAACATTTGCTTGAAATGCATAACTTTTATAAACTTAACGTTTCGTATGTTACAACATACATCATCAGAAGTGATTATTATTCAGTTACAGATAAATGTAAATTCAAAAATACAACTGTACGGACTGGGAACTAACGAAATTGATTGACATTTAACTTGAAATCCAGAATTTAAATTTATCTGTAACTGAATAATAATCACTTCTGATGATGTATGTTGTGACATACGAAACGTTAAGTTTATAAAAGTTATGCATTTCAAGCAAATGTTTGTAACCGCTGTTTGCGTTTTATTCCTATTGAAACTAAAATGGCCCAAGTCAAAGAATTTTTATGGTTCCTTATCACATTCTTGTCACGTGACCCAAAATCGATTTACAACTAACATTAATATTTTTTTCTCAAAAATGGGGAACATTCAGCCACATTATATCAATCTTGTTTCTTGATTATTCGATGACCCCTTCTAAAGGCTTTGTCATGCCGCCTTTTAATTATGTCCACATGTTAAAATAGGTCACGTGACATCATAAACATCCAAAATATCTTAAAAGTTGAATACGGAGTACCACATTGAAAGGAGTCATTCAGTAGGCACAGTTGTACTAAACGTGTTAATGCCAAACGTATTCAAAATTTTGAAGTGTGAATGTTCCCCATTTTTGAGTAAAGGATATAAATGTTATAACTTGTTTAAGGGTCACGTGACCAAAATGTGGTGCAAAATATTTTGGCAAATTAATAACAACACCGAGAACAAACTTTTTGCTAAGTTTCATGGCCATTGGACAAATGTTTTCCTTCAAATAAAAATATGCACAATAATTAGGTTGGTCAAGCCTCAATACACTTGAGAACACGTTTGATAAAACCAAATTTTCCTTAATTTATAATGCAGGACAGGAAATTGTCCTTCACATTCGACGCGCGTTTTATTAGTCTTGCCCGCCTCCCAAAACAACATGAAATCGCCAAATTCCATTTTTCGTCGATCACATGCATATAAATATAAGATTTAGAATATTCTACTGTTACATTTCTGCGCAATAAAACGTCAAAATCGGCCAGTTCCCGTTTAAGTAATTCGTTTTCGAATTAAGGCTTAATCAACTTGAGTTGACAGCTCGTTTTCCTCTGCAAAGTAACATGTTAATTGTCTGCTTGATAGCCAATCGAAGATCGCGAAGTCGCCAGTAGTACAAAAATGGATTAATAGAAGAATTTACCAAAAGGAGAGTCATAGAAAAATTCCATTCCTTTCTCCAAACGTTATGCGAAGAGCTGACCGAATAGAGAAACAGTAGAATATGGGCAGGAAAGTAGCAAGCCAACATAGAAATGTGAAACACGAATGTGTTCACAGTGCTTTTTACAAGTTGTTTCATATGCAAGTTTTCATTTCCCTCAACAGCGGCAGCTGCATTTTGAGTCCGAATACGGAAATGGTGCCGGCGAACAACTCGGTAGATGCTGATGTAGGAGAACGTGGAAATGGCAAGGCAGGTGCCTGTGGAAATTGCTAATAAAATCTCATACCAAAAAATATCCCAAAAGTAGACACCGGAATAAGCAAAGCTGACACACCAAATAATAACGACTATAAATCTAACTCGGGATATTGTCACCACCGTTGAATATCGCAGATGATAGTGGACCGTCAAGAGACGATCTACGCTTTTAGCCGTTATCAGCCACATCGAGACACCACATAGGATGTTGCCCAATGTATTCCAAATCTTTTGCAACGAAGGATCTTCGGAGAGTTCCTTTGCAATGTAGATCGGTTGAGCAACCAGTCCAACCAACAGATCTGAAAGCGCAAGACTACAAAGAATCAACATCGACGGTCGAGACTTGATAGCTGGAGTTCTCCATATAGCGGTTAACACCAATGCGTTGGCAAAAATTGAAACAAGAACAAATGGGCCATTCAGGATAGCATTCACGAGGGCAATGGTTTCTTGACCAGACATAACGCGGCCCAGTTTTTAGCTCCTGTTTTCCTGATTTTGCTCTACGTTTGTTCACTAATTTTAATTCTGAAACAAAAAACAAATAACGTTTTTCCGGTTTCATTTATTATCCTTTATATTAACCTTTTTATTATTCAAGTCTCCCATAAAGGAAGTTCCAATTCCAGTATCGACTTGGTATCAATATTCCGTTCTCCATTCGTTTAAGTTAAAATGGGACGAGGTCAACTTGCTGTTAATTGACAAGATTCGGTCGAAATAATTAAGAATGAGTAACTAATGGTATCGATTTAACCGATATTCTAACAGGTTACGATACTTCTCTGACAAATCTCAGTATCGATGATCTCGAATATTTATATTTAATATTCACTTGATCAGCTCAACGTCATTCAAAAAAACGGCATGTGTTGTAGGCCATTCCTATTTCTAATTTCGACGTGAACTTGTGTTTTAAAATTTGTTTATTTTTCTGTTTTGTGTAATTTAATAGAATGGGAAACGGTTTTCAAGGAAGCTCCTCTGTAGGTTTTTCTATCGTGAGCCGACCAATCATAAAACAGTGAAAGAAGGCTTTTGCATGTGACAGACAAGAGTGTTTTGTTTAAGCAATAAGTCGGGGGTAAACAGCTTCCTCTTTACTGGGTTGCCGAATGGCAATCCCAGTCTAAAAATGGATGGCATTTGTTCGGTGTTATATATATATTTTTCTTGCGCGTCGGTAAAAGTCTTGCCAGTCACTTCCCTGGTAAGTGGTATCTTTGTGCATAGAGCCTTCTGCGCGTATTTTCTTAGGATCGAGAGGGTAGTGGAACTGCGTAGATTTCTCTGGTGGACACAGTAGAATCATTAACTTAGCCTGCAATGGCGTCGAAAGTCATGTAACGCGAATGGCGTTTTACTGGATCCTTAAACAAAATATACCCTTATGGAGCTCAATAATGGAAAGTCAGTTGGATAAACTACGCAGGCGGTGAAAACCAACACCTGGAATCTCAAAAGCGACGAGTAATGGACTTCGACAACAATCTGTCGCCCGGGGTGCAGGGGTGCAGGGATGGCGCAGTGGTGAGAGCACTCGCCTCCCACCAATGTGGCCCGGGTTCGATTCCCGGACTCGGCGTCATATGTGGGTTGAGTTTGTTGGTTCTCCACTCTGCACCGAGAGGTTTTCTCCGGGTACTCCGGTTTCCCCTCTCCTCAAAAACCAACATTTGACTTGATTTACTTTCATTGTTAATTTCAGTTTACAGTGTCCCCAATTAGCGCTCCAGCGCTAGAACGACTAGACACTTAAATAAAGTTCCTTTCCTTTCCTTTCCTTTCCTTTCCGTCGAGCAGAAATCAAAGTGAGCTGCGTTTCTAAAATAATATTTACCAAGTGTGCTGTTATGTAGAACACTGAAACCAAATGGAAAATTCTCTGGTAACTTATGGGTTCAACAAATACAGAGAACGAATCGAACACCTTAAGTGGATCTGTGATCAACTCTGCACAGTCTTCAGGTAAAAAAGATTGGAAATGTGACAGCCAAGAATTATTTGAAAGAAAGCTTGTCGTCTATTTTGTGCTTCATTATTCAAGGAAAAGGTTCTTCATGGAAACGGTTTGATCCTGAAATTTTAGTTTGTTGTAATATTGCGCATATTTGACACGATTGAGTTTTTCCTCTTCACGCACGCAATAATAGCAAATTTGTTGTTTGTTTCAAAAAATTGTTCGCTGGAAAAGGTGGCCTTTATGAATTCATCATGTTTTATGATATGTGTGCTGGATAGTTTTTATGGCAATAGTAAAGCACTTTCTTGTTATTCAAGGAAAATGTTCTTCAGGAAAGGGTTTGAACCTGAAGTACATGGTAATTTGACACGATTGAGTTTCTTGTCTTCACGCACGCAATGAAATAGGAAGAGGTTTTCGCCTCTAAGAGCAAATATGTTGTTTGTTTCAAAAATTTGTTCGCTGGAAAAGGTGGTCTTTATGAATTCATCATGTTTTATAATATGCGAGCTTAACTGGATAGTTTTTATGGCAATAGTAAAGCATTTTCGTGTCAAAATGAGGTTAGCGTTTTTGTGTTGTGCTAACTTAATTAAATATTAAATATACATTCTGCCTCGTGAGTTTGTTATTCTCGTTAACCAGCAATGGAAAGTCATTGCAACGCGAATGGCGTTTTAGTGCATCTTATGTTGTTTGTTTCAATAAAATGTTTCGCTGGAAAAGGATTCTGTGATATTTTCTGCCTTTGTGAATTATAATATCATGTTGTGTACTGAATTTTCGAGCTTAACGTTGAAACGTGATACGGGAGGATATTTTTAGTATAACTCTGTAAGCAGGAAAGGTTTCATGAAAATAAACAGGTCTGTTGGAAGCGTGCTTGAGTTTCAACAAAATGAGCCCCAAAATCAGCAAAAAATTGTGACGCCGGTGAATAATAATAAAGTAGCTGCTATTTCCAAAATGATGGAATTACCTGGTGATAAATAACCTCGTCTTGGAGAGTAAATTTTTGACTTTGCAGAAACCCCAGAAACAATGGTGGGCGATTGTGATCTTTGTTTTGAATTCACTCATTTATTGTCAAACTTTATAACACTTGACAGAAAAGAAACTTACGAAAACCCGGTATCTTGCCATCATTTGACACAGATGCTTCACTGTTTGGCAAGTAAACATGCCGCGGTAACTTACTAGTAATCACGGCGCCTGCTGAATTCCGGCGATGTCACTTTCGATTTTGCGATTTATTTGTGCAGCCAAAATAACAAAATTGAACGTAGCAAAAATCTCCCAAAATGTTTGTCGCTGATCGTAACTGTTTACATTCTATATTCACGGTTCAAAATTAATGTTGTTTTCATGTCGTAAATATGTTATTCTCGAGCGACCGTCCTGGAAACTTCCTTCTGCTCTTTCTAAAAACTGTGTATCAATATTTTATTTACTTTTGCATCAATATTTGTTTTTGCATAAAGCAAGCTAACAAAATCTGTACCTTGCTAAGTTCGCATTTGTTAGCGTTAATAGTATTTTCGGTCCAATGCTTCTGTTTTACGAAGGCGTATATGTTTTTGGTCACCCATCCAGACACTAATCCCGCTGGAGAGGGCTTAACTTTAGTAAACTTTAGTATTACAAAGCTGTCAGATGCTCAGAGGGCACGCTTAAACTTGTGGTGAAAAGAAGTTTATCAACATGTCAGCCCAGAAGCCAATGTTTCTCACTTCCCATTTATTTTCTTCAGTCTTTCTGGGTTCAGTACTTTGCTAGTAACCACATGTCTTCTCAGGCTATTTACCCAAGGCTTCTACCATGGCACTACAATGATAGACAATACCAAAACAATATCGTGCACTGTTAGAGCTACATATTATGCAAGGACAGATTTTTTTCGTCGTACGAACGTGTGAGAACCTGTGAGCCAAAGGGCCTCTGCTGGTATGACTTCTGGGTGACCCCTTAAATGGTCTCAATGACCCCCCAACTTGAAAAACTTGTCTGGAACGGTGCACGTACCACAGGCAACCCAGCGTACCCTCACTGAGGGTCTAGTTCATTTTGCCCCCAAAACGGAAAATATCACCAGTGGTCATTTAGTTTAATTGCACACGTGATGATGAAAATATGGAGATATGTTACTTCGTCGAGATAGTGAAATGTCGTTCCACTAAATTCCATGGTTTTGTTTTGGCGAAATTGAGCTCTTCATAAAGCAAATCTTGAACAAGAGAAGTTGAAGGGAAAAATGGAAACAATTACGTTTGGTGAAAGAATCGTGATTGTCTGTAACGATACTAAATATTTTGAGCGAGAGCCGATACTTAGTAATATACTATATTTCGGCTGGCCACCAGCCTTCTTCAGCTACAGTGAGAGTTTAAATTGGATTGTTTCTATGTACATGTATACAGTGTGTTGCCCAGTTTCCGGCCGGTACCAGTTTCCGGCCAAAAAAAGGTAAACTCGGTTATTTTTGATGGGATTTTAACTCTTCGTCCACCGAAGCGATCCGTTGGGAAAAAACGAACATCTCCGCTATCAACTGATGGTTTAGGCGGGCTTTTTGGTTGAGAAACGAGCGAACAAGAAGGGATTTTGTTCAGGTGAGTAAAATCTTACCGGCTAATTTTTGGCCTTTTCACTGCACAGCGAAGGTACCGTACGTAAATAAATAACTCGTTTAATAGGAAATAGTTCACGGGGCTTGATAATTTTTTGATAGAATTTACATTGAAGATGGAAGTAATTAAGGGACCTGTCATCATAAGCTAGAACTTAGCTGTTTGCGAACGTCAGAAGTCTAAATCCTAGCTAAGATTTTCGCATACTACGCCAGTTTCCGGTCACTGATATGCACTCACAGATAGATTGTTTAAAACGTATTTGAATTAATGAAATTTTATAACTTACTACTCGAGAAATTAATGAAATGTACATAGGCAAGCATGGCGTAATGAGGTACATATTAACTCAGATGTGCTGTGTTAATTGCCCGTGCCTCTTCCCAGAGAATATCGCGCTGGCTTTGTCAAGGTTATACCCTACCCATAGTTAGCAGCTATCTATGCCCTACCATACACCCCTAAGTAACCATTTTGCTCTAATCCCATAAAGTACAGTCGCTAAGCCACATCGAGATAGCCTTGGAAGTCCGTTTAGTCGAGCGGATTGAATGAAATTTCTGCTTTCTATTGATGGCCGGAAACTGGACTCGCTGGCCGGAAACTGGGCAACTTACTAGTTTTGCAAAAAATGGCATAATTTCTTTAGTACTTGAGGTGGGCAGCCGATCTCCGTATATTTTAAAGGTAAGTAAATGAACTGTCTCTTGTAGAAAAATGAGAAAGTTTCCGTGCATAAACAAGAAGTTAGGGCGATTACAAACTAAAGTGGCCGGAAACTGGGCAACACACTGTATATATAAATTGACGTTGACGTAATACTGGAAAAAATGTGAGAAAATGTGGCAATTACAACTAATTTGAATTCAAATACTAAAAGAGTAACGGGAAAAAAAACCAGAAGATACTGGAAATAATAAACTGAAATCTAACAAATCTTCGTTGTATCGGCTCTTAATTACGCCGATCAGATCAAGCCAGTTTGATCCAACGTACACCGACGGGAGTATTGTCTTAACGGTCGATTGCTTGAAAACACTATAACGATAATTATTGATGGTGATGGCAAGAAAGTAGGCTAACAAAATGATGTGTAAAGAAATTGCCGCCACCCATCACCTCCTGAAGAAAACGTTTTCCTACCCAATATTGGACTGCTAAATAATTTCAGTAAGATTGGACAGTATCTTTCTTGATGGCGTATGATTCTAGCTCTCAAGCTGAGAGTGCTTCGATTAATCATTAGCGCTGGTTATGAGATAAAAGAACAGCTTCGTTCTTCAGAGGAAGGAGAGTTTACACCTTCACCTTCCAACATTTTTTTTGGTACGCGCCTGCGCACTAATCGGTATCTCAATGACGCATCCATGTCCGTATCCATAGTAATAACCGCGGCTGCAGCCTGGGACTGAATACCAGACCTCTCGTGAAGCCTTGTTGAATCAAATGTTTGATGGTGTGTTGAAACCGTTTGTCCACGGCCACACCAGCAGTCAACATCGTTCAACCAAATCGAACGGATGTTGATGCCGTTTCCCCGGGCCTTGGGGATTTTTTCCCCGATAATCTTCTCACCAGTTAGCTTTCCGGATGGATAAACAAGTACCCGGCTTATTCCCGGTTCCAACTGAGACAGATCACGCGAGAACGTAAGTAATGCACCTATCAACGTTAAGCCCCAGGGAGGGGGGGGGGGGGGGGGTCGGGCATGGAATGGGGATTTTGACATTTTCATTTAAAATAATTCAAATTCCCCACCCCTGGGACAAAATAATTGGTCAAAATGTCCACCCGGCGTCAAGTGAAGGTGGTAAAATGTCCTTTGTACAATCAAAATCGCTAGCCTGTGGACGTCACATACGATCAAAATCCCTACCCTGGGGACAGACCAAACTCCCGTGGTTAGCCCGACCCCCCCTCCCTGGGGCTTAACATTGATAGGTGCAAAAATTCATCAAGTTTCCGTGCGGGAAGCAAAGACAATTTCCATCATTTCACGACGAGAAAGCAAACTCCTACAGATTTACCAGTCACATCTTATTCCTCAACAAGCTTACTTGATAGTTAGCGTATTGTTAGAAATTTTCACTGTTGAATGTGTCAAGATTCGTAGCTAAATGAGCTCATGGTTAGTTCACCGCGTTAAATTTATTTGCATATGAGTGCTCCAGATTTTTCGTCGTCGGTGATCCCAAATTCATCTCCTGAATATATTTTTTAATTAGCCGAGTGACTCTCCTACTTTCCTGGCTAATCAAATCGTGAGGCCTTACAGCAGGCTGGTTGCTTAAGATTAGCAATATATACCCGCTGTGATAAACTCTGTGCGAGACTTCTGGAGAAAAAATAAGGATGGCCTCCTTTTACTGCGTTTGGCACACAGACCTGGGCTCACGCGCCAGAAAACTTTAATAAAAATCCAAACGGGAGCCTTTAGAACGGACTTTTTTTCCCAGCGATATACTGAAAAATGTCTAATAACAAATTATACCCTTAACGTTTATATTATGATAATATTAGTTATTGTTGGAATTAGTAGACAATTTCTTGCCAATTTTGCCTTTGTAGCTTCTATCTCCCGATCCTCGGAGTACATTTCTATTCCGGCCTAACTTCAACTTTAATTTCTCATTCTTGGTTTTTTCTTCATTTGCATTGTAATTCATCTTTATTTGATCATATCATTGTAAATTTAAACGAACTCTGAACTTTCTGTGGACTCTAAACTTCTGACGGACATACATACACATATGACACACAGTTATACTGTTTTACTGTTACATTTCTGCGCAATAAAACATCAAAATCGGCCAGTTGCCGTTTATAAAATTCGGTTTTGATTAAGGCTTAATCAACTTGAGTTGACAGCTCGTTTTCCTCTGCACAGCAACATGTTAATTGTCTCCTTGATAGCCAATCGAAGATCGCGAAGTCGCCAGTAGTACAAAAATGGATTAATAGAAGAATTTACTAAAAGGAGAGTCACAGAAAAATTCCATTCCTTTCTCCAAAGGTTATGCGAAGAGCTGACTGAATAAAGAAACAGTAGAATATACATAGGAAAGTAGCAAGCCAACATAGAAATGTGAAACACGAATGTGTTCACAGTGCTTTTTACAAGTTGTTTCATATGCAAGTTTTTATTTCCCTCAACAGCGACAGCTTCCGTTTGAGTCCGAATACGGAAATGATGGCGGCGAACAACTTGGTAGATGCTGATGTAGGAGAACGTGGAAATGGCAAGGCAGATTCCTGTGTTCATTACTGATAAAATGCCATACCAAAAAATATCCCAAAAGTAGACACCGGACAAAGCAAAGCTGACACACCAAATAATAGCGACCATGAATCGGAGTCGGAATATTGTCACTAATGTTGAATATCGCAGATGGTAGTGGACCGCCATGAGACGATCTATACTTTTAGCCGTTATTAGCCCCATCGAGACACCACATAGGCTGTTGCCCAATGTATTCCAAATCTTTTGCAACGAAGGATCTTCGGAGAGTTCCTTTGCAATGTAAATCGGTTGAGCAACTAGTCCAACCAACAGATCTGAAAGCGCAAGACTACAAAGAATCAACATCGACGGTCGAGACGTCATAGTTGGAGTTCTCCATATGGCGGTTAACACCAATGCGTTGGCAAAAATTGAAACAAGAACAAATGGGCCATTCAGGATAGCATTCACGAGGGCAATGGTTTTTTGATCAGGCATAACGCGGCCCAATTTTTAGCTCCTGTTTTCCTGATTTTCAATGCCGTTTGCCATGCTCAACGTTTGTTCACTTATATGTATTCTGAAAAACAAGAACAAATTGCGTTTTCCGGTTTCATTTATTATTCTTTGTAGAAGTCCAAGTCGCTGACAAAGATAGTTGTAGCTAATGGCAGTATCGACTTGGTATGAATAATCATTTGGGCGCGTGCATTCGATATTAGTATCGTTTTTGTAGTGAAATTCAATATCGTCCAAAGTTCAAATGGGATGATTGTAGAGATCAACTCGCTGTTCATTGACAAGATTCGTTCAAAATGATTTCTCAACTTTTAGCACTGTGGAGACATGTTGAAGTCTCTATTTTGAGAAAAGAACTTTTTCTAGTTCAGTGCAGAGCTAAAATAGTGAGACACTTTTTCAAAGGACTTTATAAAAAGGTGTGTGTGGGTGTGTGTGTTTGTGTGTATGGAATATACGAAGCAAGTCTCAATTAATTAAGCATGCGTAACTAATATTGCAAGTGGTATCGATATTTCTAACATGTTACGATACTTCTCAGGCAAAATTGCAGTATCGATGATCTCGCATATTTATATTTAAAATTCACTTAATTAGCTGCAACTTATTGAACAAAAAACAGCAGGTGTTGTAGGTGCTTCATGATTCCTATTTTGACGTGAGCTTGTGTTTTAAAATTTGTTTATTTTTCTGTTTTGTGTAATTTAATAGCATGATGGCAAATGGTTTTCAAGGAGGCTCCTCTATGCTGAGCCGACCAATCATAAAACCAAGTGAAAGGAGGCTTTTGTGACAGACGAGAGTGTTTTTTTCAAGCAATAAGTCGGAACTAAACAGCTTCCTCTTTCATTTTGCTCCAAAAACCTAAAATATCACCAATGATCATTTAGTTTAATTGCAAGCGAGATAATGAAAATATGGAAATGTTACTTCGTCGTGATAGTGAAATGCGTTTTACTGGATTTCATGGGGTTTTTTTGCGAAATCTTTTCATTAGTTAGGGCTAATAATTCATTGACAACAGTTGACTAAAAGTCAATAGCCCTCAAGTCATTTTTCAAAGTGGAAATATTTTTGTTATACAAAACAATCGAAAATTTCTCTTCCATTGAGATTCTTAAGTTAGTTTTAGATCACATCGATTAAATCACCCGTTTGATCGATCCAGCCTGTATAACGATGAGATCGAGCTAACGAGCTATGTTGACTACTTTCAAGCAACCCATTAAGTTTTTTTATTTTATTTGAGTTCACCATTGTTCTTTAAAAACTGCTCATGGAATGATAACTTACCGTATTTACGTGTCACACGCCGTGGATCGAATTAAATTTATTAGTTTTTCCGCAGCTGTCGTGGCGTTTATTGCTAATAATGCAGTATGACTAAACCCTTAGGGGTAACCTTAGGATACGACTGAACCTTATGAACAAAATATCAAATCTTCACTGTCTACAAGAAGGACCATTAAAGTTTTCACGGGCAGGGGAGGAGTGGAATTGAGCTCTTCACTAAACAAATCTTGAACAAAAGAAGTTGAAGGGGCAAAAATGGACACAGTTACGTTTGGCGAAAGAATGATAATTTTTTATAGCGATAATCATTCATGGTAACAAAATGCAACCAAATGTGTTTTTTTTTTAGGTAACAAAGTACTTTAAAAAATGGCAATGTAGAAAGCAATTGCCGCCACCCCCCACCTCCTTAAAAAAAAGTGGTTTCCCTACCGGTTATTGGACTTCTAAATAATGAAAATATTTCAGTAAGATTGGACAGTATCGTTCTTGATCGGGGTGTGATTTGAACTCTCAAGCTGAGAATGCTTCGATTAATCATAAGCTCTGCTTATGAGATAAAAGAACCGCTTCGTTCTTCAGAGGAGGGAGAGTTTACACCTGCGGTGTCCAATTTAGGAAATACGATCCACCAATTAACCAAAAAAGATGGGATTACCACATCCCTTGTGGAAAGTAAAATCCATTACCTATCTATATTAAAGTTTGCTTAGCCATGACATCAACAAACGTTTGAAACATTAGCTTTTCAATCTGTTTGCTTTAGTCAACTCGCAATATTAAACCAAATTCTACTTTCTCCAAAGATTCTCGAAAGAGTTTGGCTTTTATGGTTTCGCGTTTAATGTTAATTTGTGAGCAGACAGTTCTTCTGATTTCGGTTAACAACCCGCTTAAACCCATGGGTTTCGGTTAAGACCGGTTATACAGGTTATAGCAACCCGCTCCCTTGTTTTTGAAGGAAGACCCGGGATTGTCTCCTGGAAGTGAGGAGGACTTTCTTCGAAAATGTAGTTTTACTCTCTTAAAGAGACCAATCTGGGCCTAAGTGCCAACTTGGTTCGCGAGAATAAACAGCTGCCATAATTTAAAAAATGTGCAAAAGTTGTTCGTGAAAAATTAATTCCATGAATGCATTTTCAAGCGTTTTAGTAAATAATTAGTTCATCAAGCCTGAAAAGGACCTTGAAAGATCATAAGTTCGAGATGTTTCTTCCGAGATAAAAATAAATGATTTGCACCCTAAGAGGGACGATGAGTTTTCCACGAAATGTATAAAATATTTCCTCCACCTATTCTCGGGCATAAAATCTAATCGAAATAACATTTGGGGTTATTTATCTTTGTTATTAACATAACGCTCTTCTAAATTATTAACAAAAAATAGCCTGCCTAGTTTGCAGGGATTAGCGCGCAACATTCCCGTCGAAATCGTAGCAAGCTGATTTCCGAAGCCTCTTCGCTTGCTGAAGAACAATCTCGTTTCCAGGGCATCGTCTAGAT
>OX421458.1:10641243-10703743 GCA_949126865.1 Montipora capitata | reverse complement strand
GCAACCAAACGGGGCAGAGTAACCACTGTTCTGTAAACAATGTGATATCGCAAAGCTAAGAGCCGATCGACGCTTATGAGAGCCATAGTAGCGAACGAAACTCCGCAGAAAGCGAAGCCCATCGTTGCTGTCAACTCTAGTAAGATTCCACTAGATGTGAATTCTTTGGCGATGTAACATGGCTGCACAATCAAACCAATGGAGATGTCGGACACAGCCAAACTGCAAAGCAAAATTACGGACGAAGAGCGAAGAGGAGAATTAAAAAGGACAGCAACCAGCACCAATGAGTTTCCAACGACAGAGATTAACATTAGTGGAACATTAAGCAAGCTATTAACAATGACAATGATAGCTAAGCTGTGGTTGTCCACTGTCGAGTTAGTCATGTTCGTCTTTTGGTGGCCAAATAATAGCTTTGCACAATTCCGGTTTTCTTTTTACACAGTCCAAGTAACGTAATTTTAGTGACCCAATACATGTGTCGCTGGTATATATGGCTTTTATTGCAGCTTGATTCATACGAAACGATAAAATGTTTAAAAGTCACAGTTCGTTTTAAATTAACTTTCGTGGGCTGAGTTGCGGTTAATGCAATAACTGCTGTGCGATGAAGAATATTGCATTAGAGCTGCGTTAGAATGGTAGATTTAAAACAAAATAATACTACAAGGCTGGTTGTACGGCTGTGAGGAAAAAAAAAAAAAAAAATCCTCACAGCCGTAAAACCAGCCTTGCAGTATTATTTTGTTTTAAATCTACAGATTATTTGCTGCATGGTTAGATCTCCCAAGATCCGGCGATTCCACTTTGTTCAGCTGGCCCTTGCATAAAAAATTGTCTATTAAAATGGTAGCATCTGTCAATGCTGAAAAAGACATTCCTACAAAATGTAACTTTTGCCCTAGACTGCGAGGAGTCTCTCTTTTCCTCGAAAATCCGCCAAGAGAACGTGATATGCGACCTGGGGGCGAAGCCGCAAGCCGCGAGTGGCGTGGACCCTCGTATCCCTACGTCCGCGCTACTCACTCTTCGCCCCTCGCATATCATTTCCAGAGGGAGGGAGAGGGAGAGAGAGAACGAATACTATAGTAGGCGGAGAAAAACCTCTTGGAGCAGGGAAACCAATGCATCATTTGGCCGCAGAGTTCGGCGATCTAAGGAACTTCAACCTACGGAAACAGTGCCCGTAATAAACGTTGGGTTACATTATATAGATTTCTATAATTTCTAAAGAAACTGGTGCTGCGTCGGAGGGAGAATCAACACTCTGACGAAGGGCTAACGCTAGAAATGTCAGCTTTCCAAATCGTTCACGTGGTAATTCGACCTTTGTCAACTCAAGCTAAGTGTATTAAGGCTTGACCAGCCTAATTATTATGCATATATTTATTTTAAGGGAAAGCATTTGTCCAGGGCCTATGAAACTTGGCAGGCAGTTGGTTATTGGTATTGTTATAACTTTTTCAAAAAGTTCCTTATCACTAGGAATAAAACGCGAAACAGCGGTTACAAACATTTGCTTGAAATGCATAACTTTCATAAACTTAACGTTTCGTATGTTACAACATACATCATCAGAAGTGATTATTATTCAGTTACAGATAAATTTAAATTCAAAAATACAACTGTACGGACTGAGAACTAACGAAATTGATTGACATTTAACTTGAAATCTAGAAACTGGATAAATGTGGAATAGTCTGCATTTCTGTAGGAAAGTAATGTCGAGTGCCACTTTGTTATACCGGGAGAGATCTTTTTCATATCTTCGTACCGTTTTCAACGTGCCATGGCCATACCGCTCATGGATGGTCATTGGATGGTCTCATAAAAATTCTTTGACTAGGGCCATTTTAGTTTCAATAGGAATAAAACGCAAACAGCGGTTACAAACATTTGCTTGAAATGCATAACTTTTATAAACTTAACGTTTCGTATGTTACAACATACATCATCAGAAGTGATTATTATTCAGTTACAGATAAATGTAAATTCAAAAATACAACTGTACGGACTGGGAACTAACGAAATTGATTGACATTTAACTTGAAATCCAGAATTTAAATTTATCTGTAACTGAATAATAATCACTTCTGATGATGTATGTTGTGACATACGAAACGTTAAGTTTATAAAAGTTATGCATTTCAAGCAAATGTTTGTAAGCGCTGTTTGCGTTTTATTCCTATTGAAACTAAAATGGCCCAAGTCAAAGAATTTTTATGGTTCCTTATCACATTCTTGTCACATGACCCAAAATCGATTTACAACTAACATTAATATTTTTTTCTCAAAAATGGGGAACATTCAGCCACATTATATCAATCTTGTTTCTTGATTATTCGATGACCCCTTCTAAAGGCTTTGTCATGCCGCCTTTTAATTATGTCCACATGTTAAAATAGGTCACGTAACATCATAAACATTCAAAATATCTTAAAAGTTGAATACGGAGTACCACATTGAAAGGAGTCATTCAGTAGGCACAGTTGTACTAAACGTGTTAATGCCAAACGTATTCAAAATTTTGAAGTATGAATGTTCCCCATTTTTGAGTAAAGGATATAAATGTTATAACTTGTTTAAGGGTCACGTGACCAAAATGTGGTGCAAAATATTTTGGCAAATTAATAACAACACCGAGAACAAACTTTTTGCTAAGTTTCATGGCCATTGGACAAATGTTTTCCTTCAAATAAAAATACGCACAATAATTAGGTTGGTCAAGCCTCAATACACTTGAGAACACGTTTGATAAAACCAAATTTTCCTTAATTTATAATGCAGGACAGGAAATTGTCCTTCACATTCGACGCGCGTTTTATTAGTCTTGCCCGCCTCCCAAAACAACATGAAATCGCCAAATTCCATTTTTCGTCGATCACATGCATATAAATATAAGATTTAGAATATTCTACTGTTACATTTCTGCGCAATAAAACGTCAAAATCGGCCAGTTCCCGTTTAAGTAATTCGTTTTCGAATTAAGGCTTAATCAACTTGAGTTGACAGCTCGTTTTCCTCTGCAAAGTAACATGTTAATTGTCTGCTTGATAGCCAATCGAAGATCGCGAAGTCGCCAGTAGTACAAAAATGGATTAATAGAAGAATTTACCAAAAGGAGAGTCATAGAAAAATTCCATTCCTTTCTCCAAACGTTATGCGAAGAGCTGACCGAATAGAGAAACAGTAGAATATGGGCAGGAAAGTAGCAAGCCAACATAGAAATGTGAAACACGAATGTGTTCACAGTGCTTTTTACAAGTTGTTTCATATGCAAGTTTTCATTTCCCTCAACAGCGGCAGCTGCATTTTGAGTCCGAATACGGAAATGGTGCCGGCGAACAACTCGGTAGATGCTGATGTAGGAGAACGTGGAAATGGCAAGGCAGGTGCCTGTGGAAATTGCTAATAAAATCTCATACCAAAAAATATCCCAAAAGTAGACACCGGAATAAGCAAAGCTGACACACCAAATAATAACGACTATAAATCTAACTCGGGATATTGTCACCACCGTTGAATATCGCAGATGATAGTGGACCGTCAAGAGACGATCTACGCTTTTAGCCGTTATCAGCCACATCGAGACACCACATAGGATGTTGCCCAATGTATTCCAAATCTTTTGCAACGAAGGATCTTCGGAGAGTTCCTTTGCAATGTAGATCGGTTGAGCAACCAGTCCAACCAACAGATCTGAAAGCGCAAGACTACAAAGAATCAACATCGACGGTCGAGACTTGATAGCTGGAGTTCTCCATATAGCGGTTAACACCAATGCGTTGGCAAAAATTGAAACAAGAACAAATGGGCCATTCAGGATAGCATTCACGAGGGCAATGGTTTCTTGACCAGACATAACGCGGCCCAGTTTTTAGCTCCTGTTTTCCTGATTTTGCTCTACGTTTGTTCACTAATTTTAATTCTGAAACAAAAAACAAATAACGTTTTTCCGGTTTCATTTATTATCCTTTATATTAACCTTTTTATTATTCAAGTCGCCCATAAAGGAAGTTCCAATTCCAGTATCGACTTGGTATCAATATTCCGTTCTCCATTCGTTTAAGTTAAAATGGGACGAGGTCAACTTGCTGTTAATTGACAAGATTCGGTCGAAATAATTAAGAATGAGTAACTAATGGTATCGATTTAACCGATATTCTAACAGGTTACGATACTTCTCTGACAAATCTCAGTATCGATGATCTCGAATATTTATATTTAATATTCACTTGATCAGCTCAACGTCATTGAAAAAAACGGCATGTGTTGTAGGCCATTCCTATTTCTAATTTCGACGTGAACTTGTGTTTTAAAATTTGTTTATTTTTCTGTTTTGTGTAATTTAATAGCATGGGAAACGGTTTTCAAGGAAGCTCCTCTGTAGGTTTTTCTATCGTGAGCCGACCAATCATAAAACAGTGAAAGAAGGCTTTTGCATGTGACAGACAAGAGTGTTTTGTTTAAGCAATAAGTCGGGGGTAAACAGCTTCCTCTTTACTGGGTTGCCGAGTGGCAATCCCAGTCTAAAAATGGATGGCATTTGTTCGGTGTTATATATATATTTTTCTTGCGCGTCGGTAAAAGTCTTGCCAGTCACTTCCCTGGTAAGTGGTATCTTTGTGCATAGAGCCTTCTGCGCGTATTTTCTTAGGATCGAGAGGGTAGTGGAACTGCGTAGATTTCTCTGGTGGACACAGTAGAATCATTAACTTAGCCTGCAATGGCGTCGAAAGTCATGTAACGCGAATGGCGTTTTACTGGATCCTTAAACAAAATATACCCTTATGGAGCTCAATAATGGAAAGTCAGTTGGATAAACTACGCAGGCGGTGAAAACCAACACCTGGAATCTCAAAAGCGACGAGTAATGGACTTCGACAACAATCTGTCGCCCGGGGTGCAGGGATGGCGCAGTGGTGAGAGCACTCGCCTCCCACCAATGTGGCCCGGGTTCGATTCCCGGACTCGGCGTCATATGTGGGTTGAGTTTGTTGGTTCTCCACTCTGCACCGAGAGGTTTTCTCCGGGTACTCCGGTTTCCCCTCTCCTCAAAAACCAACATTTGACTTGATTTACTTTCATTGTTAATTTCAGTTTACAGTGTCCCCAATTAGCGCTCCAGCGCTAGAACGACTAGACACTTAAATAAAGTTCCTTTCCTTTCCTTTCCTTTCCTTTCCGTCGAGCAGAAATCAAAGTGAGCTGCGTTTCTAAAATAATATTTACCAAGTGTGCTGTTATGTAGAACACTGAAACCAAATGGAAAATTCTCTGGTAACTTATGGGTTCAACAAATACAGAGAACGAATCGAACACCTTAAGTGGATCTGTGATCAACTCTGCACAGTCTTCAAGTAAAAAAGATTGGAAATGTGACAGCCAAGAATTATTTGAAAGAAAGCTTGTCGTCTATTTTGTGCTTCATTATTCAAGGAAAAGGTTCTTCATGGAAACGGTTTGATCCTGAAATTTTAGTTTGTTGTAATATTGCGCATATTTGACACGATTGAGTTTTTCCTCTTCACGCACGCAATAATAGCAAATATGTTGTTTGTTTCAAAAAATTGTTCGCTGGAAAAGGTGGCCTTTATGAATTCATCATGTTTTATGATATGTGTGCTGGATAGTTTTTATGGCAATAGTAAAGCACTTTCTTGTTATTCAAGGAAAATGTTCTTCAGGAAAGGGTTTGAACCTGAAGTACATGGTAATTTGACACGATTGAGTTTCTTGTCTTCATGCACGCAATGAAATAGGAAGAGGTTTTCGCCTCTAAGAGCAAATATGTTGTTTGTTTCAAAAATTTGTTCGCTGGAAAAGGTGGTCTTTATGAATTCATCATGTTTTATAATATGCGAGCTTAACTGGATAGTTTTTATGGCAATAGTAAAGCATTTTCGTGTCAAAATGAGGTTAGCGTTTTTGTGTTGTGCTAACTTAATTAAATATTAAATATACATTCTGCCTCGTGAGTTTGTTATTCTCGTTAACCAGCAATGGAAAGTCATTGCAACGCGAATGGCGTTTTAGTGCATCTTATGTTGTTTGTTTCAATAAAATGTTTCGCTGGAAAAGGATTCTGTGATATTTTCTGCCTTTGTGAATTATAATATCATGTTGTGTACTGAATTTTCGAGCTTAACGTTGAAACGTGATAAGGGAGGATATTTTTAGTATAACTCTGTAAGCAGGAAAGGTTTCATGAAAATAAACAGGTCTGTTGGAAGCGTGCTTGAGTTTCAACAAAATGAGCCCCAAAATCAGCAAAAAATTGTGACGCCGGTGAATAATAAAGTAGCTGCTATTTCCAAAATGATGGAATTACCTGGTGATAAATAACCTCGTCTTGGAGAGTAAATTTTTGACTTTGCAGAAACCCCAGAAACAATGGTGGGCGATTGTGATCTTTGTTTTGAATTCACTCATTTATTGTCAAACTTTATAACACTTGACAGAAAAGAAACTTACGAAAACCCGGTATCTTGCCATCATTTGACACAGATGCTTCACTGTTTGGCAAGTAAACATGCCGCGGTAACTTACTAGTAATCACGGCGCCTGCTGAATTCCGGCGATGTCACTTTCGATTTTGCGATTTATTTGTGCAGCCAAAATAACAAAATTGAACGTAGCAAAAATCTCCCAAAATGTTTGTCGCTGATCGTAACTGTTTACATTCTATATTCACGGTTCAAAATTAATGTTGTTTTCATGTCGTAAATATGTTATTCTCGAGCGACCGTCCTGGAAACGTCCTTCTGCTCTTTCTAAAAACTGTGTATCAATATTTTATTTACTTTTGCGTCAATATTTGTTTTTGCATAAAGCAAGCTAACAAAATCTGTACCTTGCTAAGTTCGCATTTGTTAGCGTTAATAGTATTTTCGGTCCAATGCTTCTGTTTTACGAAGGCGTATATGTTTTTGGTCACCCATCCAGACACTAATCCCGCTGGAGAGGGCTTAACTTTAGTAAACTTTAGTATTACAAAGCTGTCAGATGCTCAGAGGGCACGCTTAAACTTGTGGTGAAAAGAAGTTTATCAACATGTCAGCCCAGAAGCCAATGTTTCTCACTTCCCATTTATTTTCTTCAGTCTTTCTGGGTTCAGTACTTTGCTAGTAACCACATGTCTTCTCAGGCTATTTACCCAAGGCTTCTACCATGGCACTACAATGATAGACAATACCAAAACAAGATCGTGCACTGTTAGAGCTACATATTATGCAAGGACAGATTTTTTTCGTCGTACGAACGTGAGAACCTGTGAGCCAAAGGGCCTCTGCTGGTATGACTTCTGGGTGACCCCTTAAATGGTCTCAATGACCCCCCAACTTGAAAAACTTGGCTGGAACGGTGCACGTACCACAGGCAACCCAGCGTACCCTCACTGAGGGTCTAGTTCATTTTGCCCCCAAAACGGAAAATATCACCAGTGGTCATTTAGTTTAATTGCACACGTGATGATGAAAATATGGAGATATGTTACTTCGTCGAGATAGTGAAATGTCGTTCCACTAAATTCCATGGTTTTGTTTTGGCGAAATTGAGCTCTTCATAAAGCAAATCTTGAACAAGAGAAGTTGAAGGGAAAAATGGAAACAATTACGTTTGGTGAAAGAATCGTGATTGTCTGTAACGATACTAAATATTTTGAGCGAGAGCCGATACTTAGTAATATACTATATTTCGGCTGGCCACCAGCCTTCTTCAGCTACAGTGAGAGTTTAAATTGGATTGTTTCTATGTACATGTATACAGTGTGTTGCCCAGTTTCCGGCCGGTACCAGTTTCCGGCCAAAAAAAGGTAAACTCGGTTATTTTTGATGGGATTTTAACTCTTCGTCCACCGAAGCGATCCGTTGGGAAAAAACGAACATCTCCGCTATCAACTGATGGTTTAGGCGGGCTTTTTGGTTGAGAAACGAGCGAACAAGAAGGGATTTTGTTCAGGTGAGTAAAATCTTACCGGCTAATTTTTGGCCTTTTCACTGCACAGCGAAGGTACCGTACGTAAATAAATAACTCGTTTAATAGGAAATAGTTCACGGGGCTTGATAATTTTTTGATAGAATTTACATTGAAGATGGAAGTAATTAAGGGACCTGTCATCATAAGCTAGAACTTAGCTGTTTGCGAACGTCAGAAGTCTAAATCCTAGCTAAGATTTTCGCATACTACGCCAGTTTCCGGTCACTGATATGCACTCTCAGATAGATTGTTTAAAACGTATTTGAATTAATGAAATTTTATAACTTACTACTCGAGAAATTAATGAAATGTACATAGGCAAGCATGGCGTAATGAGGTACATATTAACTCAGATGTGCTGTGTTAATTGCCCGTGCCTCTTCCCAGAGAATATCGCGCTGGCTTTGTCAAGGTTATACCCTACCCATAGTAAGCAGCTATCTATGCCCTACCATACACCCCTAAGTAACCATTTTGCTCTAATCCCATAAAGTACAGTCGCTAAGCCACATCGAGATAGCCTTGGAAGTCCGTTTAGTCGAGCGGATTGAATGAAATTTCTGCTTTCTATTGATGGCCGGAAACTGGACTCGCTGGCCGGAAACTGGGCAACTTACTAGTTTTGCAAAAAATGGCATAATTTCTTTAGTACTTGAGGTGGGCAGCCGATCTCCGTATATTTTAAAGGTAAGTAAATGAACTGTCTCTTGTAGAAAAATGAGAAAGTTTCCGTGCATAAACAAGAAGTTAGGGCGATTACAAACTAAAGTGGCCGGAAACTGGGCAACACACTGTATATATAAATTGACGTTGACGTAATACTGGAAAAAATGTGATAAAATGTGGCAATTACAACTAATTTGAATTCAAATACTAAAAGAGTAACGGGAAAAAAAACCAGAAGATACTGGAAATAATAAACTGAAATCTAACAAATCTTCGTTGTATCGGCTCTTAATTACGCCGATCAGATCAAGCCAGTTTGATCCAACGTACACCGACGGGAGTATTGTCTTAACGGTCGATTGCTTGAAAACACTATAACGATAATTATTGATGGTGATGGCAAGAAAGTAGGCTAACAAAATGATGTGTAAAGAAATTGCCGCCACCCATCACCTCCTGAAGAAAACGTTTTCCTACCCAATATTGGACTGCTAAATAATTTCAGTAAGATTGGACAGTATCTTTCTTGATGGCGTATGATTCTAGCTCTCAAGCTGAGAGTGCTTCGATTAATCATTAGCGCTGGTTATGAGATAAAAGAACAGCTTCGTTCTTCAGAGGAAGGAGAGTTTACACCTGCACCTTTCAACATTTTTTTTGGTACGTGCCTGCGCACTAATCGGTATCTCAATGACGCATCCATGTCCGTATCCATAGTAATAACCGCGGCTGCAGCCTGGGACTGAATACCAGACCTCTCGTGAAGCCTTGTTGAATCAAATGTTTGATGGTGTGTTGAAACCGTTTGTCCACGGCCACACCAGCAGTCAACATCGTTCAACCAAATCGAACGGATGTTGATGCCGTTTCCCCGGGCCTTGGGGATTTTTTCCCCGATAATCTTCTCACCAGTTAGCTTTCCGGATGGATAAACAAGTACCCGGCTTATTCCCGGTTCCAACTGAGACAGATCACGCGAGAACGTAAGTAATGCACCTATCAACGTTAAGCCCCAGGGAGGGGGGGGGGGGGGTCGGGCATGGGGTGGGGATTTTGACATTTTCATTTAAAATAATTCAAATTCCCCACCCCTGGGACAAAATAATTGGTCAAAATGTCCACCCGGCGTCAAGTGAAGGTGGTAAAATGTCCTTTGTACCATCAAAATCGCTAGCCTGTGGACGTCACATACGATCAAAATCCCTACCCTGGGGACAGACCAAACTCCCGTGGTTAGCCCGACCCCCCCTCCCTGGGGCTTAACATTGATAGGTGCAAAAATTCATCAAGTTTCCGTGCGGGAAGCAAAGACAATTTCCATCATTTCACGACGAGAAAGCAAACTCCTACAGATTTACCAGTCACATCTTATTCCTCAACAAGCTTACTTGATAGTTAGCGTATTGTTAAACGCGTTCCAAACTAAAGTGTGGCGTTACGATTTAGCGATTTTCGGAGAAAGCTACAAGGTTAACTCTGAAAAACCCGTATCTTTAGGAGTGAACTAGCATATCTTGTCAGAAATTGTTTGTTGAACGGAGGAATCTCTTACGGTAGTTCGGAAAAAGATGCCAAATTAGCCGCAAGGGAAAACAGACAACTAGACGGAATTACAAAATTAATGACTTTCACCGCCGATTATTTGCACTGTTTGCTCTGAGATGAAGATTCCTTGCACAAATTCAAGGTGGAATTCCATAATTCACACTGAACTGCAAAATTAGTTCGACAGAATATATTCTCTTACACCATCAGCCTGGCCCTATTCAACAGGAACGGAAAAAGGTTCAGAATTTCTGACCCTGTTCAACAGGGACGGGAAAGAGTTCAGAATTTCTGACCCCGTTCAACTGGGACGGAAAAGGGTTCAGAATTTCTGACCACATCCAACAGGGAAGGGAAAAGGTTCAGAATTTCTGACCCAGTTCAACTGGGACGGAAAAAGGTTCAGAATTTCTGAACCCATTCAATAGGGACGAAAAAAGGTTCAGAATTTCTGACCTCATTCAACAGGGACAGGAAAGGGTTTAGAATTTCTGACCCCTTTCAGCTGGGACAGAAAAGGGTTCAGAATTTCTGACCCCATTCAACTCGAACGGAAAAGGGTTCGGAATTTCTGACCCAATCCAACAGAGTTCGAGAAAAGGTTCAGAATTTCTGACCCCTTTCAGCTGGGACGAAAAAGGGTTCAGAATTTCTGACCCTGTTCAACAAGGACCGAAAAGGGTTCAGAATTTCTGACCCCATTCAACAGGAACGGAAAAGGGTTCAGAATTTCTGACCCCATCCAACAGGGACGAGAAAAGGTTCAGAATTTCTGACCCCTTTCAGCTGGGACGGAAAGGGTTCAGAATTTCTTTCCCCGTTCAACTGGGACGGAAAAGGTTCAGCATTTCTGACTAAAGGGTTAAGAATCTTTGATAGCATTGTTTCCAAATTTCTGACCCTTTTAACACGTAAAGAAAAGATTATTAAAAATTTGCCCTGGATCTGGAAAATTTGATGGAATTCAGCTGACCTATTAAATTGAAAAGGAAGGACTTTAGATAGTCTGACTTCATAAAAACAGAAGATACGAATTCCCTGTAATTTGCATCATACGATTTTAATAGCTTCCTGTATACAAAAAGTTCTTGCAGACACGTAATAGAATACAAAATAATTTAATTTACAAATTCAAGAGGCATCAAAGAAACTGTCTGCAGCATTAATTCTTTCACAAAACTTTGTTGTATTCTTTAGACAAGCTTAGCGTCATAATCAAATAACTATTGGCCGATTTTATACTAGAGAGGCATAATCCGTCCAGAGGTATTATGCGTCTCTCATGTTATTCCTCTAGTGTAAAGACGGGACGAACCATAAAAAACAAAGTAATCCGCCTGGGATAAACTTGGGCAAACAATTTTTCTGCGTCTCTTAAGGCCGGTTTACACGGTGCGACTTGTAGGCCCGATTTTTGGCGGCGGCTTTGAAAAAATCGGGCCGACACAAAAAAATCTGTTGCTTTTATGTCGGCCCGATTTTTTTCACAGACGCCGCCAAAAATCGGGCCGACAAGTCGCACCGTGTAAACTGGCCTTTAAATTCGTCTAGTATGAAGACGGCCAAAGGACGCACTTTAGTTCGTCTTCCAAGACGCACTAAACTGGAAAGTTGGTCCAGACGAATGACGCGTCCCGTGCCGGTCTTTATACTAGACGAATTTAACGGAGGCAGAAAAAATGTTTGCCCAAGTTCGTCCCAGACGAATTATAAGTTTCTAGTATAAAAACGCAATCGTCTTTGATATACTATCAAACATCATGACCTGATGCACAAAAGCACAAAAACGCGAATCAGCGGCCGCTTATATTATACTTAGTACGCTTACTGGTATTGTAAGCATACATTAATTGTGAATATAGCACCTCTTCATGATCAAAAAACATTAGAGTGTCTTGGAATGTAAAGAGAAAATTCAGAACAGGCCAAAATAATAACGTCCACTTGCCCTTGGAAATAATTTTTAGAGAGCATCTTACTCACCAGAGGTGGCGCTTTCATCAAGTACTTCAAATATATTGGCACTGTGAAGATTCCTGGTTTACGGAAAATTGAATTGTCCTCTTGGTGGCGTGGTGTGTGAGAATTGGCTGGACCATGTAGAATCTAAACTATGTTCAAATAGCTCAAATGAATCAATTGATAAATCGTGACTACTCGATGTCTCCATTTTAGACCTAAATTTGGACAAAGAGAAGATTTCCGAGATAAAGTTTAGTAACGCCATGCACAGTGGTTAAAGTTGACCGAGCATGCGACTGACGTCACCTTTTGTTTGTCTTTGAAATGCGGCAAACTTTCAAAATCAGGACGTTTCCGCTCTATTGTATCAGAAAAGTAATAAATGAACAGAGAAACCCTTTTTTTATCGGAATAACGGCAAAGAAAAGCTCTGGAAGAGAAAATCGGTTGCAACTGTTCACTTATTTGCGTTGCTAACACAAATTTAAATTGGAAAACTAAAGACCTATGCCAGTGACGAGTCTTCTGTTGATTTAACCTGTCAGATTTACGTTTATGACATGTTGCAGATCGATCTGTTGCTTGTCTCGAATTTTATAAATTTGAGACTTTTTTGTTAAAAAAGAACACAAATCGTTTCATTTATTTGTTTTCGTTTTATTTCGTGGCAAATGTTTAGATATTTTCTACGTCTACCACACAGTCAAACGGAACGATTGCTTCTGTCCGTCGGCTTTGGACTGTCAACAGCTGTCAAATGTCTCAACTTTTATTGATTTCCGGCCCAATGCAAACGAGCGTGTAAAGTTAGACCAGCCATACACGTGCTCTCCGCGTCGAGTATTGAAAGCTAGTTGAAATTTCAAAATGAGGCCTACCAAAGAGAAATTGTGGACGGTTTTAAGAACTGAGAGAGGGCAAGTTTAAGTTTTTATGAACGGTGTTCCCAAGTACGAGTGGAGAAGCTATGGGATTTTGTGTGAATTTTGTTCTTCTGCTCAGTCAGGAAAAGGGATGATCCAGGTACGTGTAGCATTTCGTTTTAGTTATTCACTTAGGACGCTTATTTGACAGAGCTGACCGCGCAAGCGGGAATTTGGAACTAACACACTTCGAGGATGACATGTACTTCTCCAGAAGAATGCAAGAGATTAATACATGTATCATGCAAGTATTCCTTCAAATTGCGGTATTTTCTTTGCAAACCGACGGCCGGTCTGGCCGCGGCCAGTTCTGACACAAGCGCCTCAACTCAGTTCCGCAGTAAGTCGCCAGCGACATGAGTTGTTTCGCCATTCATAACGCCTAACCTCGTTTCGCACAAACATCTGGTTGGTTCGTCTTGCTGAATAAGGAGTTTGGACAATGTGCGATCCAGCAAGGCATGCGAGCCATGACTGCAAATCATGCGAGCCAAGATGGCGAGTCAACATGCGAATCACACAATTATTGAAAGCTAACCGTTTTAAAATGGGTGCTTTGACTCAGCGCTATATGAAATGGTGCTTAGACTTAAATGCGAAATTTGCATGGCTTGCAGATTGTCCAGCCCCCTGAGTAAGCTGAGTGTAAACATTTCAATACTCCGGTTGTAGCCCAGTGTTTATACCACAGGCATCCCAAGCTCAGTATGAGGGAATATAAGGATTTGTATGGGAAGACAAGACCTGAGACATGACAAGATAATTTTACAAAAAAATTCTCAATTAAAAAGCCTAACATTATTGCCATTGTGGGTCGCTTCCTTCCTGTTAAGCAAATTAGGCCATTATCAGTTCATCAGTTGTCAACAGTCATAAGAGGGGGTCATAATAAAATACCAAAGATGAATTTACACTCAATTCTCACGATCCCACCAAATTCAGTCAAATATTCCTTGTTAAAATGTTCCCACGGTTCAAATTGCACCGTAGAATTCAAGGGCAAAGGTTTTTCTTTCATTTCTATCTATAAGCTGTGCAATTGAAGCCCTGCCAGCGATGTCAGTGGATATTGGCATAATACAAGTCATTTCAATCTTATTGGACTATTTTTACTCTTAGAAATTGATAACCTTTTTGTACTAATTTCGTACCTTTGGGGTCTACTTTGCTCCATACACAATTAAAAAATCACACTTTTATCCCCTTGTCAGATGCTGTTAATTGGTGCAAATTATATAATCTTACGATAATGGAAAAGGCCTTTATACCTTAAGCAGTTAACCCCACTGGCACCCTCATAATTGGTTGGGTCTTGGTCAGACATGTTGGCAGTTGTAACTGACAGGGACCTACCGGTAATAGTTTATGAGATCTGATAGAGTCTTAATTTACAGTAGTCTTAACATATCCACATAAAATCTGGGGTAACTTATAATGAACTTAATAGACCTTTGCCTGAGCACAATATTTCCATTGATCAAGAAAAATGGCACTGTCAGTTAATTTTAGCAGCCCTTTTTATTTTAAGTATGCTAAATTAAACATGGTACCCTTTGGCTTGTATCTTATCGTGGTTGAGAAAAACTTGGCTAAAATTGGGTTCTTTCTCTGTGCTGCAATTTTAATTTTGAAACTTGTGCAATCCATTACATACCATCTTCTGTTTTACATTTCAAGTTCACGGGGCTAATATTTTGCTATGTATACAGAAAACACAAATTGTTTCAGGTGTGGCCAGGGCACATGCTACTAACTTTTAGTTTTTGGCATTAATCTTCATCAGTACATGTGTTATGTAATCCACGGTTACATTTTAGTACAATGCTATGTTGTTTCACTTTCAGGAGACGGAATGCTTGCAGCTGTTCAGCTGAAGAGACCTTCTGTGTTAATAAATGAGCATACCACAGAAGACATGAGGTGGCCCCTCCTTGAGAATATAAGAAAACCATTCTCAACTAGAGTAGTTAAAACAATAGTTATGTGATAGTTTATACTTTTCTATTAAGCAAGAAGTAGTTTGTTTTCAACCAGGCCATTGAAGATACAGCCAATCAGAATACAGGAAGGCCATTGCATATTCGTCAGTATTCCACCGAACCTTCCTATCAATCAGTGCAATTCAACAGTATCACACCCAACTTTCCCATCGTGCCTTGCTGGCAACCTTTTCTTTTGGTACATGTATACCATGGAATATCCCACTCGTCACTTGTATTTACTTGCTCATGTGTATACCAATCTGAGCCTTTAGGCAAGCATGTATACCAAGAAAATACAATCAAGTGACTTGTGGGGTATTGCATGGTATACCACTCAAAAGCATTGTGTAATTAGCATGTATTTTATTTTACCAGTGAAATTATTATAATTTATTGTACTGATGTGAGATTAAGCACTCATAAAAGTTAGTGTTGACACTACTTTTTTAATAAAGTTTGAAAGAAAGATTACTTCTTGAGAAAAAGACGCTGTGTTAATAATAATATTAACTTTATTATTGCCATACTGATGTGGTGCAGAATTTTCAGCCCTTGGTCAGTTAAAAGGAGCTGGCCTTTTTTCATTTGATGTAACTATCCTTTATAGTGTCCATACAGAAAATGGGTTCAGAATTTCTGACCCCTGATAATTCAGAGAAACTATCCTTTATAGTGCCCATACAGAAAATGGGTTCAGAATTTCTGACCCCTGATAATTCAGAAGAACTATCCTTTATAGTGCCCATACAGAAAATGGGTTCAGAATTTCTGACCCCTGATAATTCAGAGGAACTATCCTTTATAGTGCCCATACAGAAAATGGGTTCAGAATTTCTGACCCCTGATAATTCAGAGGAACTATCCTTTATAGGGCCCCATACAGAAAATGGGTTCAGAATTTCTGACCCCTGATAATTCAGAGGAACTATCCTTTATAGTGCCTATGTAGAAATTGGGTTCAGAATTTCTGACCCCTGATAATTCAGAGGAGCTATCCATTGTAATGCCTATACAGGAATGGGTTCAGAATTTCTGACCCCTGATAATTCAGAGGAACTGTCCTTTATAGTGCCTGTACAAAAATAGCTTCCAAATTTCTGACTCCTGATAATTCAGGAATCTGTCCGTTATAGTGGGTGTGAAGAAATGGGTTTTAGAGGTTCTTTCCCTTCAGGTTCCCTGTACTTGTTTTGGGAAAAGGAAACAGCCTTGGTATAAACCAGCGTATTTAACCAAATGAAAAAAATCGCATGTTCTTTCTTTGGAAATCCACGGAATTACAATTTTTATCCTTGCATTTGCCATTATTCCAAGGAATCGCATAAATTTTCGGCGCTTTTTGTAATTATACACCGATTTTATCTAAATCGTAATACCACATTTTAGTTTGGAACGCGTTGTTAGAAATTTTCACTATTGAATGTGTCAAGATTCGTAGCTAAATGAGCTCATGGTTAGTTCACCGCGTTAAATTTATTTGCATATGGGTGCTCCAGATTTTTCGTCGTCGGTGATCCCAAATTCATCTCCTGAATATATTTTGTAATTAGCCGAGTGACTCTCCTACTTTCCTGGCTAATCAAATCGTGAGGCCTTACAGCAGGCTGGTTGCTTAAGATTAGCAATATATACCCGCTGTGATAAACTCTGTGCGAGACTTCTGGAGAAAAAATAAGGATGGCCTCCTTTTACTGCGTTTGGCACACAGACCTGGGCTCACGCGCCAGAAAACTTTAATAAAAATCCAAACGGGAGCCTGTAGAACGGACTTTTTTTCCCAGCGATATACTGAAAAATGTCTAATAACAAATTATACCCTTAACGTTTATATTATGATAATATTAGTTATTGTTGGAATTAGTAGACAATTTCTTGCCAATTTTGCCTTTGTAGCTTCTATCTCCCGATCCTCGGAGTACATTTCTATTCCGGCCTAACTTCAACTTTAATTTCTCATTCTTGGTTTTTTCTTCATTTGCATTGTAATTCATCTTTATTTGATCATATCATTGTAAATTTAAACGAACTCTGAACTTTCCGTGGACTCTAAACTTCTGACGGACATACATACACATATGACACACAGTTATACTGTTTTACTGTTACATTTCTGCGCAATAAAACATCAAAATCGGCCAGTTGCCGTTTATAAAATTCGGTTTTGATTAAGGCTTAATCAACTTGAGTTGACAGCTCGTTTTCCTCTGCAAAGCAACATGTTAATTGTCTCCTTGATAGCCAATCGAAGATCGCGAAGTCGCCAGTAGTACAAAAATGGATTAATAGAAGAATTTACTAAAAGGAGAGTCACAGAAAAATTCCATTCCTTTCTCCAAAGGTTATGCGAAGAGCTGACTGAATAAAGAAACAGTAGAATATACATGGGAAAGTAGTAAGCCAACATAGAAATGTGAAACACGAATGTGTTCACAGTGCTTTTTACAAGTTGTTTCATATGCAAGTTTTTATTTCCCTCAACAGCGACAGCTTCCGTTTGAGTCCGAATACGGAAATGATGGCGGCGAACAACTTGGTAGATGCTGATGTAGGAGAACGTGGAAATGGCAAGGCAGATTCCTGTGTTCATTACTGATAAAATGCCATACCAAAAAATATCCCAAAAGTAGACACCGGACAAAGCAAAGCTGACACACCAAATAATAGCGACCATGAATCGGAGTCGGAATATTGTCACTAATGTTGAATATCGCAGATGGTAGTGGACCGCCATGAGACGATCTATACTTTTAGCCGTTATTAGCCCCATCGAGACACCACATAGGCTGTTGCCCAATGTATTCCAAATCTTTTGCAACGAAGGATCTTCGGAGAGTTCCTTTGCAATGTAAATCGGTTGAGCAACTAGTCCAACCAACAGATCTGAAAGCGCAAGACTACAAAGAATCAACATCGACGGTCGAGACGTCATAGTTGGAGTTCTCCATATGGCGGTTAACACCAATGCGTTGGCAAAAATTGAAACAAGAACAAATGGGCCATTCAGGATAGCATTCACGAGGGCAATGGTTTTTTGATCAGGCATAACGCGGCCCAATTTTTAGCTCCTGTTTTCCTGATTTTCAATGCCGTTTGCCATGCTCAACGTTTGTTCACTTATATGTATTCTGAAAAACAAGAACAAATTGCGTTTTCCGGTTTCATTTATTATTCTTTGTAGAAGTCCAAGTCGCTGACAAAGATAGTTGTAGCTAATGGCAGTATCGACTTGGTATGAATAATCATTTGGGCGCGTGCATTCGATATTAGTATCGTTTTTGTAGTGAAATTCAATATCGTCCAAAGTTCAAATGGGATGATTGTAGAGATCAACTCGCTGTTCATTGACAAGATTCGTTCAAAATGATTTCTCAACTTTTAGCACTGTGGAGACATGTTGAAGTCTCTATTTTGAGAAAAGAACTTTTTCTAGTTCAGTGCAGAGCTAAAATAGTGAGACACTTTTTCAAAGGACTTTATAAAAAGGTGTGTGTGGGTGTGTGTGTTTGTGTGTATGGAATATACGAAGCAAGTCTCAATTAATTAAGCATGCGTAACTAATATTGCAAGTGGTATCGATATTTCTAACATGTTACGATACTTCTCAGGCAAAATTGCAGTATCGATGATCTCGCATATTTATATTTAAAATTCACTTAATTAGCTGCAACTTATTGAACAAAAAACAGCAGGTGTTGTAGGTGCTTCATGATTCCTATTTTGACGTGAGCTTGTGTTTTAAAATTTGTTTATTTTTCTGTTTTGTGTAATTTAATAGCATGATGGCAAATGGTTTTCAAGGAGGCTCCTCTATGCTGAGCCGACCAATCATAAAACCAAGTGAAAGGAGGCTTTTGTGACAGACGAGAGTGTTTTTTTCAAGCAATAAGTCGGAACTAAACAGCTTCCTCTTTCATTTTGCTCCAAAAACCTAAAATATCACCAATGATCATTTAGTTTAATTGCAAGCGAGATAATGAAAATATGGAAATGTTACTTCGTCGTGATAGTGAAATGCGTTTTACTGGATTTCATGGGGTTTTTTTGCGAAATCTTTTCATTAGTTAGGGCTAATAATTCATTGACAACAGTTGACTAAAAGTCAATAGCCCTCAAGTCATTTTTCAAAGTGGAAATATTTTTGTTATACAAAACAATCGAAAATTTCTCTTCCATTGAGATTCTTAAGTTAGTTTTAGATCACATCGATTAAATCACCCGTTTGATCGATCCAGCCTGTATAACGATGAGATCGAGCTAACGAGCTATGTTGACTACTTTCAAGCAACCCATTAAGTTTTTTTATTTTATTTGAGTTCACCATTGTTCTTTAAAAACTGCTCATGGAATGATAACTTACCGTATTTACGTGTCACACGCCGTGGATCGAATTAAATTTATTAGTTTTTCCGCAGCTGTCGTGGCGTTTATTGCTAATAATGCAGTATGACTAAACCCTTAGGGGTAACCTTAGGATACGACTGAACCTTATGAACAAAATATCAAATCTTCACTGTCTACAAGAAGGACCATTAAAGTTTTCACGGGCAGGGGAGGAGTGGAATTGAGCTCTTCACTAAACAAATCTTGAACAAAAGAAGTTGAAGGGGCAAAAATGGACACAGTTACGTTTGGCGAAAGAATGATAATTTTTTATAGCGATAATCATTCATGGTAACAAAATGCAACCAAATGTGTTTTTTTTTTTAGGTAACAAAGTACTTTAAAAAATGGCAATGTAGAAAGCAATTGCCGCCACCCCCCACCTCCTTAAAAAAAGGTGGTTTCCCTACCGGTTATTGGACTTCTAAGTAATGAAAATATTTCAGTAAGATTGGACAGTATCGTTCTTGATCGGGGTGTGATTTGAACTCTCAAGCTGAGAATGCTTCGATTAATCATAAGCTCTGCTTATGAGATAAAAGAACCGCTTCGTTCTTCAGAGGAGGGAGAGTTTACACCTGCGGTGTCCAATTTAGGAAATACGATCCACCAATTAACCAAAAAAGATGGGATTACCGCATCCCTTGTGGAAAGTAAAATCCATTACCTATCTATATTAAAGTTTGCTTAGCCATGACATCAACAAACGTTTGAAACATTAGCTTTTCAATCTGTTTGCTTTAGTCAACTCGCAATATTAAACCAAATTCTACTTTCTCCAAAGATTCTCGAAAGAGTTTGGCTTTTATGGTTTCGCGTTTAATGTTAATTTGTGAGCAGACAGTTCTTCTGATTTCGGTTAACAACCCGCTTAAACCCATGGGTTTCGGTTAAGACCGGTTATAGAGGTTATAGCAACCCGCTCCCTTGTTTTTGAAGGAAGACCCGGGATTGTCTCCTGGAAGTGACGAGGACTTTCTTCGAAAATGTAGTTTTACTCTCTTAAAGAGACCAATCTGGGCCTAAGTGCCAACTTGGTTCGCGAGAATAAACAGCTGCCATAATTTTAAAAATGTGCAAAAGTTGTTCGTGAAAAATTAATTCCATGAATGCATTTTCAAGCGTTTTAGTAAATAATTAGTTCATCAAGCCTGAAAAGGACCTTGAAAGATCATAAGTTCGAGATGTTTGTTCCGAGATAAAAATAAATGATTTGCACCCTAAGAGGGACGATGAGTTTTCGACGAAATGTATAAAATATTTCCTCCACCTATTCTCGGGCATAAAATTTAATCGAAATAACATTTGGGGTTATTTATCTTTGTTATTAACATTACGCTCTTCTAAATTATTAACAAAAAATAGCCTGCCTAGTTTGCAGGGATTAGCGCGCAACATTCCCGTCGAAATCGTAGCAAGCTGATTTCCGAAGCCTCTTCGCTTGCTGAAGAACAATCTCGTTTCCAGGGCATCGTCGAGATTGTATTTGGCGCACACTCGTGACCTCACACCTCACGGCCATCAAACAAACATGGATATTACCACTAATGAAATGAGAGCAGTTTTTCAGACAGTCACGCAGTATTACCCACAAATGTAAATTATTGCCGCCGCAGTGAGTAAGCCTGAAGCGAACAATCGAGGCAGCTCTCTAATCGGGAGAAGAACACATTTTTCTTCGAAACGCAAGGGATTGTGGTTATGCGCGAATGGAGAAATTAAGATGCGCGGTATGATCATTACAGCCTACTCTATTTTTCATTTCGCTTCTCGTATCCTCGAACTGATAGTTTCACTGTGGTGCAACAAAAAAATAAATTCGAAATTGTTGAAAAAAGAAGTTCAAGAACAATTCAGGTCTGTGCGGTACATCGTTTCTGAGTTATTTGTTGAAGCGTTTCACGCAACTTTAAAGAGTTTTGTATGGAGCCGCCATGTGGTCCACCAATATGGCGGCCGCGGTAATCAATGAAAACATCTGGAGGACACTTTGCGATGAAAGCACTTACTTTCCGCTCATTAGATAAAATACATGTGTATGAACACATCTCCTAATGTACTTGAAAGGCTCAAACTGCTGAGATTTATAGGGATAGACTTTTGTTTTCAACCAGATAGCTTTGTATCATGGTGTCACGCAAGGTGACAATTCGGAAATTCAAAATGCTGAAAGACGTCACGGAACTGGAAACTTAAAAAAAGATTTAGTTCTAGGTCATCTTCAATCTCCCTAAGATAAAAATTCAGAAGACCTTGCGATTTTGAATTTTGAATTTGATGACGTCTCAGTGAAAACCATCTATTGTATTCTTTCTTCGTGTGTTTCCAGGCGAGGGTCCAGTATTTTACCGTCCCCTTCAATTCCACACACGAACCGTCGTTAAATAACTGCAAGCACAATTGAACATCCCCCTTCCCTCGGCAGCATTTGTACCATTTACTAGTAGTAAGTAATAATTCTTAAATCGTTACTTTGGCTTCAATAAAGCACATTAGTGCTTAATTAAACCTGTAAACGAGATGCCAACAGCGGCCCTCCCTCCTGTTCTTCATCATGTATTCGTCATAAAGTGTCCAGCCTAGAGTGGGCGGATCCAGTCCATGGATATTAACACTCGGCTTTCGGGGTTTCAGTGATCCCCGAATTGAAATCTACGACAAGCATAACTATTATTTTTCTGAATCTCGCGAAGTACCCTTTTCCTGAGAGGTATTCTCGGTTTTCACATGATTTCACGGCCGCCATGTTGGTGTCCCCAAACAAAGAAACGGCGGCCATGTTGGTGTCCCGACCTCCGGGAATTGAACTATATTATTATGCAAACGTTTTCCTTTGTTTTCGTTGAAAAACATGGCTTTTTATCACGTGAGTGAAAACCAAGAGTACTTAAGTACTGAAACATTTCAGCTCAGTTGCCCTCCACCAATCTCATTCCCAGGGCTTTTCTCCGCCGAGAGTAAATGCCCGGGGAACGAGGTTGGCCCTCTACCAATATGGCCTCAAATTTCTCTTAGTGAGATCGTAGGCAGTGTGGCCCAGTGGTTAGGGCGCTTGCCTTGAGATCCAGAGATCTCAGGTTCAAGACCCGTTCTCACCACTCGTGGAGTTTGTTCCTGGTAGTCCCTGGTTCAACTTCCAGCTGCACTTGTAAATAGCCAACTGTTTTGCCTCCTGTCAGTTGGGATTCTTAACTGTTGTCAGTTGTTCGTGTCCTGTTCTGTCGCGTTGCTGACTGTGTTTTATTGGCCCTGAAAAAGTTCCTCTGGGAATTGTTCAATTGAGGCCCTATGGAGGTTTTGCACGGCAGCCTTGTTTGCATGGCGGTAACGATAGATTCTTTTTCCTATGGAAACAAATGCTCTTTCTAATGCAAAACATTTTCATTGTTCCTGCCATGCAACATGGCTGCCGCGCAAAACCTCTATACTCGTTCGTCAAACGCTTTAGGCTACGGAGGTCATGCAATTTTCTTTCTGCCTCAAGCGTTATGGCTCCGTTCATTTCCCAATCTATTAGATTCCGGCACTTGGACATCTTCAATCTTTGGTAGTTGTTCACGTGGTATCATCGATCAGCAAACGCTCAATGTTGCGTAACCTCCCACAATGTTATAAGCCTTTGGGAAGCATGGGTGACGCAGTGGTGAGAGCACTGTGGGTTGAGTTTGTTGGTTCTCTTCTCTGCTCCGAGAGGTTTTCCTCCGGTTTTCCCCTCTTCACAAAAGCCACTATTTGATTTGATTTGAGGATTTGAGTTAATTTCGTTAAGCCTAGTTCCCACTAGCGACATAACGATCATAGTCATAATCATAAGGACGAACCCTAACCCTAACCCTAACCCTAAAGATGTTATTATAATAATAATAATAATAATAATAATAATAATTATTATTATTATTATTATGATTATTTTAAGCTCACGTGGAGCCGTACCTCCCCTTAACGGTTTTTAATATTTGAAAGTCTTAATTAACAGGAACTTACACTCCAACAAAAATAGGAAAGGAAAGGAAAGGAACTTTATTTAAGTGTCTAGTCGTTCTAGCGCTGGAGTGCTAATTGGGGACACTGTAAACTGAAATGAACAATGAAAGTAAATCAAGTCAAATGTTGGTTTTTGAGGTTAAATATCTTTAAACGACAGAAAATATTGTTTAAAATCGTAAGTGCCTTAGATGTTTTCAAAGAAGTGTTTCTATCCGAAGCAGTAAACTAATTTCAGAATCACCATTTTTTATTCAAAATTCAGGGGCGAGCACGTTGCCTTATCGTAAAAAATTGATGGGGCAACCGTAATTCATCACATTTATAATAAATAAATATGAAAATATGAAAGAAACGTGAAAGAAACAGGGAAATATGAAAGAAACAGTAAGCGATTCTACAAGTCATTTTTATGTTGTAGCTGTTGGTTAAGGAAGTAGGTTTGTGCCATTTGCTATGCAAAACTTCTCTTATTTGAATGTTGGCGGCCGTTGGCAAAATATTGATCGGACCGGTTTGGATCGGACCGGTTTGGATCGGACCGGACCGGACCGGATCGGATCGGATCGGATCGGATCGGATTGACAAAACTCGGACCGGATCAATAACACCAGACAACGTGCTCGAATTCTGTGCCTTTCTCTCTTGTGTAGTCGTCTCATCATTTATTGAGACTCGTCGAAATGTTTTATTTCCAAAGGTGATTACAGATTCCGAAGCGGAATTATAAAAGATACGATGTGACGAATTGACGTCAATAAGCGAATTGACTGCGTACGCCGAACGGTCTTCTTCTTCAAACATGAAAACTGACAACAATTTTTTACTTTACCCCAGTCCCTGACAATTGCACAATATTAAGCAAAAGAAAGGGAACGTCAGTTGACGAAGGGAGAGCCCGCAGAATAGTTGGGATTCTACTCTAATATGACCTAATATGGGTATTTTTGCTGCGCGCGCCATCGTCAACTGACATTCCCGCTCTGTTGCTAAATCAGGCTATTGTGCAATTATAAATGACTGGAGTAAAGTAAAGATTTGTCGTCAGTTTTCATGTTTGAAAAAAAAGACCGTAGCGTACGCAGGCAATTCGCTTATTGATGTCAATTCGTCACATCCTATCTTTCATAATTCCGCTTCGGAATCTGTAATCACCTTTGGAAAGAAACATTTCGACGAATCTCAATAAATGAGGAGACGACTACACAAGAGAGAAAGGCACAGAATTCAACTTCTCCTCCTTTCAGTACTTTGTCTGGCGACCGTCTACTTTTGGCGGGGATTTTCTTATTGCTCCGGTCCGAGTTTTGTCAATCCGATCCGATCCGATCCGGTCCGATCGGGATTTTCCCAACGGCTAATGTTGACCCATCTATTTCGTCTCGTTGCTGGGTTATATTCAGTTTTAAATTACAACGAACCTTTTTTTTTTCCAGTTTTTCTTTTTAACGGGTTTGTCGCGACGATAATCGACAAGTATCTTAGCTAATCCACTTGATTTGTTTTTGTAATTATACGAATAATGTATCAATTTAACCGTTGTTTTTTTCTTATAAATGGGTTTAAATTCAGTCACATCTGAAGATGGCTTAAGTATGTCCAAACATGTCTTGTAAATAATTTAAAAAAAATTGTTTTATTTCTTCAAGTTACTGGTATTTCTGTTTCTATGTCATAAGTCTCTTTTTCAAAGTGAGGCCAAGTATGCAGTACTGAGGCTCTTCAAAATCATTCGGTTGTAAAAAAATCACCGACCGGGTAGACCGGTTGGCTTAGTTGGTTGAGCAGGAGACCTCCGTTCGGGAGTTCCACCAACCTCGTCCCTGCCCAGGATCTCTCTTTTTCCCTTCCCTGGGGACGAGGTTAGAGTTCGACTTTCCGGCCAGACCAACACTGAGGGTTTTAAATAACTGAGGAGAAACGAGAGAGTTCTGCCTTTGTAATTATACATCCGCAAATGGTTAGACCTCCAACTCTTCTTTGCTCTCGGATGAGGACGCGGACGATAGACCATATGCTTCCTCTTACGACATTAACTCATAAACGATGTTTGAAGTTAAAGACGGGGCTTCCCTAGGGGTTTTGGTGAACAGGGGAACATGGCTAATTTGAACTGGGGAACAGGGGAACAATGTCAAAATATTTTTGGGAGCAAGGGGACAAAAACAATTTAAAACAAATTTTGGGATAAAAAGGCTGGGAACAAGTTTGAAACAGGAACCCATGACCCGGAGCCTACAGCTCCCATACTGGGCCTATGTAACGGCATTTTTACAGACCGATCTATTTTTTAGACTATCTTTTCCGGAAAAAACAAAGGCAGTTCCGGTTCGGTGACCCTATGACGTCAGTTTAATTTCTTGTAATTGGTCATCGGGCTCCTGTGGGAGTCTCATTCGCGGGAAATTCAATCTAAAAATAAATCGGTCTGTGAAAACGCCGTGACACGAACACAGTAAAAAAAGTTGTAGGCTCCGGGTCATGGGTTCCTGGTTTGAACGTAATTTGGGTAACAAGCTAGGGAACACAAGCAAATATTTAAAGGGAACAAGGAACAGGGATGCCAACCCCCCATTCTGGGAGGGCCTCAAAGATCTCACATACTTTTTTCTACTTTCGAAAAGTGCAGGGACCGGGTGTGGCGTTGTTGTGGTCAACGGTCTGTTGTTCTTTGTGGGGGCCACCATTCACTTCCCTCAGCAATAATTTCAAACTGTGCAACAAGTAGTCTGGCCAAAATCCCTCAAGCAGAATGTAAATTAGTCCTTAAAAGCCCCGAGGGGAGCGACCAATTCAACGATTAACAAGTTTTACCGTTGATTTTTACAACTACAAAGTATTAATCTTTAACGTAAACTCTTGCTCTTCGGCCTTTTATTTGTCATTACTTTTTAAATTTGTTTTCCCCTAGCTTAGAAAAATGAACTGAAGGGAAAATCGGGTTGGCTTGTGATATTTTTCCACGCAGCGACCAGTGTTGTAACCATGACCATGTTAGTAACGCAACGTTTCCTCCGAATGAGCGACGTTTCCGTATTGGTCACCGGCCGAGACGTCGACGTTACATCTTGTTTGTGTGACTGGACCCAACCTTTAGCTTCCCCTGAAGACCGCAAGTATAATTGATTATCTTTCGTCTTTCTTTTCAATTTCATGGTAGTTTTCTAGTATTTCGGTGAATTAGCAATTTAAAATTTTGGATTTCATATAATTCTATTGTGTCAACAAGAGCAAACCCATAGGTCAGCTGTGGGTCAATGCGTTTCCCTGGCATGACGTCATTGGCATGCAAGGCTTGGTTCACCCACAAGGCCATTGGAGCTTAATCGGCCATATTTCCGAGCTTTCCTTCACATCTGATGCATTGTTTTGTGCAGGAATATCGTTTTTAGATTGGTCGAAAAAACGCTGGGTTTTCTCACTTTATGATATCTCTCAAAGCCAAGATCTACCGAGTGAATTTTCATCTGCGGGAAATTTTTTGGGGGACTTGTTTTGACAGGAATTCCTGAACGGCTTTGCAATGTATTTCTGTATGCCATTAATATGGAATCCGTGTCGGAATATTTCCTATGGTTAAATATGTGCTGCTAGAACGCCCAACGAAAGCAATTGCTAATAGCCAGGAGGACAATAGAAATCATGGCTACCGAAACTACATTTGAGAGACTGAAGCAATTGGAAGCTCTGTTTTCGTATGGAAGCAGTGACAAGGGATCTTACAGTGTGGAAACTTTGTTAGATGTTCTGCTTTTGCTATATGACGAATGTTGCAATTCTACGCTTAGGAGAGACAAAAATGTCAGCGAATTTATTGAACTTGGTAAGAAGCTAAATCAACTGGACCGTACTGGGTAGTCCGAAGATTTACTAAGTCAATAATTCCGATTGAATTTCAGTGAAGCCGGTTGCAAGCAAAATAAAGCAGCTCCGACTTCGAAGGGAGGATTTCGATCCACTGAATTTAATCGGAAAGGGAGCTTTTGGCGAGGTAATAACTTCATTGTGAATTTCCAAATTATTGGTATTCTTCATATCTCTGGATAACTTCTTTGAAATCGGCTTCTGCAATACCTGATCTTTTCCTTGATAGGTTACCGTGGTTCGAATGAAATCCGATGATAGGATCTACGCTATGAAAACTTTGAATAAATGGGAGATGTTGAAGCGAGCAGAGGTAAGGTTTCGTTCAGAAATATTCAGCTCATTCATACTTCAATTGAAGCGTTGTTTAGGCCTTTTGGGCATGATTAGATCATTTTATTGGCTGCTAAAGTTAACTTGTAAAAAATTGAATCAGACGAAATTACGCATACGATGGAAGCCATTCAAATGCCCTGATAAATTTCATTCTAAGTCAAAACAGATCTTTTAACGATCGTGTCTATTCTGAAAGTTTCGCTTTAGATGAAAGGCTGATTTTTTGGCAAAGTTCATCCTTTTAAATATATCCGCAAGTATCGAGTCGATTATTTTCCTTTCGTATGCAGTGAAGACAATCTGCTGTAGACGAAATAGACTGCTTGTTAGAATGGAACGCGCAATCGAACAAGTTGTCGTTGCTGCTTTGGACACAGAACGTGAAATGTTTTTTAATAAGAGTTTACAGTTTGTTTAATTCACGTTGTTTATTTTTCACTCAGTAAATATGTCGGCCTTCGCGCTTGTCCATTCCAGCGTTGTGCAAATTTCAATTGAGAATTTCTTGTCCTTTGTTTTTCTCTACACCATTTAATTTTGTATACATGTCAATACGAGATTGTTGCTTATTCTCACAGGGGGGAATTGACGAGATCAGAGCGAGCTTTTGTTTTCGGTTTCTCGCAGTTAAGCTCTCTTTCCTTGTCTAATTAATAGTGCCTAAGATGATCTCTCCCTGATATGGACAGGGAGACTTCTTTTAATTGTCGAGAAGTCTTGTTCTTCGTCGCAGTAATTGCATCATTGCGAAATTCTTTATGGCAAATTAGAGCAACGGCAGAAATTCAATTTGCTATGGTTTGTAGATAATCACTTCATATTTCGTGTTTATTTCCGCCGGTCGTTTTGTGTTCATTTCTGCTTGAAAGAAAATAATTGGGTTTCAACGTTGTCTCACGAGAAATGTAGATACTCGGCGCTTCTATCTTTCTGTTTCCATTAAAATGATGATTCGTTTTGGCGAGTCACAATAATGGTGATTTTTGTTTTGAATGTAAATGAAGTTGAACGTCAGGATTGAAAAGGTGTCTGCTTGATATCTCCAAAAAAATTGTAAACAAACATCGGCTCACGAGAGAAGGGAATGGACACGTTATTTACGTTATTTCCTCCGCGGTAATTATAAGTGAGCATCGTTTCTCTGGGATTGTATTTGTAATTTATGAATGTACTGTGAAAGTTGTCCATTTTAGGAGAAGTTTGTGAACCAGATCAAAACTCAGGGATGGTAGTGGGAGATGTGTAGACTATTAACTTTCATGGCTAAGCTCACTAAAAGTATGAAGCTAATGGTTATGCAATAATATTTATTATTATTATTATTATTATTATTATTATTATTATTATTATTATTATTATTATTATTATTATTATTATTATTATTATTCAGCCATTTCAATAATTAAAGTGACAGTATTGGGTCTGAATGTTGTCTGGGGCTGGAAAGCACATGTATATCTGCTTTAGTGTATGCCATGTTTCCCTTGAGCCTAAAGAAGATTAGAATGAATTTTACCCATGCCAAGTGAGGAAGACCCCTTTGACATCATCCACCTGAAAGGTGATTGAGCCTTAATGTCTTTTTTGCAACAGAATATTCATAGTGTTTTTTGGTAATTTTTGTCATCCTTGTGCAATTGGGTAATCAAGCAAGGACTTGCAATGTAACCTAGATGCTCTCTTCTCTTTTTCAAAAATGTGTCTTGTTTACTCTTGTTGTTTGTTCTGAGTTTAAATCATTTCCATATTACTCAGTAGTAAACCAAAAGTTTCCACATGTTCATTGCATAATAATGATCAATTGGTCCACGGAGTTAACTGTCGGACGTGGTGTCAAATTTACAATAATAATAATTATTATTATTCCAGTGCCACAGCGTTTCTGTGGTTTTCTCTTTAAAAAAAGTTGTGTCGCTTCAATACAGCAAAATTTGCAAAGTTACATTCTGCCTCAATCACACAACAGCATGAATACACATTCCCAAAATATATTTAAAAATGTTTCTGTACCCTTGCCAAGAAAACTCATGTGAATGTTTGGCTCATGTGAGTGACACAAGTGAGTGTTATTGAACCCATCATAACAGCTTAGGGGAAATAAAACTTACCATGAAATAACATTACATTAAAGAGGAAAGAATTATGCTGTATTTTGATGCTGTTATAACATACCGGTACATGTAATTTGGTCATTTGGAAAAGAAATAAAATTTCTTAAAACAAAAAAAAGGAGAATAATACATGTGTTTCACAACAATGAAGATAAAAATTATTACTATATGGACTAATTAAGCTTGAACATAAATGGGTAAAAAACTGCTTTAGGATCAATTATATGCTTTTTAAAAGGTGAATCATAGATTGCTTCTGTGTCTCACTTGGTTGAAGTTCATTTCTAATCTTTGAAAAGTTAAGCCTGGGTGTTTCAAAAATAACGAATTCTTGAACATTAAATTTTATGTTTTTTAGCGTCAAGTGTGTTTGGTGCTAGGGCACTAATTGGGGACCCTGTGCAGATATCAAATCAATTCTAATCAGCACATATCAAATCAAATGTTGGTTTTTGAGGAGAGGGGAAAACCAGAGTGCGTGCAGAAAAACCTCTCGGAACAGAGGAGACAACCAAAAAAGTCAACCCACCATGTGATTCGCCAAGTCTGGGAACCCCGGGCCACTTTACAGTACATGTATATGGGAGGAGAGTGCTCTCCAAGCTGCGCTATCCCTACTCTTAATGCAACCTGTTTGTACTTGTTAGCAGCCTCAATGCAGTAATTATAGGCTTTGATCCACCCATTTTGAAAATCACGCTACTTCTGTGTCAAACTACACGTACCTTCATCCCTCTTCCAAGCAGTTCCAGCTGTTTGAAGAGTGGAGAAGGAGTGAAATCCAAATTTTGAAAATGTTGCAATGTAAACAAAGAGTCGATGAATAAGTGTTGATGAATACTGGTACAAGTAAAGCTATGATCCTCGCAGTTATGGACGCAATTTTAGCAACTGCGTAGAGAAGCCTGAAAAACTGGCGATGAAGTATCCTCAAGCTAGAATTCCACTAGTCCGAAATGCGTTGAAATTCTACCTACAGCACTTCAAGTTGCTCTACAATGTTATGAGAAAGACAAGATATGAAATCTCACTGAAAGGTCAATTGTGTGTGGGTGTACAATTTCTGTTGATCTTATTAAATTGAGGTTTCATTGTGTCTAAAATCTGAGTTAACGAAAGATATGGATATCATTAATTATCAAGAAAGCTGTCTTGCTGACCAGAGGTTGATTTTAACTTTATCTAGATTCTGTGGATGCATTATAGCTGCACTTATCATGTACAGTTAATTTAATTTTTAATTTAATTATTGTCAGGTCCATAATTATGTTATCAGTGACCTCCCAACTTACCTTATTTACTCCAAGAAGTTATATCATCACAAAACAAAGATCGTTGAAAGCTGTATCCATACATATTTATTGGGAAGTATTAATCTCAAATGCACATGGTTGGTGATAAACTTTTCTCGAATGTTGCATTTGCTGTACTTGTAGGGCAAGAAAAAAAGATAAAAAGATGAGAAGCTCTGTTCCCTCTATTTGTCATCCCATTTCTTCATCATTGCCCATTTCTTTTATCAGAAACTTAACAAAAATGGAAATGACTCTAATATTATTACATTGTCTTAGAATACATGTATTTTTAATTAATGATTTACTCTTGATAAGCGTTTGGCCTTTTTTTCATTTGTAAAGTGATATCCTTTATCTTGATGACAATTTTAACTTCTTGCTTTATACTGAATTTTAGACCGCATGTTTCAAAGAAGAAAGAGATGTTCTGGTTTACGGTGACAAGAAGTGGATTACAACATTACATTATGCATTTCAGGATGACGATTACTTGGTTAGAATTATTCTAGTTTGATTCTTTCTCTTCTGGTTGCATGTAATTGTTGAACACCATATGCTCAGGTATTAATAGCGTGGGCTTCTTTCATCTCTGAGGGACATTTGACCTTGTATAGATCCATTCTTTTTTTTATCATTGTTCAAGTACACAACTACACCCTATTAAAGGGAAACGTTCATGTTTTTGTCCCATGCACTTAATGTGGTGCATGCATGTAGATGGCACAAATTTCAAAGCAGCTTGATTTCAAATTATTTTATCCTAGACTAATTAAAGAATGTTTCTAGCCCAGCAAAGGATATGGATTGCTGACAGTCAGGACTTCCATTGTACATGTATTATTGATTTGTCCAAATTTTAATACTAAAAAATTGGACATTAAATTTAACCTTTTCAATTTTAAGAGTGAGACTATACTCTGTCCAATTCTAGACGATTTTACTCGATTGGAAGCCACTTCAGGGATGAATGGGTTGACAACATCTAGGTCCACTCCCCTTTAAAATTGATGATAATTAATTAACAACTATTCACTGAAGTGGAGGTGGGTAGTTAACAATAACTTATACCCGTCGCCTGCAAGCCCATGAGGTGAAGCCGAATGGGCTATTGACCCGTGGCCCTTGAGGGTGGACGGTCTTATTGTTTTAGTATCACCCAACTATTCGGACAGAAAAGGCAATAATAAAGTTAGCAAATGCAAGTTGAAGAAATATTTATTTGGGAATAAAACGAAAGAAAGTCCTCTAGTAGCGTAGCCAATTAAAATGCAGTGATTTGCATTAGTCCACTAGTTGGGTGATACTAATGGTGGATATTTACTGAGCCCAGAAGCAGCGAGGTAAATGTCCATCACTACCCACCCACACTGAGGTGAATAGTTGTTTAAGTATTATACTAAAACAGTGAGATAATATAGCACAAAAAGGTGATTTTAACTCATTTATTTCTGCAAAGATTATAACATTTTTGGGCGCAAATTCAGCGTGAATTGCTTGGAGGTGAATAGCAAAGGATATCCGGAGTTTGAGTAACCAATCAATGTGCGCGTTCAACGCTATCCACTGTTTTATATAAACTAAATATGATTAGCCATTCTTTATAGTCTTTTTAAAAGTCTTTTTATGAGCCAAGTGGCCCAATACACCGTAGTTTATCACCGGTTTCCATTGCATGAAGTGACTAGGAGTATTTCTACTTCCCCCTGGATAGGATGCTAGTCCATCGCTGGGTTACCCCCAGCATTATATTCGCTGTCACCCATTTATACACCTGGATGGAGAGAGGCACCATGAGAGTAAAATGTCTTGCCCAAGAACACAACACATTGTCCCCGGCTAGGGCTGGAACCTGGATCACTCACTCAGGAGTCGGGTGCACTAACCATGAGGCCACCATGCCTCCCAGTAGCTGGTTAAAGCCATTCTTTAACTAGCTACTGAACTGTTCTAATGCAGTGTTCTACAAACTCTTTTTTTTTTTCTGCAGTATTTTGTTATGGATTATTACAGTGGAGGAGATCTTCTCACTCTTCTCAGTAAATATGAAGATCACTTACCTGAAGAAATGGCCAAATTTTATCTGGCTGAGGTTGTTTTAGCTGTTAATTCTATCCATAAAATGGAATATGTCCACAGGTGGGTTGCATCACTTGTTCAAGTTTACTACAATGAATTATGATTTTCTAGGATGAGAATTTCGTTTGAGCCTGTTTTATGTCTGCAGTTGGATGTTTCAATAAGTTAGCAATAAAGCTGTATGTTAAGAACCAATAAATATTCTTTCCACCTTGAGAGCTTTTGGAGACTTCCTAAACTCAAACAGACAAGAAGGCCTGGTCTTTTCTCCTGCAGCAAATTTCCTGTGGCGTATTTTTTATACCACTGCTACATGCTATAACAATCCTAGCCAAGGTAAGGTATTGCCTTGTCTCAATGCATCGATACTGTCAGGCGGTGCTGTAATTTAATATTAATTCCCCAGAATCTTTTCTTTTCAAATCAGTCCTAGAAGTCCTCATCTTTTCCACCCTGGCCAGAGTTTTTTTCTGTCCTTGAGGTCCATTAGTAGGGCTTAAAATGTACACAAACGCTTTTCCATGGAACAGCTTGAAGTATTGGCAAAGTATTGGATACCCATTGGGTCCCTGTTGGAGGTGTTGGAAAAAGCGTTGGAAGTGTTGGAAAACTAGTTGGAGGTGTTGAGAAAAGCCGTTGAAAAATTATGTGCCGAGCTGTTAAAAAAATTTTTTTTTTTTGGGAAAACGGGTTGGGAAAGTTCGCACAAGCTATTCTAGGTGTTAAGAGTAAACAATCATTCATACGTTCGTCATTAAACAAGTAACTGTTTGTCTTTACAATTGTAGCTACAATTTAGTACTGTCAAAGTCACTTTTTGTTGATCGATAGAGTTATTTTCAGCGAAACAAATAATCATAAGGTGACATGACATTTTCCAGCGGTGCCATTGACCTGTTTGCAGCGATGAAACACCACGTTTATTTGCTACTTCACAGAGACAAATTAGCGGATTTCTTTGCTCCTTCCATCCCAAGTCATAAAAATGATTATGATGTTAACTGAAATGAAGTCATCGATATCTTCTGTTTGCTCTAATTAGTGAAATTCGCAGTAACCGAAAATTTGCATGTGACATGTTGAGCAATGACTCTTGTCGCAGCTGAAGCCGCCATTAAATGTAACTTTGTGAGGTTTCATGTTACCGTAGAACACAAGTGTTTAAAAGGAAAAAATTAATGTTATCTTATTAAGGGTTTTCAAAAATAAATATATCTTAATGGGACACTGAAAAAGACCAAGCAATGAATTTGTTTTGTAACATTTCTCTTTGTGTTCATGAAGCACATACTGTATGTAAATTTTGCTCGCAATATTCGGGGTGTCTTGAAAACGAAAACCCCTAAGACTCGAAAAGAAAGAAAGTAACCCCAAAACCCTCAATTTGGCTAACCCTAGGCCTAAAAACCAACTTTAGGCCTAGTTAGGCCTAGGGTTAGCCAAATTGAGGCTTCGGGGTTACTTAATTCTTTTTCGAGTCTTATGGGTCTTTGTTTTCAAGACACCCCAATATTCGTTTTAATGGACAACACTTGGATAGATTTGTTCCTTCTAAGAGAACACCTTCAGTGACAGAATTTGTTAGTATTTGTGGTCTGAGTACCTTTCCCATAACTTTTATCGAGCTGCCATTGTTGAAAAACTCACAGGATGGATATGTTACATGTATGTGTTGCATGTCTCACTAACAGAAAAATAATGTTTTAGGATTAATAATTGTGAATGTGAATAAAGATTTTATGATGTCCAGAGTCGTTATCTAAAACATCCTAATGTTTACACAGACGTTTTAATCGGCAACCAAAGGAAGAAATCCTATTTTCCAGGAAACAATTATGATAAGAAAATAAAGTGAACACTGATTTGAAGCTTGGTACAATGTACACAACTTTGTTGAGATGGTAGGGTAAAGTTGTCCTTTGTTTGATGTTAATTTTTGTCGTGAAAAATCTTGAATGATGCATTCTCCTCAAGAGTTGAAAGCGTCGGTAAATCTGTGGGTTCGATTGGCTTTTTATTCCGGGTTGAAAGCACTAAAAAGCCATTGGAAAGAAATTTTTGATGATGTTGGATTGTGTAGAAGGAAGCGTTGGCGGGAGCATTGAAAGTGTTGGAAAAGCCATTGGTGACCCATTGGTAACCTGTTGGTTAAGGGTTGGATAAGTGTTGAAAAAGTGTTGGAATTTACGTGTTCAATGGGAAAGCGTTACTGTATGTTTTCCTGTGAGAGGTCACATAAATTATATACTCTGATATTATAGACATTCTGCATTATTCCTTTAAGATGAATATAAAATCTTAAGTTGGTATTTTGAGGTCATATGACAAGTCTCATTGCATTGCTTTCACTGTACATGTAGTTCATTCCACTGATAATTTTTTTTATGAACTTTGACAGGGATGTCAAGCCAGATAATGTGCTGCTTGATGTTAGCGGACATATAAGATTAGCTGATTTTGGATCTTGCTCAAAACTTGGCAAAAATGGCACTGTAAGTCCTGTACTCACCTCAGTTGATAGCATGTCCTTCTAAAGACCACAACTTTTGGAACTTGTTGCCTTACACCTTGCAATCAGTGTGCAGACCTGTTCTTAAGTTTCCCACAGAATTTTCTAACAATGGTTATGATACATGGCTCATGGCTTATAGTGCTAATACGAGGGAACTTGAGAGTCGAAGTGTTGGTCTGGATAGAGATGACCCTGCAATCTCATGCACTGTTTGACCAGCCACATCAAACTTGAGTGAGTTGACTAATAATTTACATCTTGTCTTGATCTTCCTGTAGGTCCGGTCGTCTGTCGCTGTTGGTACTCCCGATTACATTTCTCCCGAAATCCTTCAGGTAAGTAATTATCATACAGTATCTTGAATATTGTGCAAAATAATGTATAGGAACTACAATCTGCAGCAGAAAGTGTCAAGATACTAACTTATTTTGTCAGCACTTCGACTACTTTGATTTGAGTAATTTTAATATGGCTGTTGATGATCCAACTGATCTTAGCTAGCAGAAAGTACACCTTTCCTTTCTATCAACATATCATACTGTTGCCCCCCATACTAAGAAAGCCCTCTCCCCTTTATCGCTGTTTTCTACATGTACTGTATGTCCAATTTCGGTGACACCTTTTGGCACCATTTATTGGTCAAGGTGGGATTTAAAAAAAGAAGAGAATTGGGAAGAATACAACACAAAAAGCATCTAACCATGTTTGCGGCAGATTGTAGAATGTACTCGTACTCTTATTCAAGTGATCATTTTGAAGCCTCACTTGGCCTGGAGTAGTAGGATGTGATAGTGTGATGGGTGCTTGATTTGTGGTAGGGGAACTCACCCCTGGGTTGTGTGTACCAGACAGGGGGAGGGGGGCATTAATCTAGGGCCTGGCTACCAAAAGTGGAACCCCCTTGGTAATCACAGGCACCCCACCTCCTCTTACGTGTAGTAAAGTACTGTACATGTTGTTAAAGTTGGTTGATTTCTCTGGTTAATGTCCACAGGCCATGGAAGATGGTAGAGGAGAGTATGGTGTTGAATGTGATTGGTGGTCACTGGGTGTGTGTATGTACGAAATGCTTTTTGGGGAAACACCATTTTATGCTGAATCACTGGTGGAAACTTACAGCAAGATCATGTGCCATACAGTGAGGAATTTAATAAACTCTAACTTGTAAATGTATCTAATCTATGTGCATGTAAAAAGGTAGTTTATTTAAAAGTAATTTTGACTTGAGGTGCCATTTGTTCATTGTCTTTTGATAATGAGCACCAGTGAAAAAATTTGGGATAAAATCAGGTTGATTTTTTTTCTTGATTACCTGATCTGTGTAATTTTCACATGGAACTTCCAGCACACATGGCTATCTAGACAGGGAATGTTTTGGACACTTTAAAAGCTCTTTTTTCAGTTTCAAAGTTGTAGTGGGTTTTCTTGTAAATGGCTGTATAAGCCTTGGATGTGAAGGCTACACAAGAACTGGAGTTGGGTTGATTTTAGTCAGGTGTTGCTGGCATAGAGTACAAAGCAAATGTATCTGCTTTCTTTGGAGGGCTTTCATTCAGTGTTTTTGAAAGTAAATTTAAAGTTCTCTGTTGTCACTACAGTTAGCCTCAAAAGGATGTCTGCTACAAATTCTTGATGACTGGTTTTGTCTTCTCTTAATTCTTTAGGGAAAGTTTAATTTTCCTTCTGATGTAGAAGTATCAAACAATGCAAGAGACCTGATGCAGAGGTACATTCGGACATTTGTGAATAATTTCTTGCTAATCAAGTGTGAGGGCTGTACTGGGGAATATTGGAGCAAGGTTGTCTCAGTAAAGAACTAGCGCAACCAGGTCCATACCAACACGACAGAGGGCCAATATTTCCCAGTATGGTCTTGAATAAGTGAGGTTAGTAAGTTGTTTATTATGTATGGCATCGTTACTTTGAGTGATCGGACACTTCTCCGCTTGGTTAATGTTTGTAATCTTTGTCTTCCATCAGCAAACTTTGAACCTTTTACATGTAAAACTAAATCTTGGTGGCTATAATAATGCACTGTTGTGATGAAAAAATTAAATTTCGTGTTTTAAAACTTTTTGTGTTTTGCTCAACTTGAATTTCCTGGGAGAGAGGAAAAATACGGAAATGGACTGAAAACCAGCAAATCAGAGTGCTCCATTTAGCCTGAGGATTACTTGCCATTTAATCAAGGAAATTAGTGATTACAACAAGAAAAGTGTAGCCGTCTAATTATTTAATTCTTATTATTCTTTTGCAAGACAACAGTTTCCAAACAGGTTTCGATAAAGGGCTGTCAATAAAATAATTTGAAAGTACAGCAGAAGGCTTATAATGAGAAGAAGGCAGTCATGGAAGTGAGCGTACTTAAAGAGAATGATACATTGTACTTACCTTCACTTGGCTCACTTAACTGAGGATGGAGAAAACACTCTTTTATTAAGGCTTGCCTCTTCAGTGCAGATGCCATGTTGTTTTTCGTAAGATTAATTCCTGACTGGAAACTATTCAGTTAAAAATGTTCCAGGTGTTCCTCACCATTCGCATGAACGATCAAGCGAATCCTTGTAAAAATACATGTATGTCTCTGAAAATGGAGAGAAGAATGTTTTAAAAGTTTCTTCAATGATAATAATCAGGGATGTCAATAGGGGCCATAAGCCGTAACACCTGCTACGGTTGAGCTGACTTGATGTTACGGGTGAAGATATTCATTGTTGCAGGTACAAAGCGAAATTAATTTAAAAAAAATTACCTGCTGAAACAAATATAATGGTTTCTTGGTGTCTTGCCTCCTTGTCTACGAGATGTTGGAGGCCCTCCTCGCTGTGGAATGTTAAAGCAGCATCGTCTGCAAACAGCAGCAGCTTTGACACTTTGCTGCCACGTATCTTGGTGTTTGGCCATGTCCTCCCATGCACCTGGTGTAGATTAGTCTGGTGTAGATCAAGTCTCACTTGATGACGTCCATGTAACGCAGCAGTGGTTGACCCACGCGACGGACGCCCTCCCACAGTTCTCCATAAAGGATTTCTCTTGGCAGGCGGCCAGGCTCCATGGGATGTGCATGGCCGAGCCATTGAAGGCGTCGCTGAATGAGCAGTGAATGAGTGAATGAGCAGGCATGCTCAGTGAGCCAGTTCGCTCCAGGACCTCGGTGTTGGTGACTCTGCCCTGCCACCTGATGTGAAGCAGGCGCGGAAGGCAGCAGAGGCGGATTCTGTTGAGTCACTGCTCTTGTCTGGCATAGGTCGTCCACGACTCGCTGCCATAAAGGAGAGTCGACAGGTCACAAGCTTGGTAGACGCACATCTTGGTCCTTTCGCTCAACAGGTCATTGCCCCACACTCGCTTGTTGAGTTTGGCCATGACAGCAGCTGCTTTGGCGATCCTGCAGCTGATCTCAGCATCAAGCGAAGGCGAGCTTGACGCGGTGGAGCCCAAGTAGGTGAAGGTGTCCACAACCTCCAGCTTCACGTTGTCGATGGTGATGATTGGGGGGGACCCAGCACCTTGCGCCAGGAAGTTGGTCTTCCTGAGGCTGATCGTTAGCCCAAACTCCTTGCAGGCATGGGACAGCTTGTCAACGAGATGTTGGAGGCCCTCCTCACTGTGGGATGTTAAAGCAGCGTTGTCTGCAAACAGCAGCTCCAGTATGAGCACCACGTAAGCTTTGGGTTTTGGCGTGGAGTCTGGCAATGTTGAAGAGTTTGCCGTCTGACCTCGTCCGGACGTAGACACCTTCTGTACAGTCTACAAAGGCATTCTGGAGCAGCATCGAGAAGTATGGTATTAGAGTTAATTAACATGAAAAGTGAGGGTTATTATCACTGAATAGAATTTCCTTTTTATGCGTCAGAATCCAGGAAAAAGCACTTTCAGGGGTCTCTTTTTCAAACATTTTCTGGGGGAGCATGTCCCCAGACCCCCCTAGGACCTGAGGCCCTTCGGGTCTTTGCTACGTGGCTGCTGGCCACATAAAGAAATGCTACGGCTGACACCTTTAATGAAACGGCTGCTTAAAAACTTATTGACATCCCTAATAATATTTCACAGGTGTAAGATTTTTCATCTTGACTGGTGGTAAAAATGAGACGAAAGTAGCCAGCTGAAGTGGCTTACTGGCCGATGGTTTTTGCTGGCTACTGGCCGTTATTTACAGCCCCCGGATATAAGCAATCTTTGGCTTTTACCATAGCTCTTCTGTGCACAGTGTGAAGTAATTTCAAGTGGTCACATGTTCCTGCTGTAAAACGTTGCATAACTTTTCAATAATTGGCAGAAATAAACTACTTACAGCTCTACATGATAGTTACCAAGTTTGTGCCACTTGAGTCTGATCACATGATTTCTGAAATTTCATGAAACACTTTTGTTCTCTGTAAGTTTTCTCTCTAAAAAAAACAAACTTCCACAAATTAATACATGTAGTTTGTACAGTACAAGTGCAAAGTAGTGGTTGATTAAATTCTTAGCATTCATCAGTTTACCCAAAGTTTGCTCTCTTGAATTCTAAAGGTTCATAAATAATAATTATATGTGGATTTTTTTGTTTTTCAGACTGTGCTGCAAGATGGAACAGAGACTGGGACAGAATGGAATTGATGATTTCAGAAACCACCCCTTCTTTGAGGGAATTGATTGGGACAACCTTTCGGACAGTAAGTTGTCAATACGTTGTCAAGTTGTGCGCCTTGCAAAGTGTTCATTAATAACAATTTATTATCAAGTGCCACTTTGTAACAAGACTGTTTTTTGCCTGCCCTGTTTAACCAGCGACTTTGATTGCTTTATTTTATTATTATTTTTTAATACACTCATTCTCAATGATTCCAAAATTTCAGTTGATAACATTTGGAGAATTCATGTTGCCTTTAGGAGCTGTTATAGTTGCACCAGCTGTAATCCCTAATCTCTCTTTCTGTTGTTTTTTTCTTCAGCGACTCCTCCATATATTCCTGAAGTTAGTAGTCCATCCGACACATCTAACTTTGATGTGGACATTGATGAATCAAGGGCAAATGTAAGTTTAAAACAAAAGGTTTCTGTGAAGAGAGTCACGCTAAAGCCTGTTCAAAAGGAAGTGTTTTTGGACAAAACATGTTAACAACTGTTTCACTAAGTGGAGGTTGGGTGCCAGCTCCAAGGTGGAGACTGCACCCATGGCTGGCAAAACCTGACAACCCAGCAGCAGAAAAGAAAGGCACCCATCAGATTGATAATCAGTGGAAAGTAGAGGGGGGAGGGAGGGAGGGGAAAGACTGCTAAACGCTCCCTGCAAAATGCTCCTTCTTCCGGCCTCACCGATAAATAAGCTCTACAACCCAAAGCGTGGGGAATCTGACGCATGTGCAATTATAGCAAAACCACTCTGTTAAATTTCATTTAAGCTCATTTAACACACATTTGACCAAACATATTTGATGTTTCTATCGATTGCCGAAATGGTATTAGAATGATCTGCACCACACCGTTGTATCATGTATTTGCAATATGGTGGTACCAAATGAATCACGAATTATTGTTGAACAAGATACAGTCATTATTGTGACGGAATATGTCACACCGTGGAAATTGGCAAGCCCTGCAAGAACACTCTTTATTTTGTCTGTAGTTGCTTATAATTTATCCCAAAAATGAACTCGGTGACCCCCAGTTTTTATTTCTGAAAAATAATCAGAAGGGTAAGGTGAAACTTTCCGCAAAGTTTAAAAATTTCTTGTCAATCTTTAATACACTTAAAAGAAAAAAAACCAAACTAACAAAAACAAAAACCCGGTGTCTTGCCATCATTTTGACACAGATACATCCTTTGTTTTGTGTTTGTAAACATGCAAGGTAACTTGATCACGGTGCCCGCAGAATTCTGTGTCACTTTCGATTTTGCGATTTACTTGTGCAGCCAAAACTACAATAAAAAATTGAATGTAGCAAAAATCTCCCAAAATGTTTTTCGCAGATGGTAACCTTTTATATTTGCGTTTCAAAGTTAATGTGGTTTTCATCTCACAAATTTTGTTGCTGATGGCAAAATATTTTATTCTTGATCTACCGTCCTGAAAACTTCCTTCTGCTCTTCGTAAAAACTTTGTATCAATATTTATTTACTTTTGTATCAATATTTGTTTTGCATAAAGCAGGCTAGCAAAATCTGTACCTTGCTTAGTTCGCATCCTTGAACATTAAAACAGAATCTTCGGTCCTTTGTTTCTGTTACAAACTGGTATATTTTTGAGGTTGCCCATCCAGATACTAACCCCGCTGGACTTGGCTTAATTTCAGTGAACTTTTGTATAAGAAAGCTGTCACATGCTCAGAGTGCACACCTAAACTTTTGGTGAAAAAGAAGTTGTAAGGGAACTTGAAAATGATCAACATGTCAACCTTGAAGCCAATGCTTATTTTCTTCAGTCTTTCTGGGTTTAGTATTTTGCTAGTAGCCACATGTTTTCCCAGGGGGTATTACCTAAGACATCTACCATCATGATGGCACTATAATGATATATGGTACCAAAGACAACTTGAATCTCCTGGAAGACAAAACGCAGCTCAGTTGACATTGTGGAATAAAGTGCTGTGTTACTGCACTACCACACATACACTGTGTGTGCCTATTTTTTAATATTTCTTGTTGAACTACTTTCGAGCCTCCTTAAAGCTCTGCTTAACTGGAACCACTCATAGGAACAGAGCATAAGGTTAGCTTACTTTTTTCACTTTGATTGCTGATTATGTTGCAGGATGCAGTTAGGCCATCCTCTGTATCTCCTTTCACTGGACATCATTTGCCATTCATTGGATTCTCGTTTACAGAAAATAGGTATTTTTCTTGAGCTTCAATAATTATTTTCATTGCTTTCTTTTTTCGGTTGTTTAGCAATGGCTAAATACCGCAGGGGAATGTAACTTCATGTGTCAAGTTTTTCATACAATGACTTTTCCTGTATTATAAAAATCATGTGACGATATTGTGTGTACACGTAAGAAAGAAAGAAAGAAATGAAACTTTATTCATTTTAATACAATGAAAGGGAGAGATACCAGAGGTTATCCCTTTCGAGGGAATCCACCGGGATCTTATTGACTGAGAGTCGATTTTCATGAGGGAGGAGTACCCAGAGAAAAACCCTCAGAGTCAGATTGAGACTGAAACTCAGCCCACATACGACCTCGAGGCCAGTTGTGAGAGGCATGGTTGATAACCACTAAGCTGGTTGCCATGAAGATCAATTCTCTATGCTTCATTTTGGATTACAACCCCCCTCCCCCTCTGTGAAACAGGAAGTATTCCCCTGATAAATGTGCTGTAATTTTGCAGCTGTAATATAGTGCAAGGTTGTTACACTGTCTTTCAAGTTTGGGATAGAGAAGGATTCCAGAGAGTTTTGGGCTTTGTGCGTCTAGTCTTGACAATGTTGACTCCCAGGGGTTCCCCATTGACGAGTAAAATCGTCTGGCATTTGGTTTGGGTGACAAAGGGTAAAAAACAAGAAACCATCTGTTTCGGGGGTGCAAAGTGCCCTTTTCAGGGGTTACATGTTTTATTGTAACTCTTTGACGCCCAAACCGGCCAGACTTAGTATTTTACTCGGTCCAACGCCAGACAATTTTACTCACATACTTAAATTACTGGTTCAGGGATCATGCACTCATTACGGATAATAAGCAACAGTTGGCAACCCTACTCTAGACCCAACATGGAGAACCCCCTTCCTGCTCTTGTTCCAATAAAGGATTGCAACTCCTCTCATCTTTGCTACAGTTGGATTGCACATGTGTATGCCTGCATGCATGCACCATATCGTACATATCAGCACAGAGCTGATACATGTATTTATTCTCTCGGTTTTGCAATGCATAATAAAGGGTGTGTACATGTACATGTAGATGAATATCCATTTCTCTGGCTCACACTGCATTTTTTGTGGTTTGTGCAAAGCGCATTGATCAGAGAATCCAAAGTTTCCTACAGTGTTTTGCCTATTATGTTTTTCAGTCGACTATCTGACAAAGCGCAGTCCCTTGTAAAACAAGGTGGAGGCATCGTTTTGGAACCAGTGCCTAATAATGGTAATAAAATTTCCCACTCAGTGTTTAATTTTTAATTTTTCTGCTTGCACAAGATTCCTCAATTTTATTGTACAGTTTCTGCTGAAAACTACGTACACATTTGCCACCATTTTGATTTGTCAAACAACATCTTATGTTGATTCTACATGTATGTTGGCCTGAACGTTTGCTGCTTTGGCTTAATTAATGGTGATACAAAATGTACAAACTGCAGTAAGCAAAATAAATGGTTCACATTAGATAGTCAGTGAAGTTTTATTCCATAACTTTGCACTAATAGCTTGGAGCAATACTGTACTTCTAAGGGCCAAACTAATGAATGGTTTTAAATCCATGGAAAGAGATTTCAATCATACATTTCACAGTGCCCAGCTCTTTGTCTGTGGAGGCATATGAAAGAAGAATTCAAAGACTTGAAAGGGAGAAAACAGAACTGGCAAGAAAATTAACAGGTACATGTACATTTAGGGTCCATTCTTTCCTGAAAGGGAATTCCCCTATGTTTGGATTAGGAGCCCTGCAAACAGCATGGAAGCAGTAATATTATGTTTCCAGATTTGAATGTTACAGCTTCTAGTGCAAAGTCATTCATCATTTTCCATAGAGGGGTATGGCTTTGAAATTCTGTAATTTAAGAGATCACGTTTGTCAAAGGGCGCGACTCTACAACACTTCCTCCGGTTAAGCATCAGTCTTTCCATACATGTAATTGTCACAAAGTGTTCCCTTGCTCCTCTCACCAAATATACCATTTTACTAATTCCTGTTTTTCACGTTGCCATGTGACTACCAATAGCGTAGCTGCTACTCTACTATAAAAACTACACACAACCAATTATTTCTTGATTCTCTCTGACGAAGGGCTAATGCTTGAAACGTCAACTTTTAGAATCCCTGTACGGTGGTCAATTTACATGTTCAACTCCGTTGGTAAAACCAAATTTTTGTGTACATTTTACAGTTTTTACCTGGCCCAAAGTGAGGCTGCTGGTGACCCTGCTTGGATACAAACTCTTGCGCTTTTCTAATGTTAATGTAGACTAATTATTAGAATTACAACAACACAATTTACATGATAAAAGCAGTGAGGTCCATATCAATACAAGGTCTTTGGCAGCCTCACAGCCGTTCATAGGCTAGGTCACTGAGCAAACATCTGTAAAATGGCCTATTCAACACCACTCGTCTCCTCTAACTCTGCTTGTCAAAACATAAAAATCAGCATTTACTCTAACACAAAAGCAATGTCAACCCTCATACAATGTCATGTACTTACATCAAGGCTGTGCTCTAACGGTGCCCGGTCGCCTGAGGCGACTAACATTTGGCTTCGGGCAAGTAAGATAAGTTACCTGGTTGCCCGGCCGGGCTCTCTGGCTTATTGTATTTCTAGCAGATAAGGCGGCTAAAAATTTTAGTATGCTGGTGGTTACAGTTTACGAAACCTCTCAGAAAAAGTTTTTTTTTCGTACGAAACAATCGTTTCAAAGGCCGTTCCATATGCTTTTACATGTAACATAATCTGTGACTTTGCACGTGACGGCCGGTGGCCGCACAAATTTCGATTCTTTCTCAAAAAATAGCATTAAATTTGAGAGTTTTGAAGCAAGCAACCGTGGACAATTTCGCTGTCGGTGTATGTTGGATCAGTGGCTTGATCTGATCGGCGTAATAACAAGTTGAGAAACTAAATATCTTGAGCAAGAGCCAATGTAGATTTGATTTTAGTGGTGTACAACACTAAAATCAAATCTACCTTGTATCGGCTCTTGCTCAAAATATTTAGTTTCATTAAATTTGGAGCATGGATTTGGCATTTCTTGGTTACAGTTTTAAAAAAAGAGTTGTTACTTCTGCGCTGACAACGGTAAAGCACGGTCGGCGAAGCGGTGCAATTTACTTTTGTATGAACCCGCGAATCACAGTTTATGCAAATTTAATATTTTTACCATTTTTCGCGGCTGCGCCTGCTTGGCTAAAACATATTTGGGTTATGGTTGTTTTTCCCATGTATATGAAATAACGAAATTAAAAAAAAAGACAAGACATCATGTTATTTGTTGTTGTTTTAGAAACAGAGCAATCCCGCGTTGTCTTTGGTGTCGTGACAAATCATTGCTTCCCCTATAAAACAAATAACGCTGTGACTGGCGCTTCGACTGAATCCACAAATGATCATTCCACTAAACATTTTACTGATGATATAAGAAAAAAATACTTTAGTTCTGTCCTGTAGCGATGATTTTCGTCCAGATCAAGACGCGGTGGTTTCTTTATTTCATTTCATAAAATCTCCAATGGGAATCAAGCGGCATTGATTCACGTTTTGAAAATTTATTTTCAACCCAACTAACCAGTAAAAAGGTTAAGCTGTATTAGACCCAAACGTCTTTACATAAACCTGCCACAATCTTTACTTTTTCTCTTGTAAACCTGAAAAAAACATCAGTGGCATTGCAACTTTTCTCGTCTCTCTCAAGTATAGCGTGAAAAATTTGACGGGTTGCGGGTTTTTCTTGCACTAGCGAGTTCGACGATCACCACAGAGCAGTGGCAGCAATGTTTTGTTGAGATGGAGATGGATGAAGATCTTGCTGCGTTGTTGATCTCAGATAATTAATTAAATAAAGAATTAATTAATTCGGGCGACCAACTTGGAGGGCTGGGCACCCCAACTGAAATACTTGGGAGCCCGAAGGGCTCCCCGAAATTTTTCTTAGAGCGCAGCCTTGTACATTATTATTGGAAAGAGGTAGCGAACATACAAAATGAATAGACCAGTTTGAGTTGGATATTAAATTTGGGCAAGCATCAAATTACCCGCATTTGTGGACATACATGTAAACAGTACTTTGTGGCCAAACAAACACCAAACATGCTAGTGCTTGAGAAGTGACAAAGAAATTTGTCAAAACAAGTGCAAGTACTGTAAATACCTGCAGATAAGCTGCACCTTTTTTCCAAAAATCGTAGTTAGAAATCAGGGGTGTGGCCTCTCTGCGGGAACATTTGAAAAAGGCTGCTTCTGGAGTCCAGTTTTCTACCTTTGCATCTGATCTAATGCCTGGTTACTAAGCTGCGAACGTTCTGAAGGGGGTAGTTTCTAAAAAAACTGTGGTGCTGTGTCGCTGGAGAAGTAGTATACAAAAACTTGGTTTTATCAACGGAGTTGATAATGTAAATTGGCCACCGTACAGAGATTCTAAAAGCTGACGTTTCGACTGTAGCCCTTTGTCGCTCTGACGAAGGGCTAATGCTCAAAACGTCAGCTTTTAGAATCTCTGTACGGTGGCCAATTTACATTATCAACTCCATTGTTAGAACCAAATTTTTGTATGGAAAAACTGTGTTGAAAGAAGAAATTCCTGTCAACAATAATTACCAGAAAAAGATCAATAATATGTCAAAGTTGGTGGAAACAATGTTCATTTTTTATATTAGAGTGCTAAAATTGTGGGTAAGACTTTGAAGTATTTTCCATTTCAATGTTAATAGATAGTGTACGTTCAATGAACAGTGGATGAAGAAGGCTTCTAAAGACTCGACTTTAAATTTCTTTTGATTTCTTTCAAAAACACTTTTTTTCCAAAATTCGGGCTGCTAAATTCTGGGTGCAGCTTATCTGCGGGTGTTTATGGTATTTTAAAAAGTCAGCAGTGACAGTTGTTTGCATTAGTAATAAAGTGACAATGGCAGCAAATGATGTGGAAAAGTGACATGGCTTTGTGCCTTGGAAGGTTTTGAATGTGTTATTTTAAAGATCGTTGTTTGCTTTCACAGATTCTACAAGAGCCTTACAAGATCAAGCCCTTTCTGTTGATGGTCCAAAAGGGGATCACGTGGATTCGACTGAAGTAAAACGAATGAAAGATGAAATGACATCACTGAAGAAAAAAAATATGGGTATGCCAATTAGGAAAGTGATTGAATTTACAGGTCTTCCCTGACTTTTAGCTAATAGCCCATGGAATCAAATCTAGTTATTGTACTCAGAGGCCATTTGCCATATACATCGAGGTACATTATTAAGACTGGAAAAAAATAATGTGTTATTATTAGAAGGGGAAATTTTGCTTGTTAAAGCATTTTTACTAGTTGGTGTTTTCCATTACAGTAGGTTGTTTCAGTTGACTCTATAGTGTTTTCGCTCAAGTGATCAGTAACCTCAATTCCTAGAGGATTAGTTGGGGACACCAACATGGCCACTGTTCCTTTGTTTAGGGACACCAACATGGCTGCCCTGACGTCATGTAAAAACACTATAATAATTATAAGGCAATCATTGTTTGTGACCTTTCAAACAGAAATTAACGAAGGAATGCACAGATGCAGTTCTTCATCCACTTTGTGTTTAATTTACAGAATACGAAGCACAGTTTGCTGACTTGGAAAAGGAATTACAAGATGCTTTGGCATCACGAAAAGAACTTGAATCAACCAATGAAGGTTAGAGTATAATTTTGCAGTATTTTGCAGGCTGTCAAGGACCATGCATATAAGAAGAGACACATGCAAGATTCAATCAGAAGGGTTCAAGATGCAGTGTTATGAATTGTTCAGTGAACTTAAAATCAAATTAATTAAGTTTAAGTGTCGATTGTCATTGTAAGGGAAAGATTTTTTGCAGTCTTAATCTGAAAGCAAACTTTCTATCAGCATCTCAATCAGTACACGTTTTTCCTCTCCAGAAATGAGTTCTAAGATGAGATCTGTGGACCGAGAACTCAGAGGGTCAAGAATGGAGAAAGAAGATATTGAAAGAGTAAGCTTTTTTTCTCAAAGATTTTAGCTTGAATGATAAATTGAGTGTGCGAGTGAAGCACTTTATCACTGTTACAGTAGTTAATATGTGTTGATTGGTTGACTACTGTAATTGATACAGTAGGTCGATTGGTTATTACATCAATGAGAACTACCTTACACACAGTAACCGTTCTTTCTGGCTTATGGATGGATTGATTGATTTTTGGCCTTACATCTTCTTTGCTCTTCGACTGATGATAATAATTAATACTATTGATTTACGGGTGGAGCTTAATGGTAATGATGTCTTGTTTGTTAACATTGAGTGTTGACACTTCCAAAGGGTCTAGATAACAACGGATGAGAAATAACTTGAAGAAATAAAACAATATTTAAAAATTGTTCACAAGACATGTATTGAAGATGGCCTAAGTATGTTGAAACATGTTCAACATTCTTCAAGTTATTTGTGAATGAGCGGTGATAATTTTTATCGACTCTGAAGTATTCATTATCATGGTGCTCTTTAAAATTCCAGGTCCTTCAAGAGGCGAATGAAAAAATAGCCTCACAGCAAAAGGAATTGAAAGAAGCGCATAGTGCAAGAAAACTTGCCATGGCTGAGTTCAGTGAATTAAACGACAAGCTGGCAGACATAAGATCAGCGAAAACCAAGGTTTCAAGGATGCTACGGGAAAAAGAAGAAGAAATGGGTAGGAATAATTTGTGCTTAAGTTTTGTTGTAGCTTTAAATTATTTTCAGGAACCAGACACTGAATTCTTTACTATGAATTCTTATTCTTAACTCAGATGTGTCTTACTACCAAAAACTACTGTAACCTCTGTTCATGCAAACCCTTAGTCGTTGATGAGCTACCTTTGAATATACTCATTCTTTGAGATTTTTGTTTCTTTTTGCTGTTGTTTGCTCAGTATTATTTTGTTCTTCTAGAATCAACATTGCAGAAGCTTGATGCTCTAAGACAGGAAGTGCGCACTGCTGACAGAAAGAAAAGAGAGGTGAGTTATCTAAATTGCTGTTATAATATTCTGAATTTGTGTTATCATCCAATGATATTAAAACTCCCTTAATAATGTCAAGTCTTGTAATGAAGCCGTGAATGATTGATACAAATGTACGTACACTTGAAGGGGAGCATTGCCATCTTTATTTTGCTGAGCAGAGTTGGCGCAAAAGGTTAACAATCAGGGTTTTACAGCTGCATGTCATTTGTGTTTAGGTGACTGCTCAGTCAGAGGAAATGTCTGCTGAAGCAAACAAGGAAAGGAAACTTAGAGCAAGAAGTGACCAGGTACATACCCTTACGTTTACACTAGAATGCAACCTATTGTACAGATTCTCTGCTACACTGCAGCTGGGACTTCCTTAATCCCTCAAATACTACAGTGCTTGAGTCAAAAGGCCACTTCATTGTGAATTTAATTATATTCACATTGGATTTTCCAGCAAGTTAGTAGGGAGTTTAAGAAACGACGATGACCATGGCAATTATTACAACGCCTAAAAGCAGTAATATTAATGGTTAAAAGAAGAAAAATGATCGTGCTGCATTGATGTGTAGCAAACATTTTTGTACATTTCATTCCCATACTCATCAAAACAACAACTTGAAATGACCAATTTTGAGGTTTTGATGACAATGGCACGGACCAACAACAGTGAATCTTTCCCTCTCACTCTTTACTTCAAATCCGTTTATACCAGTCCAGTTATAGGATACTTTGCCCTTAAACAAAATTTTAGTTTCTAAAGAAACTGTGGTACTGCGTCGGTGGGAGATTGAAACAGAAATTGATTTTATCAAACAAGTTGATAAAGGTCGAATAACCACCATGAAAGATTTGGAAAGCTGATGTTTCGAGCGTTAGCCCTTCGTCGCTCAACTTGTTTGATAAAATCAATTTCGACTTTGCCCTTAATTGTACATGCACAACATACATATAAACACGATGAAATCATCGTGAAATACTTAGGATAGTTAAAATGTTTAGTTTGAAGTGACGTTTTTGTTGCCATGGCTGTCACGGTTTCTTAAACTCCCCATTGAGTTCCTCCATAGTTAATAGACGGGAATGGTTATGAAACCCAACAACTTTCTTTGTTGTAGGTTTTTGTTCTCTTTTTTGGCCTTGACCGTGCACAAAACACAATAGTTGTTTACTCCGTAATGAGGAACTAACCAATAGAAACGTGTTGGTTACGTAATTCATGCATAGTTTATGAGCGCAAAACAAAGGATTGTGCACGGTCGTGGACTTTCCAACCTAAATCTTGGCATCTTTGTTTGCTCCTTTGATGTTTGCCGAGCTTCTAAACCAGTCCTTTCTATTAACTATGGTTCCTCTTTCATTTACTTTGTTTCAGTATGCCAAACAGCTTGAAGAAGAAATTGAGTACTTGAAGGTATTTAATCAAAGCGTACCTACAAACATTTTTGTAAATTCATGCTTTTAAGTTCCCAGATTGTGATTCAGCTTGCAGTCTTGTGGGTATTGTGAAGTAAAATAATTTTCTTGTTGTCATGGTGATGCTCATGTGCGTGTATTTTGTTATACTATAGGCTAAACAAAGAAGTCTAGGAAGACCATTTGCGACAGACACAACAGCAGAGGAACAGCAACAAGAAATCACAAGGTGTTGCCTTGTTATTCTTCTGGACCCTACTTAATTTGGGTTTGGTTTTTCCTAATCTTTACAAACGTTTAAATTCTCTTTGGCTCCACTGCACGCCCGTTGGGGAGAGGGTCAGTGAAAAGCACCACTCCACCCAGGTAGATTAGCAGCCAGCCTATTGGCTCCGTTGGTTTAGGATTGGACTAATATGCAGGTGGTCGTGGGTTTGATTCCTGGCCGGACCATCCTCGTGGTCTTAAAACAATTGAGGAGAAGTAGGCTGCTGCCTAAGAAAATCTTCTGGGAGCTCTTCAGGCTAATAGTTAGACTTTCCAGTCTTCTTGGAAAGGAAGGATGGAAATGATTGCAGACAGTAGTGCCCAGTATTGACTGGTGGTAATTTTGCCATTGCATTGTTTGCAGACTGAAAGCAGAAATAGAGAAACTCAAACTAGAATTTGAGGAATCTGCTTCCCAGGAACAACAAAAGCATTCAAGCGAGGTCAAGGTAAGTTTTGAAGCGACTAAACTGGTGCATGTGTATAATGAGGTTAAACGAAGTTTAACCAAGTAAACAACTAGGAGCGACTGCAGCCATTGGTCAGTGGTTTTAGTATACTGGCGCATGTGTGGAATACCTCGTGCTTTGGGCTGTATCGCTTATTTATCAGTGTGGCGGGAAGTAGGAGCATTGTGTGTGGAGCGTTTAGCGGTTTTTGTTCCCTCCTTCCCCACCCTCTGCTTTCCACTGTGTATCAGTGTGACGGGTGCCCATTCTTCTCGGGGGCGTGGGGGCTCATGGCTGGGTAGTCAGGTTTTGCCAGCCATCGGTGCAGTCTCCATCTTGGAGCTGGCTGCCAATAGTGGACGCTCCAGGATGTTTCGGGCACCCAACCTCCAAAGAGCGACGATGTTGTTTATTGCGGTTTTCAATTGAGAGTCTTAAAAAAAATACCAAAGTGAGTTCTTCGATCAATCACAGTAGGTGCGAACAGTGCAATGAACCAATCCAAATTCGTAGCAATTCCATGTAACTTGCTCAAAGCGCGGGAAAAATTGCGGGTGCAAGTCGCGATTGGTTTTGGTTTTCCTTCTCATTAGTTGACAAAGTGGCACGAGATTTTTAAACCAATCACTAAGCTTAGCAATTGCAATTGCGCAATTACTTTCGACAGTCATTTGAAAACTGCTGTATGAGACAAATCACCTTAAAAAAAAACTATTCCATTACCTTCATATTCTCTCCACTTGCTGCATTTTTTGTTACACCTTTCCCCTCAAAGCCCCAAGAGGTACCCAAGAAGTGAAAAAAAAAGACAGCTCTAATAAATTATTAGAACAACCGATCAAGGGAAAAGAGCACTTGGACTTAATACTGGCTGATGTTACAGCATTCTTTATTACTTATTGGAATAGTTCTTTGAAACAGTGATGCAAATTACTTTGTGACATCAACCTGGTACACCCATTCCCTTAATTGCTGGGTTATGGGTTATGGAGCAAACTGTGGCATATTTTGAAAACAACAAAATACGTTTGGGGCAACTTGGGAGAATAATAATTGAAGCTTTGTTGAGATGATACATATACGTGTACATGTAAGTAATTTTAGGATTACGGCATTCATAAAGATTTTGTACATGTAGTTGACAAACAAGTGACATGCCAAAATGGGCTTTTTTGAAACTTAAAGAAGATGTTGCCGAGGGCTCTCCGTTTGTCATTTTCAGCAAGTATAACACGTGGGTTCGTCTGGGTAAACATAAGTAATAAAATTTCTCATTTTACCAGGAATTAACTGAGAAGCTTCTTGATGTGGAGTCTGGTAGAACAACCTTAAAGAATGAGGTGAGATCTCTTTTTACTTCAAGACCATTTTCACGTTTTTGCATCTTTTTCTTTGGGTTTGAGAAAATCATCAAGTAATAAATAAAATGATGCAGCATTTAGCTTCAGTGATGTTCTACTTATCACACTTCCCAGGTTGCAGCATTAACAGCCAAAGTCAACGAAGCAAGGATGGACAGGTAATGTGAGACAATAATGGCATTCTAGGGAATGTTGTTCACGTTAATGTAATAGTCAGAAGACCTGAAGGTTCTTCTTGAAAATAATATGTTCACGAGTTCAAAATTAACCATTTCACTGAAAAGGTGACTTATTTAGGGCAAAGATATATTCTGGGTAGCAAGGTCAGATCACTTTCTACTTTGATTGCAGCCATCGAGAGCACCAGGAAGCTGTTGATGAACTGAAGAGGAAAAGTGAGCGGAACCGGAGTATACTAGAAGAGGAGAATAAAAAACTTCAAGCTGAAGTTGACAAGGTGACTCCTTTGGACTCGTCACATCAACACAATGATCTTAGAAATCCATCTGCACGAAAATATTTTCTTTTGCTAAAGTTAAATCTCGATATCATTTCATAATTAATGTTAGCCCCCACATTGTCTCGTTCAATGAACGAAACAGACCGTGAGATCCATGAGTCTATTTCAGTGTTCACATTTCAAAGTGGGTTAAGGTAACGAATCCGATCCCATCTGTGCGACAGTCAACCGACTGTTGGCTGCCTGTTGGCCGAAGGGTGGCCGGTGCGTTGATGGGATCGGATTCATTACCATTACCATAAAGTGCGTTGTAAAGTAGTTCGTGACTTGCTTTGAGGAGAGACCAATTCCTGAATCCGTCCTTCTCATGTGTCTAGTTTCGCTGATTTAAAATGCGACCTACTTAACAGTTATAAAGAAAAAACAGCAAACTATATTTTTATAGGTATGTAGATTGAAAAATAATATATTTTTACATGGAAAAGCGTCAATTTTTTTATTTAAATTCTCCTTTGTGGCCCAACAATGTATTCGGTGAAAGATGAAAAAAAAAGGAAGACTTGAATAGCCAATTTGTTGGTTTCGTTAAAAAGCCTTGTGGTTTTGTTTGTCGATATTTTAAGAAAATGCCAAAAAGATGAACAATTTGTTTTAAAGAAAGGCGTTGCTGTTTCATTGTAGATGACAACAACATTAGACCGCACCACTGCTGCTCAAAGAAGACTTGAAGAGGAAATGCGAGATAGCAATGAAAAGAAAGATGCAGTAGCTCATTGGGAGGCGCAAATTGCTGAAATTATCCAATGGTTTGTGCTGTAGACCCATTCCAGTAATTCCCAATCTGGAGGACAAAGCAATGGTTGTTCTGTCCCCTGAGAGAAACAGACCTTTCAAATGCAAAACAATCTTATTGTTCTGTCCTCTAGATTGGGAATTAACTGAAAGGGGTCTTTATTTTGTCTCAAATGCAAGACACAAAGTGAACAACTGCAAACCCAGCAGTCTACACAATAAGTTTACTAGTCCCTATCACTCTTTAGGTCAGCGGTCTAAACTTAACTCAACCTAGATACTGCAGTTATCCTTAATTTAAAGTGGCTATGTCACGTTATTTCAGGATGTTTAGGGGACTGGAAATCTTAAGTTAATCGCACGCGTTTAAAACTCGAAAATGGTAATGTGAAATTCCTTTACTGATAAAATTATCGTTACATCAAAAACAAATAATTCTGAGCAAAAACAACCTTTATCTCGGCGATTTTCTATACTGAAAAACGTCGGGCTGACTTTTTTCGAGATTACCCAAATGCAGTCCGTTTCAATCGTATCTATTTGTGGCCGTCCATTCTTCTCTTTCCTTTTGCATTTCTTTTATGTTGTGGGTGACATAGCCCTTTTAACGTGGTGTACCCAGTATTTAAAATAATAGACTCGGTAATGTTGCTGCTTTTCATAGCTACAGTGGTGTCTTTGAGTTCAGTTATGATATTGTTATAACATTGTGTTAAATATGTGGAGCCATTTTCAATCTTAAGGAGGCTCAAAAGGGTTTTCAGCTAAGCGCGCGCGTGTAAGCCACACACGCAATTCGGAAGCTGCTTGCGTCAGCTCATGATTTAAATGGATCACCAGAAATAAACAAATACCGCTAATTTCGCTTACCTTTCTCCAATTCCTATATACATGGCATATAAATAGACATCTCCTATTCACGAAAACTACGAAAATTCTACTTAAACGGTTTAACAGTTACTTAAATCCGTTTGTGTTGACCTGTAGCTCCACTCGCGCGCGGACTCGAATGAGCGGGTGACGCATGCGTAAATGCTGATCTTGTAACCCCCTAATTTTTCATGATTTTGCAACTTTACTCGTTTATATCTCTGCTTCTGGGCGGTGAATTTTTTTCATTTTTTGCATGTTAGCTTAGATTAATTTAAACCGTAAGTCTTTCAAATTTAAAAAAATTCTGTAGGTGAAAAAAATAATTAGAGACACAATTCAAAAAAACATTTTTCTGAAAAACTGACCTACAGATTCTGTTGAATTTTAAATATTTTAGAGAGTATTTCTAACATTATCTGGTAACGATGAATGGGAAAATTTCACCGTCCCGTTTCTTCAAAAAGGACCACATATGTTGATTTTAAGGCTCAAAGAAATGCCTAATATCGTTGCCATGGTAACATTATTTTGGAGGAAAACATAATGTGAGAAATCTACGATAGGTACTTAATACCCTGGCCAAATTTCGTCTTGATATGATTGCCCTAACTGTATCTAAGGACAGAATATGTTTATTTGTTTGAAAAAAGGAGAAACTATTTCGAGCCTCCTTAAACAGCTGTTGGAATTTTTCGTTTTCACTCTCGCTCTCGTTTTGTTACACCCACTTATTCTGCAATGATGCACCAGTGCAATGGGTGCCGAGCTGGCTGGGTTGTCCACACCTTTGTTTTATAAGAAATTAAATGAATGCTCAATATTGATACACGGCACGATTCAATTCTAAGGCGCAACTTAGTTATTGCATTTTCGAGTTAACATTACCGCTCATGTTTTCATTTTACTGCGAAAACCACCGATCTGTGGAATGGGCGGAAATTGACGTGTCTCTGCCCCGCCCACTTTCGCTTGTAAATAGTTCACATTCTTGAGAGGTATTGTGTTCGTTGCCATGGCAGAAGTGAGCGCATGTGGAAGGCTGTATAATCGTGGAAAGCTCTCGGAGAAGACTTAAGAAGGAAGATTATACAAGACATTATCGGAAAAGGGGGATACTTCACCACAGGTTTCTTCGTGGGAAGTTTTTCTGCAGTTAACAAAGAGAACAGAGTTAAATTTTGAAAACGTATTTTTCCATTGTTGCGGTCGTTCCGGTACAACATAGCCCGTGAGAAAGGAATTTCATCAAAACGTTCAACGAAAGTGGTTGGGGCATTGACTTGGTAACCCGGGCCCAATCCACAGATCGGTGGTTTTCGTAGTAACTTCGGGATTTCGGAACCGTTCGCTCGAGATGAGAATTGGTGAAGTTAAGGCAAGAAGACACTCCGTGTTGCTTACATGCAACCCTACTTAAGCACAAACAAGTAACGTGGTTATGTTCTCTGTTTGTTCTCCAGGGTTAGCGACGAGAAGGAAGCCAGAGGATATCTGCAGGCTTTAGCAAGTAAAATGACGGAAGAACTGGAAGGTCTTAAATCCTCTGGATATGCTACAATACCACGGGTATGTTTCGTTTTCCAACTGCCGTTTTATGATTCCACAGTGTTTTCACTTTGAGGAGTACAGTTAGTATACGTAATCTCTTGGGCTCGAGGACAATTAACGATTCACGCGTATTTTCAAAGTTTTCACATAATTGCCGGAGTCGCAAAGCGATGAAGGCAATTTGGAAAACTTTGAAAATGCAAGTGAAATTAATCCTTAATTGCACGAGGGCATATTGCGATTACATGTTTATCACATAAAGGGCAAAATTAGTGAGGGAAGCCCGTTCGGTGCCGCGACAAATGACAATTAACACCCTCTCATTCGGTTAAAGTTTAATTCAATAAAGTGTTGCTGTCAACAGAAATAGCGTTTAAAATGAATTTTATTTGTGGACAAAAAAGTAGTTTAATCTGGAAGGAGGTTCTCCTATAACTTGGCTTTCTCTGGATAAGTAACTGCTAACCAACAGGATCAAGTAATGATGCCCTCTTGATTACCACAAAAGTGCCCTCGTGATAAACGAAAAATGCCCTCGGTCTCAGCCAATCAGCATTCAGTAATTTTGCTCCGTATGTGATAAGATGTTATATAAAACAGTTCAAAGTTCATATAATTATTCTCTAGAACGGTTTCAATTGAATGTCGTAAAACAAATACCAGAGTAATTTCTTCGACGAATCACAGCAGGTGTGAACAGTGCAATGAACCAATCCAAATTCCTAGTAATTCCGTGTAACTTGCTCAAAGCTCGGGAAAAATTGCACGTGCAAGTCGCGATTGGTTTTGGTTTTCCTTCTCATTGGTTGATAAACTGGCACGGGATTTTTAAACCAATCACCAAGCGTAGCAATTGCATTCTCGTAATTGCTTTCGACAGTCATTTGAAAACTGCTGTAGTACATAACCTACCTCAGGATGTTGAATTCGAACTTGCAAATGGATCCCTCCCAGATGGCTTAACAGCTCAGATGGTAGGGCAAGTGCAGTTTATTTAACAATTATCCTGCGAAATCGCGCGGAATATCGCCTGATACTTGGAGGACGAGGCCGTAGGCCGAGTTTGCTAAAATCGGGCGATATTCCGCAAGATTGAGTAGGATGATTGTTTTATTACTCGACACATTGATGACAAAGCACAATTTTCTACGTTTATTAAGAAAAAAAAGCTGGAAAAACTACCATTTTTCTCCGCGACACACAAAATTACGTATATCGCAGGATATCTGTTGAATACGCGCGACGAATATTGAGCGCGCTATGACCATTTATGGGTATTGTTGCAATGTGTTGTATATTTATTGGTGGGAAGCGAGTGCTGTCATTACTACGCCAGCCCTGCACCCCCAAACAGACAGAGAAAAACAGAAACAGGTTAGCTTTTTTACTCCCTTTGGTTGTTGACTTTCTTGTTTTTTGCTCTACAGGGCGAGAAAAATCAGTGGCAGATGAGAAGATCACAGAAGGTCGACAAACAAGAAAAAATCACCCTGCAAGCCAATCTGCAGGCCGAAATTGCAGCCAAACAGCAGATGGCCGAAGAAATGAATAAAATTAGAGCTGCGAATGTTGCAAACGAAAGGTAACAAACCTTAAGGTAAACGATGCAGAATGTAATTTTCCCTTTTTGAGAAACTGGAGAAGAAATCATTTAAACAACCAATCGGTTTCTTCAGTGGAAATAGAACGGGCTATGTTGCAGGATTTCCCCTGCACTTGGCAGTTTAAGGCGATTAGTCAATCTGGAGTTTTGCTGGTTCTCGACAAAGTCGCGTTCCAAGTCGTCTTAATTTTGGCTAGCCCAAGAGCATTGTGTACTAAAGCATATAATCTGCTTGAAGAAATTCACTTCTTTAAAGTTCTGGAAATCTGCATGTGCATTGCACATTTGGTGTTTTTTTTTTTTTGGCTTTGTCGACCTGACAATTTATCGTAGGAGGACCTGATCATGTTACGATAAATTGTCAGTTTTCTGTCCAGTTATCCACGTCGTCCATACCATTTTCAACTGGGAAAGTTGGCGCACATTTCCCTTTTTGACGAACGCCAGACTTGGAATGGTGGCAAAATTATTAGAATACTTTATTGTTACCAAAGTTGTAGTTTTATTAGTCCTTCTTGTAGCCGCCGTCATCATCCGTGCTTGTTAGGGAGCTTAAAACTCCAATAGGATCATCGCTTCTTTCTTCAGTCTGCTCATAACTAATGAATTAAAATTAAATTAAGTTTCACTAGAAGCATATGAGCTTGAAGCGGTTATCTCTGGTTCAGAGCTGAGGTTTTTTTAGTTGAAGCGGTTATCTCCGGTTCAGAGCTGGGGTTTTTGAGTTTAAAAATTTTCTTATTTGCTCGTGCATTTTCCCGCGCGTGCAGCTTCGATCTTATTTTCGTCCATATTTGGGCATAGAATTGGTGTCCTAAAATCCCCAGCTTTGTTCAAAGGAAAATAGTTGCAAGTTACACGTTTCAAGGTCATGATCTTCTGGTTTTACGCACTTGATTCAGAGAGATGGAAGGTTGTGTTTTTTTTCTCGTGCTTTAGAAAATTGGGAGAATCTGAAGCCCAGTGCGATGCCCTTCGTGAAGAAGTGAAACAACTCAAGGCCGAAATCGAGCAGTGGAGAGTTGGTGGCAAATCTGGAAGTACGTTTGATAAATTTCCTATATTTTCAAAATATTGTCTGTCCCTATATTAGATCTCAATGCCATGATACATAGAGTGTGTCGCTCTTTTTCTGCTGGTCCGCACAATATTCGTTTAGTTGATCAAACTAGCATTTGTTTGTTTCACTGCCGAGCAAATTCGATGCTCGAGTCTGTTCACATTTCTTTCCTTTTGGTGCGAAGCCGTTTGTGACGTCATCTTCGGAAAATACCCATGCCTCTTTGCTAGCTCGAACGTGGGTCAAATGTAAGCGTTCAGACACGTTCGACAATGGCCCGAAATTTCGGCGAGGGCTCGTCGAAATTTCGCCTTTGAAAATGTGGGTCGAAGAGTAGCTATCGCAAGCTTGTGCTTCTTTTGAATGGTGTTTAGTTTTGTTTGGAGAGCATGCCAATCACATCGAACCTTGCAAGAGCTGCTACGTGAACCAGAAGTGTCTGTAACAACATGAATGCATCTTCAGAGTCGATTTTGCCGTTTTGTAATTTACGAATAATCAGTGGTCTCTATACTTGGTGTGAAGATTAAATGCCTTCAAGTATGTTTTAATTCGTTGACATATCTAAATTCTGGAATTCTTGGACTGTGTATGTTTTTTTACTACCTCAAGTAAACACTGTTCACTCATTGCTTATTTGTTTTACTGTTGCAGCTGCATTCCCGTTCTTGTTTATGAAAGAATCTTCAAGGGATTCAAGACTGGAGGGGCGTTCAGAGGTAACAAATGTCTGACAAAGAAAGCAAACGGGGTTGATCTAATAAGGCAGTCCTGTGCATCTCCAGACAAACCAGTTACTGTTATGTACCCCACCAAGCGCAAGTTGGTATTCCTGTGTCCTACCGTTCGGTGTTTTTAGCCGCTCTAATAGTCGGTGGCCTGTGTACTACCATTCAGAATAAATGTTCTCCTTTCATGTGCCGCGCCCTTCGAAGTACGTGTTGGTTTTCCAACCCGGCAAAATGATAGATTCCCATGTCAATTATTCTTTTGCTCTCTTGTTTGGCAGGAATCTGAAAATCAGGTTGCTGATGAGAGACCAGTAGCCACAGTAGCACCGTCCACTCCACCTCCACCTTCAGATGGGAATGATGTAAGTCTTGTTAAACCTTATTTTATAGTGAATCATTTCAGCGTGACTTCGTTTATTTGATTTTTTTTGTGTGTGTTCTTTTCCACCAGACTGTATCCGTCAGGTCGGCTTCTTTCACTTCGACTTCCTCAATTGCACCACCTCAGGTGAGTAGTTCTAAGTTCTGGTTAGCCTTTTTGACACAAAGGCCCAATTAACAACAAGGCATTAATTAACAACGTGGGTCCTCAAACTGTTCGCGAAGAGTAGGGGATGGAATTTCCGGTGTTGTGGTCTATCTCTGTCAGCATCTGGTCGACCTGGCTATATTAGGTTGAAGGACTTCTGAGCGAAAGAGTCCACACAAGTAAAAATACAGGCAGGCTATTTTGCCGGATGCTGGATCTTTCACTTAGACTCTTCTTCATACTAAAACGGTCACGCCTTAAAATGTCGCAGAAAACGAGGGTGTTTGAAGAGGTTGTGAATACAGACTTGTAGACGCGTTTTTTCTGGAAATGGTTCATTTCTAGTGTGGCAACTGGCAGGTGTAAATCGTTCTTGTATGCGTTTGTGGAATTCTTCGCTTTTACCTCAAACTCGTTCCCAGTCTATTTTGGAAAAACTAACACACTATGGATCTGTGGAATAACTTCGGCCCCTCTAACCGTAAGAACTAGTCCATTGCGCTTGGTGCATTTTACAAGTTTTAAATCCTAACCTGAAAATATCACGAACGCTAACGTTGATTTTGTTGTCATAAATACCTAGCAGACGCTTAGTTTCACCGAGTACTCCCTTTCATTTGAAAAAATTCTTGTTCGTTTCTCTACTTGCAATCATGGACATAATGCAAGTATCATCTCCGGAATTATACTGTGCAAGAGCTGACTGATGTTTTTTTTTTCAGCCCCGTGTACACAAATTCTCCGTGAGGACGTTCACCACACCTACGAAGTGTAGCCAGTGTACTTCGCTCATGATTGGTTTGTTGAGGCAAGGCTCGATATGCGAAGGTAAGTTTCACGTATTTAATTTTGTCCTAATTGTATTGGATCAAAGGTAAATGTCGTGATGTGAGGGAAAACTGCACGTCATCAAGTGCGAAAAGAAGAGCCTCGAGAGCGTTTTCGGACCGTTCTCACGTATCCGGATATTTTCGAAACCAAAGAATCTTTCCTCCGTATATGAAAAAATCTGCGTCCCCTCCTTGCGTTTTCGAATCGTATTTGCCCGTCCACACCAATACGCGAAAACGATTCGAAAATGTTAACCTCCACCTATAGAGCATGCGTGTGCTTTCCGTGGTATCACGAGCCTCTGATGTCATCGTATTCGAAACCCTCCGTTTTCAAAAATCTTTGCCGTGTTGGTGTGGACGGAAGGCAAAAACGAAGGGAAAATCTCTCTTTTTGAAAATGTCCGGATACTTGTGGACGGGGATTTGGCTTCACGTTTATCGTCGAGATTAAATGGTCCCGTTTTCCCAAAAGTAATTTTTTTCATTGGTTGTGTTTTTCGTTTTTTAGTGGGATGTATTGATTGTTTTTTTCTTTCAGTGTGTCAGTACGCTTGTCACGTGACTTGTACGGATCAAGCTCCACTGGTCTGTCCAATACCTCACGGTCAAAGTAGGTCTACATCCATTTACGTATTGAAACAATGGGTAGCCTTGTCGCGCTTAAATGTCAAGCACAATCTCTCATCGATTGTCATGAAAAAAAGAACATTTGAAACTTATTCAAATAAAATTTAACTTTAAGAATTTTATTTTAGTGAACAGAAGACCACTTGGAATCGACCCTGAGACTGGTAAAGGCACAGCTATTGAAGGAATCGTGAAGGTAAACGGAATTCTTCGTCATCATCCGAACTAGGTCGTAGGTTACCGTGGAATTTTCCGATTATGCCCGAGTTGTCAACGACAAATTCATCTCCGCAAGCTTGCAGGGAAGGAAATTTTAGTGTGGCGCGTGCGCATTGTGAATTCTACAAATCTAAACCATGTTTAACTTAGCTAGTCATAAATTGAAATGAAATCGACTCCGGCACAACTCGAAACGGAGACAATGAGATATTTAAACGTTGTTCACCTTAAGCTTGTAAACAACGAGAGTTGACAAAAAATGGATTTCTGATCTGTTCGATTGTCGATTTTTTCA
>OX421458.1:10613743-10626243 GCA_949126865.1 Montipora capitata | reverse complement strand
GTTATTGGTCGGTATTTCTGGAATGAAACTCCTCTTTCCATTCGAGCTAAACTAAAAACAACAACAGTTCAAAGTAAACTTTTTCTCAATACTAAATCACCAAATGAAGAACGTTTTTGATCGTCGGTTCTCTCGAATTGTTTTTTTATTGCACCTCAATTTATGCACTTATTGTCGTTGTTTTGTTACAGAAGAGGAATTGATAATTCCTGACCCGACCAAAGGAAAGAAAGCTCTTGCTGCCATCTTAAGACTAAAAAGCAAAAGAGGGTTTGTTGATTATTTTGTAATGTAATGTGTCAACGTGATTTTCACGATTTGCGATGTCCCTCCATATCCATTCTATCACCAAGAGGGGCTTCCTGACATCTCACCCAATGTGATTGTAGTATTTGAGTGTAATATGCTAAAACGGTGCGTTCTTTTGAAAATATGTAATTTAATTTTGTGAGGTCGGAGGAACGTTCATGCTGTGGTTTCCATCCTCTCTTTCCCAACAACAAGAGTAGTGAATAACAAGAGACATTGGTTAGCCACAGTTCAGTTACACAGTCCCATTTACGTTGATGAGTATTAATGCCAAACGGACTGGAACGAGCGTGGAATAGAGGGTAATATGGTTCTGCATCAGCCTCATTTTCACGCCTGCTCCAGTCCATTCGCGAGAATTCGCAACTAGTCTACTTTCGCTCATTGTTTGTCGACGACAAAATAAAGAGAGAAAAGCAATCATTTGCAAACTCTCCCCTATCCCCCACAGGAGTACCTATCGATTTGGTTTCAAGACGAAGGAGGGTGGTTTAGCGGACATGGATGCCGATGCTCGTTCCAAGCTGATCTCGGCCCCAACCAACTTCAATCATATTTCGCATATGGGACCTGGAGACGGCTTTCAAATTATTAAAGACTTGCCGACGGTAAGTTTCACGGGTAAAGCTATATCGAAGGCGTTGATCGAGGATCGAGCACACGCGTTTATGGGACAGCGGTCGAAGAGTGTAGCACGTCTTGTAAGCTACATGTTTTACCAATACAGATACAAACCTAAACATTCATTAATGCTAACCTTAGACCTAGGAAGGACCTAATTAGACCTAAACAAGAGTTTAATGAATGTTTAGGTTTGTTTCTGTATTGGTAAAACATGTAGCTTACAAGACGTGCTACACTCTTCGACCGCTGTCCCATAAACGCGTGTGCTCACTCCCCGATCAACGCCTTCAGTATAGCTTTTCGCAAGTTTCACAAATAAAGAGGAAATGAAAGCAAAACACGTCGAAGTTCTTGCAACGGCAACGTTGAATTGGTGCAAATACTGGCTTGTTTCCTAGTGTTGTTGTAAAGAAGAGAGAATTTCTTTTAACATTTTTCGCCTATATTTTTGCCTTTTGAATTCTCTGGGTTATTCGATTTTTGGGTATTTTGCGGTCATCTGGTTGTCTTTTTTGTGAAACTATTGAGGCAGCCTTTGACGTAGTAATAGGGAGCATAAGCACGCGCGTTTTTGAGACGCGGACGGCAACCGGAAGAGAACATTTCGCGTGCCAGGACAGTGGTGTCTCCCAGATTTTTAAACTAGTCATCTCTAATGGAGAAAAAATACTCAGCAATGTAAATTTGATTGTGTTAAAACAAGTTAAAAGGGAAAACAGCTCACTTCCGGTTGCCGTCCGCGTCTCAAAAAAAAAATCAAATCGGTAGGCACTCAGAAAATTTGAAAAGGATAGCTCTATTGATTTTTTTCGTACGGATTAACGCGAAATTCTAGCCAAGGTAGAGTTTCCAATTTCTTGAGTCTCTATCCTCTTGAACGTTTTTACATTTCACTTAAATCAAATTTTTTTTCTTTAGTAATTTAATTTTTCTTTTTAGGGCCAGCGTCGAAGCGAGGAAGAACCTCCTCCAGGTGAGAAAACATATAAGATAGAACTTTGAAAATAATTTGGTGAAACACTCTATCAGCTCCTCGTCTGTTTTCCACTATTTTTTCAGTATAATTTTAATTTCTGACGTCATTTGGGAAAAAAAAATTAAGCGTATGAAAAGGTGTATAGATTTCTGATTACCACTGGGAGCGGAAACTAAAAGCCCATGCAAACGGCTTAACCATTTGCCTCAACATCCGCTCGATTTTGTTAAAAAGCAATGTTGAAATTACTTGAAACATGTTGAAACGAAGTTGAATCGATGTTGAATGAGTTTAAGTGTGTTGAAACCGCTTGCCCACTCCACAGGGCCCGGTTGTTCAAAAGCCGATTAAGGCTAATCCCAGATTAAAATTTAACCATGGAGTTTATTTCTCAACTCACAAATGCTGTTCAACGCTGATATTCGGCAAAACTTTACATTAGAAGAAGTCAATCTTGAAAAACAAAAATAAGCAAAAGAAACTTTCACCAAAAAGTTGAAAACGTAAAAGAAAAGTTTACGCTAACCCTGGATAAAGTTAATCGGCTTTCGAACAACTGGGCCCAGCGGTCAACATCGCTGCTCAACACAAGCGAATGGATGTTGAAGCCGTTTGCCCGGGCATTAGAGCGGTTTTCAATTGAGTTACTTCACTCAGTGATTGGTTGAAATTTCTCGCGCCACTTTTTCAACCAATCAGAAGAGAAACCAAAACCAATCGTGGCTCGTGCGTGCACATTTTCCCGCGCTTTGTGTCGGCTACGTGTAATTACTTCGAGTTTTGATTGGTTTACAGGATTGTCTCCGTCCTTTTTGATTGGCCAAAGTGATTACTTTGGTTTTGGTTTTACGACACTCAATTGAAAACCCCTCTAAGACCCCTTGTTTGGTTTATCGTCTTTTGCGGCCTAGTTACCCGCCTTAATTTTTTAAGTTCACTTGTGACGTAGTTGGCGACACTGCGCATTGGTTGGCTGAGTTGATAATACGTGGATGGAGAAACTGTTGTAATTTTTCTGAGAAATTCAACTTCAAATCGATAGTTCAGACGAGAGATTTGTGAATTGTAAATTTCCTAGTAATGAGCTCCTGACTGGGGGCGTCGCAAAGTTGACTTTTTCTAACTCAAAGTCCTGCTTATTGTTATATCAAGTCGTCATTGCTCAATGGCGTGAATTTTGTTTTCTTTCTTAGTGATCCCACGGACCACTTCAGTTGGTCCCAGATCTAAGCGAGCTGTAACAGCCAACCCTCACCTCATGACGAGGCCAAATATACCCCCGAGGTCACTGAAACCCGGTTCGACACAAGGCATGCTAAACGGTCGATCGGCTTCGACCACTGTTGTCAACAGAGCCGACGACTCGCCTCCAATTAATCGCCCGCGGTCCATAGCGTCGCGGTCAGTTGAAGATGTTTCAAGTGACTCCTACGTCACCAATGGATCTAATCGGTTGTCCGCTGACCTTGAGAACTATGCACAGGTGAGAATTGAGACCAACATTTTCTGTAGTGTGAAATCGTAATTAATTGTTTAAACTTTTTTTTTATTGCATAATGGTAAATGGTTTGAACATATCTCAGGTTGGGATGGGGTCTTTGGCATTTACTGCGCCTGTCTTAAACATGTGAACTCTGAATTTTGGCTTTGAACCAGTTCGTTTTGTGCTGCTCTCGCCAATCAACTTTTTAGTGACACTTGGACGCTTTCCATTTGACAGAACTGACCGGCTAGACCAGGCATTTGAAGAACTAACTCTACAACGCCTTTAAATTAACACACTGAGGATGATATATACTCCTCCGGAAGAAGACGAGGGATTATCATGCAAGTGTTCCTTCAAATTGTTGCATTTTCTTTGCAAACTGACAGGACTGGCCGGTCAGTTCTGACGAAAGAAAAGCACCCATAGTTAGACTAGCAGATCGCTGCAAACAGGAACTGACATCGAGGATCGAAATCAGCGAATTACAACGCTGGAGGTGGCCCATAAACCCTTTCCATTTCTTTAATTGACAGCAGTGAAAAAAGAAACCTTTGATAGCATTTTAAACTTACTAGTCGTCAAGTTACTGAAAGGCGCAGTAATGGTGCACTGTAAACAAATGCACATTCAAAATTTGAAGAAAAACGAGCCGCGCTTTGATTGTCGTAGTTGCACTATCTGAATTGCTTGACTAGCAGTGCCTGACAATGATTGTTATAATAGGATAGTATATAAATGTAACAGTTTCATTATAAATTGCATTATGTTGAAAATATGTGTCGAAAGTTAGGTATATAGTTCAAATGGCGATTTGTTTTTAGCCAGCCTGTTTAGCGCGTGTAACGTAAAACAGAGGGATTTCGTAGCCGATAACCTCTATTCTAGTTGTCATGTCCTCGAAGATTTCTCAGTGAAGTGAAAAATTGCTTAGACTCTGCATTCATCACACTCCATAATCATGTGACGTATCACTTAAGACATCTCGTCCAAAAAAATGAAGGCCAACACACAGGAAGTTACCTTCTCACCAAATGCCTGCGCTGTCATTTTTTTTTTTCGTTTAGTACTTCAAAACTATGAGACCAAAAAGCGTCGCTGACGAGCAGAGACAGTTGGCTTTGGCGATTAAGCTGAGCAAACGACACCGCGCTGAAGACACAAGACGTGGCCCACGGGTCGGCATTCGTGTTTTTCTTTTGTTTTGCTTCGTGTTCGTTTCGTTGTGTTTGCTGAGGCAGCAACCCAAGACCGAAAATTGCGGCTCAACTGTTTCCGGAATAGATCTTTGCGATTGTTAGTACACGAACAAAACCACTCGTATTTTACCTTTTATACTCTGCAGTACTCACTGATAATCCAGATGAAAGTTGTAGCGAAATATTTGGGATCACTCGTTGTCATTGGCTTTCAACCAAAGCTTAATTCTCTTCATTACCACCATTTTGCCACATGTCGGTCATTTCGCTCCAATTTTGCGTGAGGGTAACCCTTCGTTCCACCTCAAAAGGAAAACTCTTGCTGCAATATAGTTTCTTAGTCTTTCAGTCGGCATTTGCACTGCATTTCGTCTTAAGCTACAATAGCATGAATAAATATAGCTATATTGTGACAAGCACAAACAGCTCACAAATGGCGGCTGTTTTGCAGAGATTGTCCCTCTAGGTAAGAGGAAAACCGGAAGACCTTAATTTAAATGTGCTGAAGTAAAGTTTCGTAGTCTCCCAGTTCGCGGACCAACAACTATTATGCAGAATGAACAGGGCTTTTGTTGGTTTGCTTGTGCGGTTGGAAATCAGGTTTAAGGGGTGGTTTTGTGGCGCGGCCCATGTTCATCCATTTAAATCCATATTTTGTGAAAACCAAAAGCGCCGATGACTTTTATCGTCGTTTCTTTGAAAATCTCGGCCAATTTCTCTTTAAATTTCTTTTGGAAACTATTTCTTGCATAACGATTCGAAATTCATGCATTAGGATTTGAAACCTTAACAACATTACATTGTAAGATCAAATAATTATTCAACAAGTTATTTCCAATCAGTGGGTACCATTTGAGCCACATGTACTCCTCTGTAAACCCCAGGATAATGTAGTTTGTACGTAGTATTTATACCATGCATTTGTAGTTTAACTAGTTAAATTTTTATAGAGTGTATAGGTGATTAGAATGTAACAAAAGATATATACTTTTATCTTTTGGCATTATTATTATTATTATTATTATTATTATTATTATTATTATTATTATTATTATTATTATTATTATTATTACTATCATCATTATTATGATGATGATGATGATGATGATTATTATTATTATTTATACACATCAACTGGGGTTGATGAATATTTAACTGTAAATTAACATTTATTACAAACTCTTGTTCAGCTAATTAGTGTCCGGCTACTACTAATTTGTTTTAATCAGCTCAATTCAGAATTACAAGGATACATACTAAAGATCAATTAGCGTAACAAACAATTAACGTAAAAGAAGTAACGTATAATAAGTGTAACATACTACATTGAGTTGGGGCTCATCCAAATAGTAGTGGCTAATCGAGTGGATGGTCCCACTGAAATACAGTGTAACATAAACAAAGAAGCACGTGACCTTGAAGCGTGTAACTTGCAGCTTTTTTCCTTGGAACAAAGCTGGGGATTTTAGGACACCAATTTTATGCCCAAATTTGGACGAAAATAAGATCGAAGCTGCATGCGCGGGAAAATGAACGAGCCACGTTACATCCAAATAAGGAAATTTTTAAACTCAAAAAGCCCCAGCTTTGTTCCAGAGTTTAACGCTTGAAGGTCATGAGCTTCTGATAAACATCTGTCAGTGATGAATTCTATCTTTTGATAAAGAGTTTATTTTTTGACACACGTTAATCCTAACCGGCGGTAAAACCAGGCCTCTTGGTTACTTATCAAGTTGCTTTTGTACGTCCAGTGATCTTTCGGGTATGAGAAGAGCATTTCCTTTGTTTGGGGAACCAATCGGGTGCGAACAGATACCGCATGCGTGAGTTCACAGCAGATACTCAAAGTGCTGCTATGGCCAAAAAAATCAATTCTTCTTTTTCTTTGGATTTCGAAACTATGTTAACTAAATCGTCACTGAGTGACACAAGTCTTAAGCCTTGATTTCAAAGGCGCCTGTTTATTTGAACTGAAATTTTCCTATCTAATGGTCCGCCATTATTAAAATATTGAGAGAGCTGGATCGAGGAGAAAATGATGTCAAAGACTCACGACTTAAAGAATACAATGCGTGTTTACGCGGCTGGATTAATATGCAGCACGGGAGTTTCGGGCTTTCAGACTTTTAAACTCGTATTTTACATCTATAATAAACTGCATTTGCGCGCTGAAATTTCGAGTTGGTGAGTAGATAAGGTTACTTTTCCCTCGATAGATCCAACCCTCTCAGTTCCAATTCACTGATCAGTTTTGAAAGTGCATAATGGCGGACCCTAAAATCCAAATCTTGCACTCAAAATTAGACAGCCTTTGGATAAAAATCAAAAATCAAAATTCAGTCAGTCAGGTGTTATGCAAAAGCACTTTCAAAATCCGAAGAAGAAAAAAAAAGTGAGTTTTTGATCATTGTATCACTTTAATTCGACATTTACCGTGCAAAATCGTGGAATCTCCCACCAAATCATGATTTGGAGTACCAGGGAAAGTGTTTTCCCGAGTGTTACCAGGGAAAACATCATGCTTGCGCCAAAGGTGGACATATGTCGAATCGTGAAACTGCCCCTCTTATCGCTCGTCCAGATGACTTGCTTTCTGTTCATGTGTGATAGTCGTCTGCGTACGATTTAAGCAATAGATGACGTTTTCCGTGTTTCCATAGTCTCATCTAAACACGAGGGGGAGTTGGGAGAATTCGAGACAGTTACAGAGGTCGGAAACAAGAAGCTTGCATAACTGTCGAGAATTCTCCCAACTCCCCCGAGTGTTTAGGTGAGGCCATGGAAACACGGAAAAAAGTCCTCTATTGCTTTTATAAAATATTTCTCAAAGACACTTCAACAAACGAAGGAAAAAGTTGGTTTTTTTTACTTCTTGATTGAAACAAATTTTCTTGACACAGGCTCATATTTCCTACCAACCAATCAAAACGCGTGTCTGACAATACATAACCAATCAAAATTCGTGTTATGTCACAGCCGTGTTCCATTGTTCCATACTCTCATCTAAACACAGCTATTGACCAATGAGACTGGGCGTACTATCCTAATTATTTTATAAATCCTCTTGGTTTGCTGTCTCGGCTTGCTGTTTGTTATTTTGGTTTCTAGCACTTTGTCAACTGCACCTTGCACAAATCATGTCAATTATTGTTTACACCACAATATGTTTACGAGAACCTCAAGTAAATTGTCATTCACTCCTTCGTTCTAATATGTTGGGTAAAGAAACCAAAACGTGTGAACACACTTCAGTGTGTTGAAGTTTTGCAATTGTTTATACTCACTTTTCGCTTTGCCTACCGAAAAAGTTGCCCACAGACTTCTTCCAGCCACAATCGTGGAAGAAAAACTTGTTTTGATCAGTATCAGAAATGTTTGCGGGGCACGCGATGTCTACCTAGCGATGTAATGTCATTTTCGTGATTTTTCATTTGCTGAGAACTTTTTACACTTGTTTTTCAGGAACTTTTGAATCTTCCTGAGGGTGATTCGCCAAGACACTCAACAGGTCAGTGAAACGTTTTGTCTTTGCTCCAAAACGACATTGATCTTAAATAGGTGGGAACGATCTCTGAACTTGCCATAGGTAGAAAAAAACAATATGAAAATACTCCACTGGCAGGAGTCAGACCAGGTATCTATCTACCAAAGAAGTCGAAGTTCTGCCCAGAACACATCAAGCTCTTGGTGAGGGTAGTGCGTACATCAGAATTTCAAGTCTTCTGCGCTAACAGAGGTGTGCCTAGAACACACTAGGTTCCGTCAGTTTTGTTGACCAGCGGAAGTTGGTCTTAGCAGTCCGCGGTTCAAATCCTAGGCTTTGCTGGTTTACCTCCAGCCAATTGGCATTCTTAAAAGTTGTTTTGTTCAGTTATATCAATGTTTGTTTCTTTTGGTTGGAGCTTTCTCCAATTTCTCCAATTTCTCCAAGCGTTACGAAATATTAACTTGTAGTTGACACTGAAATGTTTTATTTTGATCTTCACTTCAACACGTTATGCTTACCAGGGTCGGGATCCAGCTCAGGTCTGAGTGTGTCACCTCTGGGGAGCCAAGAAGAAGGCGTGACGTCACCAGATTGGTAGGTACCAGGCTCTTTTCTGGCCCTTCTTTTCTCTCAAAGACTCTCTTAAAGACTCTGTTAGTTTTAAAATGAGCTAGGTTCGACCTCGGTTCGATTTCCAGCCGTTTTGGGAGTGCTGTTAACATCATCTCCCAACAAATGGCTGGATCACTGGTAGCACTCGTCGTAATTGTATTTGTACAGGCAGGCGACTTTCTGATCGGTGGAAAATACAATTGGCTAGGCCAGAGCCGTGGTGTGCGCGGAGGAACTTGGACACACAAAACGACTGGTCAATCGGCGAGCCTTCGGCATACCCTGAAATAAATTACTTTTAAAGCGTTAGGTATTCTTGCAATGTTTACAAGATTGATCAAATGGTGCCGCCGTGTATTTTTCGAGATTTAAACATCACCGGGCTTAGTTTGGAGAACAGTGCGTAAGCCTAGTCTTCATCTGTCGGGTAAATCCCAGCCAATTCACTACTTGCACAATCCCCAAAATGAAAGCCGTTTTTTTTTTTTTTTTTTTTTTTTGGGGGGGGGGTGGGGTTCTTTACAGAAAAGCAATACAAGTTATTTACTCTTGGGACTGTATCATGCTTTAGTGAACAGGATATCCATTGTTTTTATGTTAAGAACCTCCCAAAACGGATTACATCATGGGATTGTGCAAGTAGTAAATGGAGGGTTTTTCTGCTTGTCGAGAGGGTGGGACTGTATCGAAGCAATGCAGAGGAAAAGAGGCCAAAACGGTCGCCAACAATGCATTTTTGAGGTTTTATAGGTCGGACACAAGAAGCTTGAATCGCCATTTTGGTTTAAGATGTTCGTTTGACCTTTCTAAGAGGGCTATGTGGTTGCTAGTATAGTTTCAGCTCTATTCTATGGAATTGTGGGAAATAAGTACAGGGAAGACACTGCACAATGTTCACCTTAAATGCTAACGATGGGCAACAATTTAACCTACTCAGTTTCTTGTGCTGACGTGAATTAACTATTCTCCAGAGTGGAAAAGCAGAAATGTTAAACATTATCATAAGTTAAATTCTTGTTAGTTTTTCATCGTTAACCTGCACAGTTAAGAATTAAAGACGCTTTAAAGTCACTTAAATTAACTATAAATAAGCACAAATAAATATTTGCGCCCATAATTTTTAAAAGTAATTTAAATGCTTTCCCTCTTTTTACAAGAAAAAAATTGTCCTTCCCTTTTGTTTGCTAAGAAAATGCATCAGAACACTTAAACAAGCTGTATTAGCGTCATATCGGTTTTTTTTTCGTTATTAGCGAGATTTTGTCCTATAGACAAGATTGCATGAAAAACGTACGTGGGGGTTAGTTTTTTCCCCTGGTATGAACACTGTTTTCTGTTTAATAGTTGCTTAATTTTCTACTCAAACGCCTCCATTGTATAAATTTCAATCTCTGGTGACATACGCAGTGATATAAAAGCACACCATCTTGAAATAAGTGACTTAAACATGGCAGTCAATTTTCATCTTAAGCATTTTTCTTTCTCGTTTTTTCCCTACAGAATGAAGAGATGAAGGACGACAGTGGCCGAATAAATTAACTAAATTAAATTTAAAATACTTTTGTACTTGCTTAAGAGAAGCTAAGTTCTTCAAAATTTTGTTACTATAATGTTGAACGAAGAGAGTAACAAACTAGGGTAGTTTTAAATGCAAGTTTACGAAGTAAGATAAAGGAGATGTAATTTTGATGGTTGCTAAGATGAAATTGGAACTCGTATCCAGAAATAATTTAAATTTTCTCTATATTTCATGTACTTTAGATGTTTAAATTGTTCTTATGTAAGCATTTCGTCCAGAAGTACTTTTGGGTTTGTCGAGGTTACCGGTTTTGTATTACAGTAAAGTTTATTTGTATATTTTCTGGCCAATGCTGTTTCTTCCTTTCTCGGGTTCAATAAACTTTGCTCGCTTCGTTTTAGCGGGAAATTGCCTTCGTGCACCAACCACGTGACTGCGTTTGGCTTGTTCCTATTGGCTGATCCGAATATGTCGAATTGTAAAAATTTCTAAAGAATAAAATCTTTACTTTATATTACGTGTGCATTAAATGTTTTAGAAAGTATTTCGTTCGAACTTTTAGCGTACTCTTTCTCTTATGAACCCCATCGTTATTGTCTTTGTACTGTGCTGTTTTTTTCTTTGTCTTTGCTTTGCTGGTTTCGCCACGCACCTCTTGAAACGACTCTCAGGATTGGCTCAGAAAACTATGCACACAAAGAACGATACAAAAGACACAATAGAGCAAGAACAAGAGAGCTGCGTCCTAAAGGCGTCCAATGAAATCAGAGGTTGTAAAGAGCTGAGTCCCGACTAGGTTTCTTTGGTGTCCAGTTCTTTTCTCCTCTCACCCAGTCCCACCGGCTTGTCCTCTGTCCGTAAGCCGCCATGTTGAAAAGCAAGCAGACCCTGGCAACTAGGTATCCCAAATGTCAGCTCCCACAAAATAAGGGTAAATGAGGCTGGAGTTGACATTGTAATGATACTGACCTCCCTTCTTTTCTTATGTTAACGAGGTTGTTTTCTGTTTAACATGAATACCTGACCTTTTCATTTACGATTGTCCACTGGTGAATTAAATGTGTAAATGTTTTTGCATGGAGACTTCTAACTCAAAGATTTGTAGACCTCTTATCCTGGATTAGACTCAAATACTGTTCCAGTATTTGAAAGAGGCGCTCATTTTCTGTGGAGATAGAGATAGATAGTTTATTGATCAAAAACATGGCAGCCATAAGCTGAATTACGTATGATTTACAATAAAATCAGGAAAGCTTAAAAAATCTGAAAATATTAAAAAGGAAATATTTACATCATTGCCTTATTGACATAGTGATGGATGAAACTATTGCGAGTGCCGATGGTATTGAGACATCGTGTGGTAAAAGCACGCTTATTCCTTAAATTAACCTCGCACTTGTTCTTGGAAGGAAGTAAGCTATATTATCATATGGCCCGTACGGCCCTGCGCGCGCTTTCATTGCAAAACTATTGGGAAAATCCCCGTATGAGGGCCGTACGCATTAGCGCGAGCCGGGGCCCGTTTCTCAAAAGTCCCGAAACTTTACGGGCCGTTTTCGGGTGTCAAAATTCCCTTTGAATCTCAAGAACGGAGAGTATTTAATTCGTCAAACTTCACAATTATTTTTCTTTTAGTGACCATGAAAACATGTTAAAAGATCGGCTTTCCAAAACAAGCGGTTGGCAATTTCACAAATGGCGTTTCGGGCCCGAAAAGTTTTCGGGACTTTCGAGAAACGGGCCCCTGGGCCGGAAAAAGCCGTACGGCCCTACTGGGAACACGTTCTGCTCCGTGCGGTGCGATTTTACAAGATTTCGTCGCTTTTAAACATCCAAGTAATTTACAGCCAGAAAAGCAAATGCAAATAACAGATTAGATAAATTAACTGTGCAGATTTTTGTTTTTTATTTTGTCTTAACTTCATCTTCTGAGTGCTAATTAATATTGTAAAGAGCCCCTATGATAAAATGCTTATTGACTGAGTTTAGGTCGGGCCGGAAAATATTTGCCCTCGGTCATGGCGCACGGACCGGCTCGGTCAATAAGTACATACAGCTTGTGCGAAGGATTGCATAAGATAGAATTAAAAAGCCTATCGATTAAGAGCTCGAGGCGCTTGTGCAAAGGGACTAAGCCGATCATGGAAAGGGCCTCATCATATGAGCAACCTGGATTAATAATACGCAATGCTCGTCTTTGGCATCCCTCAAGATCGAATGAAAGGTATTGCGGGAGGCTATGATGATAAGCAGGGCTTGCGTATTCAGTAACAGGCCTTATACATGTCGAG
>OX421458.1:10568743-10608743 GCA_949126865.1 Montipora capitata | reverse complement strand
TCTTGGCCAAATATTCATTTGGCTAAATTGAAGAATACCTATTCTGCCCAGCTATTACAGATGGCTACGCAGAAATGCAATTCTTTAAGGCATGCCACGTTCGATATATCAATAGACCTTTTTACCTATACGGCGGCCATTTTGATTTCTATTGTTTCGAATAGCCATTATGGGATGCCCAGGGGGCAAATACATATTAATTTATCCCCTGGGCATCCCATAATGTCTTTCGAAACAATAGAAATCAAAATGGCCGCCGTATCAGTAAAAAGGTCTATTTGCACATGGCTACGAGGCTTATTTTGTTTAGAAATCTCTTGAGACTTGAGACAAAGAAAACAGAACTGAACCGTGAAATTTTACCATAAAGCCTCATAGCTCCAGCCTGATTTTTTGTATATCGAACTCGGCCTATTGCTCTCTTATCTGTAGTTATGCGCCAACCAACTCGAAACTTCAACATCCCCACCCCCCCCCCCCCCCCCCCCCACTTGCCCGGGCATTTGAACTTTTGAAGATTGCATTGTTCAAATTCCCGCCCCCTCGGGCCAAAATAGTGTTCAAATGCCCTACCCTATCGTCGGATTTGTCTGTCATACCCCACTAAGGAACAACCGTGGTCGGCTCCTCCTGTCTTTAATGAAGACCTTTTGAAGACCTTTTTTGTAAGCCAATCACTCACAAATGCTACATCTCTTCCTTTAAACTCTTCATCTTGTCCAAACACGTGTTTTATAACTGTTAGCAATGCCCGAAAAAAATTATTTGAAACCTGACACTTCTGGTTCAATTTTCCCCACCCCACACAGGCAAAGGTCAAATTCCCCTCTTCCAGGGCACAGAAGATAGTCAAATGCCCGGGGTTTGCCAGGAAAGGGGAGGGGGGGGGGGGGATGTTGAAGTTTCGATTTGATCGGCGCATTATGAGGCCTAGCCGCTGATACCACTACGTATGGTCTTCACTCCTTTCGTTATTTTGCAAGTAAATTGTGGAACTCATTGCTTGATAATGGCGTACATCGACTTCTCCTGCTTTGAAGACAAGTTTGAGAACAGTAAAATTTGACAAACAATGTTACATTCTTTATGCGAGAAATGCTAGTCTCTAATCTCATATTATGTAAATATCTTGTACATTTTTGTCTTGTACATTTTATCCCAATGTTATTTTGATTATAATCAATTTTCTTTCTTTAGTTATTTTTGTTTTGTTGTTTTCAATTTTGTAATTCATTCAACTTACATGTATTCTCTTCAGAGATATTAGCATTTTTGCTATCTGAAATTCAAAGTCAAATAAAGTTATAAATTGTATTTTAATAATAGATGGTTTGCAACTATTCTCAAGAGACACAGATCCCAATGGCCACAATGTTCAATTGCTGGTGGGCCAACAAAAGGAGCTAGTGAGTCCACCAACAAGGCGGCGATCACGTCACGTGAAAACCACCTATTAATTTCCCCTGTGGGTGGTTATCTGACAGCTATAATGGTGGATCAAAGCAATAGATCAAACCACCATCAATTATGTACATTGCACCATTTGTTTCCGATTTTCCCCTCCAGTCCTTAGTGTAACAACTAGTAGATGTTGTTCATTTTCCTTGGAGTGGCGAATATATGTTAGTTGTTAGCTGGGAGGTCCATTTAACAAATTGATGTCAGTTTTTTGTGCGTCTGTCCTGTTACTGATCATGAAATTCATGATCAGTAACAGGACAGACGCACAAAAAACTGACATCAATTTGTTAAATGGACCTCCCAGCTAACAACTAACATATATTCGCCACTCATCATAGCATTGTCAAAGTAGTCTGCGAATCCACTTGGCCATTGCTGATCCGCAGCTACTTTGACAATGTTATGAGGAAATTCATTGTCAATAACAGGACAGACGCATGAAAAACTGACATCAATTTGTTTTTCACAATAACAAAAAGGCAGAGGGGTCAAAATTAAGTCAAAAGATGAGAAGAACGAGAGACAAAAATGTGAGAAACTTCAATCTGATGTGAGCAATATCACATCATTATCTCATAAATTATAAATTTATGTGTCTGTCTGCTTATTGACAATAAAAATTAGTGACTGAGCACGGGAAATTTTTGCAGTCATTGTAAAAATAGTTTTTCAGTATGCGAACTGAATCTTAATCCTGCAAAGGACTTACTGATTTTTGCCAAGAGGGTACAGTAACAAATCCTGCAATCTGACTTGTTCTTCGCATGTTACTGTGCCGATGGGTTGAGATAAGAAAATCCAGACCATGTGAAGAGCCAATCTGATACATGTAGCAGGATTTGTTGCCTTGCCCTCTTGGAAAACATTGAAGCTACAATAATGTACGTTGTAGTCGCAATATCACTTCCAATCAGCCTTTCCAAAAAAGTAATAATGATATTGTTATTATCTGGTTTCACAGTAGATTTTTTTTTGTTTTAATTCAGAGTGGTGTATTGAAAACAGAAAACTTCCGATATCAACTCAAGACAAGCAAGATAAAAATAATCTTCGAGATTAGAGGAAAAAGGAGACCAAAGTAGAAAGTTTAAAGAATCACAAAATGTGGCTGTATTAACCTGTAGTTAGGTCAGAGCAGTCGGGAATAGTTAAGGTCAATGATGATACAGTTGATGCCATAAGGCAGGCATTTTAAGGTGAGTAATTGTGCTTGCCATAAGGCAATATGAGAGAGAATCATTTCACAGGAACACATGAGCCCAATAAATTGACCTGCTCCTAACTGTGCGGCTTCATACAGCTCAGTTGGTGGGAGCATTGCACTGTCATTGCAGAGATCATGGGTTCGAGTCTTGTTAAAACCACCTGGATTTTTCAAGTGTCTGTAAGAGACAAATTAGTATTGCTTAAATTGTCCAGATAAGTTTGAGGATCACTTCTATCATTCCTTACATTTACTGTTCATGTGTCTGACGTGTGCTGTTGTTTACATGACTGTAGTTCATAGAATGTGCCATAGAGTTCAATGTGCTTGCTTGCATTGTTTTCTGCATTGTAGATTCGAATGGTTTGGTGATATGGTATAATTTTGAAAGCAATTTCCTTTTATATGCAAGATTAGTGAAGCATCTTGTACTGTTAATTTTTGTTTAAAGTGCACCAAACCTAGAAATGTTTTCCCTTGAAAACACTTTAACTGCTAGGGTAAATCGGCATTTTTTTTTTTGGGGGGCTAAATCGTTCGTTGTCTTTGACCTTTTGAGGAAGCAAAACATTGGTCAATGTTTTGTTCATTTCCAACCAACCAAGTGGGAGGTTTAACCCATTGACTTCTGGGAGTGGTACCTAACAGATTTTATCTCTGTCTAATGCCAGATGATTTTACGCATCAGTTAGGGGCATCCCAGGGTGCTTGAGGAGTGAATGCTTTAAGGACGGTGCCTACTATTGTTATTGCGCATACGTTCTGCGCATCTCGAGATACTTGGATTTCCTATTGGTGAGGCCTATTAATTATACAGGGATATTTTTGCACCGTTCAAAACTATGCGGAGAAAGCAGAACTTAGCAAGTAATCTTGGTGCCCAAAAAGAAAATTGGTGGTAACCATGCATTTTTCAGAGATAATTTAGCTTCAATTTGGAAAAGAATGCCATACATTGCTTTGTATTTCAAAGCTTTTTACAAATATTGTTGATTAATTACCTTCGAAAAATGCGTGGTTAGCCCCAATTTTCTTTTTGGATTTCAATAACACTTGTTAAGATCTGCTTTTTCAGCATATTCAGTAAACCGCACAAAAATACCTTTGAATTAGTAGGCACCGTCCCTAAGCAGTCAAAAACTGTGTCCCCTCCATCAACCCATTGACCCCTGGGTGTGAGGTGTAACAGATTTTTCTCTGTCTAACACCAGACGATTGTACCACTCAACTATATGTGCATGAGGAGTGAATGGGTTAAGTCTATTTTATATTTGATGACGTCACAAACTGCTTTGTCTTTGTGTCTTGAAATTAGTTTGTGATGTCAAGTAAGGAATGGACCTATTCCTGTCACTCGCTGGGTTGTGAACCAAACGAGTTCAGCATTTTTCTGCCTCTGGGGGTCAGAGCAATTTAGAAGTGTTTGCCAAATGGTATTTTTATTTCTTAAGTGGAACTCATTACAGGGGTACGGTGCACTGTAAAGGAAACCTCCTTTCTTACAACAAATGTCTGTGAACTGCCAAATCTTTTATTTCTCATCAAAATTTATCCTAATAATTTATGATACTTTATGAAAATTTATCAGAAATTACAAGCATATGCAAATAGTTTTTCCCTCATATGATTTTGTAATTCTGTTACACAACTTGATTTAAAATAAGCCATGTTTTCTTCCAACAATTAATGTGCTGCCAAGGATTAGAATTAATCTCATTAAGGCTATTGCAAATTATTTTCAATGTAAATCTCCAGTGATAGATATTAGTATGATCTCGGTTGACCTTGAAAAAACTTTCCCGCAAAAAAACTGTCAGGAAAAAAATGGCACTTAAATTTCGCATGTGCCAAACAAAATTCTGGCAAATTTTAAAGTTTTTTATGAACAATGGATTAGTTGCTAGGAACCAATCGCCGACAATAACGTCAAGATTTGCCCACACTTTATCAAGGAAATCACTAAAGATTTGTAGATTTCGGTGCGAAGGGCTAATGCTCGAAACGTCATCCCGCAATTTTTTTTTTCACCTTGTGTAAGTTAACCCTTTGACTCCTAGGAGTGATTAGCATGTAAATTCTCTTCAAAATTTCATTGAAATATCAGTGAGACAAGTATTGACAGAGTTGATTTACCTTTATTAATTATTTTGTTTCATGAAACTAAATTTTCCTGTTTAACTCCCCACGGACACAGCAGGACAGTGTCTTTAGGAACTTATGTAGCTTTCCTTTTGTGGGAACTGACCGATCAGACCCGTCAGTTTGCAAAGAAAATGCATCAATTTGAAGGAACACTTGCATGATAATCCCTCGCATTCTTCTTGACTGAGTGGCAAAATTTTGAGCTTTGATTTTCATCCAAAGGCTGTTTACTTTGACTGTAAGTTTTAGATTTCATGGTTCTGCCATTACTCACGTTCTCAGATAGTTGGATCTAGGGAAAGTGACGTCATTTGCTCCAAGCATGTAAATAAACAATAATTGCTGAAATCGTCGTGATAACTTGAGTGCGGGCATCACTTTCCGCAATCTTTCGTCTGTAACCCTTAATTCAAATAACCATTACTTTTCTTCATTAGTCCTTTCACTGCCGGGAACATGCAAAACACTAGTTTGAATCTGAAAGCCCGAAACTCCGGTGCTGCATATGAATTCAGCCGCGTACACACGCGTTGCATTTTGAAACTTCTTTTTTTTTTTTTTTTTTTTTTTTTTTTTGCATTTTGAAACTAGTGAGCCTTTGACATCACTTTCTCCTCGATCCAGCTCTCTCAAGATTTTAAAGTTATTAAAATGGCGGAACATTAAATAGAAAGATTCCAGTTAAAAAAAAAAGGTGTCTTTTCAAAGCTTATAACTTTGGTCACTTAGTGTTTAGTTACAGTAGCATAGGTTTGAAATCCAAAGAAAAAGAATTGATTTTTCGGTCACAGTAGCACTTTAAGAAGGCATTTTCCAGTTCAGACTAAAATAATAGGTCTGCAATTCGTGCGTGCATTGTGAAGAGCGGATAAAAAATAATAATAATAATTAAAGCTGTTTTGATGTTTAAATAAATTTGTTTTGAATTGTTATTGAATAGTTTTAAACGGCTCATTCTCGTTTCTTAATGGGGTTGGGTGCTGGAAGAAGACACCATGTTCTTCAATTCGACGTAGCGTTTATTTCAGAGGGACACCTCTGCCTATAGAGTGTTTTCACGTAACGTCACGGCGGCCATGTGAGTGTTCCTAAACAAAGGAATGGCGGCCGCATTGGTGTGCCTCGCTAATCCTCCGAGAATTGAGCACTATTATCATGCAGACGTTTTCTTTTGTTTCTTTGGAAAAACAAGGTTACTGATTACGCGAGTGAAAACACTCTATTGAGCGTCAGACCAGCGGAAGAGAAAATTTGCTCCATCTTTCCCAAGACTTTTTGCCGCGAAGGGTCGAGTGTTTTTTGGTGTGGAGAAACGCCCTGGGATCAATACGCGTCGGAGCATTCGTTTTTATTCGTAAAAATTAAACAATGAAACAAACCCAGACCTTTATCCCATGGATCTTTTGTTTCCCATCTTTGCATTTTTTCGCAGAGCTTAGTATTTGTGTCACTCCCTCTTTATTCATGGCGAAGGTGTATTTTAATGGTAGTCTTGCTTACTCTGTTTGAGTCCGCGTTCTTGAAAACAACAATCATATACCACTAGACAACCATTTGAACCATTTGGCTTTAAGATAAAATAATTATTACATACCTCGATGGAATAGCCCTTGTCGGAGTCATCAGCAGTTTTACCACGCAAATTAGGCTAAGGAGTCATTTAGTATTGAATTAGCCCTTGAGCCTCTTTTGCATGTAGTTTTAAACAAAAGAAAATGTGCCTGCAGGTTCAATTCTAATAAGGTCCATTTGATAGTCTTTTTCAAGGTAGACCTAAGGGGGACTGTTGGCAGCCTCGTTCCCACACGTTCCCGGGGTCTCCTAACAGACCCTGGGCACAAGGTTAGACTGTTGGCACTGACTGACGTTTCAACAATTTGAGCAGAAATTATCTTCAGATTCAAGCGACGGATGGAAATTCAAACGAATGTACTGATGATTGGTCTTTGTTTTACAAGATCACATCACGATCAAATTCTATCGAGATATGTAACTCCTCGCTTTAAACCATTTTCTGTAATTATTACATGTTATATCATATGAAACGCCAATTATAGCTTAAAAAGATGCGTTCGTTATTTTGACGTAATTAATCACCATAGCAACAAGAATTATCTACAAACACCCTATTTTGTCTTGAAACGCTTACATCTTAAAAACGAATTTGGTGACCTCATTTTTTATTGCTTGAAAGTAAAAAGCAGGCGAAGATAAAAATCTGCAAAGTTAACAGATACAAATAGAACCTCCTTAAATTTTACCAATCGTGAAGTTTGCCACGAATTTGCTCTATAGCATTTTTTTTATAACCAGAAACAGAGCGTAGGTTACGAGAAGACACCAACGCCTTAGTGATGCGTTGTTTAGTCGGGGTTTTCGATGCATTGCCAGATGATCAGAATACCACAGACATAAGGTCAGTAACAAGCTGCTCGCCACTTCTGGTAGTAATAAGGCAAGAGTATGACCACATATATGATTCTGTATGAGACACGTTTTGCACCTGGTTTGCAATGGTGCATCAGGTTAAGAAACCGCTGAGACAAATTATCCGTGGTATCCACATGCACATTACAGAAGGGGAACCCGATGAAGTTATTAAATACCTAACCTCGTTCCCATGGTCCTCTATTTAATCAACCTCGTTCCTCTCTCGAGAAAGTACCCCGATTGCGGCTGGTCACGTGTCTATGTGTACAAATCAAATCCGCACTAAGGGTGGATCCTCGACTTATTTTCTCACCAGTAAAATTTAGTTCTATCTTGTTTTTCTTTACCAAATGTCACGTACGTTCTTAAAAATAGACTTCAAATTGCGCTTCTTTGGGCTGGCTATACTTGGGTTTCACTCACGTGATCAACAGCCATGTTTTTTAACGAAAACAAAAGAAGACGTTAGCATCATAATAGCCTTCAATTCCCAGAGGATTGGATCGGGACACCAACATGGCCGCCATGTGAAATCCAACATGTGACCTCATGTGAAATCCAAGAATACATCACTTTCTTTTGAAAGTAAAATAAGTAATGTGTCTGGAGCCGAACACCACGACACGAACTGATATCCTCGGGCACAGAGGATTTACATATCTTTTTTGGGGTTTGTTTTACATTAATAGGCATTGCTGCGCCAAGCAATGTTTAATGTCCTCTCCCCACTGGGCTCAGTAGATGAGATCAGTGGAGACAAAAATGTAACCATAGTGCTCCCCCCTTCGATTATCGTTCTGGAATCTGCAAAAATCTAGCAGAGACGTGACCAGCCGCAACCAGGGTACTTTCTCGAGAGAGGAACGAGGTTGATTAAATATCCAAGGAAATCAGCAAAATCATTCAAAAACATGGAGTAGATGAGGCCTGGAGATCTAAAACAACAACTATTTAAGGAGACTCCAACCATTTGTTGACGAACTAAGGAGGCCAATGAGAGAGCTTCTGTTTTCGTCCATCAACATGGCGGTGATTATGTTACGTGAAATTAAACCGGCGCATAAATGCGGGTTTCCTCATACTATGGCTCGTAAATTCTATTCAAAACATACAATGGGTTGAGGCAACAGATGAGATGGAAACAAAAGATAGCTAAGTTTCGCCTCAAAAGCATAAAGTCACGGATAACCTGCCTCAAACGGTGTTGTTAAAGCAATGTTGTTAATGATATAAGTGCAATATATTTTGTTTGTAACTAACCCCTTCAGACAAAGTTTACAGCAGCGATAGTAACAAAACTTGCTAGACAAACCGTGAAAGAGGTTAATGATAGATATATTGTTTGTGGCATCCGAAACGGCGCCCGTAACATAACGCGAAAACCACATCTTGTTGTTGTTCGTTTGTTTGTTTGTTTGGAGTTTCTATTGACCGTGAATTTTCCTGGTTGTTGCGAAGGATGATGTGTCAAACAGAAAAAAAAATGCTTTTTTTATAGTAGTAGTGCACTTAGCTACCAAGCTAGTTCACAGGCATCCCACTTTTAACAATCCGAAGAAACAATTCAAACTTAACAGAACCATTATTAAGAACCCCAACTGGCAGGAGGCAACCAGTTGGCTATTTAAAAGCGTGCAATCCGGGACATCCGGAAACAAAACCATACCAGGGGCCTGTTTCTCGAAAGTCCCGAAAACTTTTCGGGCCTGAAAAGCCATTTGTGAACCTTCCAACCTCTCTTTCAGGAAAGCCGATCTTTTAACATGTTTTGAAGATAACAAAAAGTAAACTGACTGTGACGTTTGACGACTTAAATCCTCTCCGTTCTTAAGACACAGAGAGATACATAGGGAATCGTGACCGCATGCCAAAAATAGCCCGTAAAGTTTCGGGACTTTCGAGAAGCGGGCCCCTGAGATTTGTTAAAACGGGATTTGAACCCGGGTCAGCCACATACAAACCCTATGCCCTAACCACTGGACCACGCTATCCCTTTAATAAACTTATTCCGCGCTTTTGTCGTGTCCCAAATCCACCCGCCTGTTTATCAACATTTTCTCGTCTGAATACACCTATTTCGATATATTAAAATTCAGTCCTAAACAAAAGGCATCATCTCCAGGCTCTGGGGAATAAATATAAAGATTTGTATGAGTTTATTCCCTAGAGCCTCGAGATGATGCCTTTTGTTTAGGACTGAATAATTGGTCTATTTTAAGACTCGGCCTTTGACCATGTGACTGGTCCAGTACAATTTCATTGGTCACGCACCAAGTCAAACCGGACTTTTCCTTGCTACTTTAATTAAATCAATGACAACGATAACAATGATTCTGCCATATTTCATGTTTTCAATATGTTTCATAACCAAAGAGAATGTCAGTTGTAAGGTCTTGTTTTGTATTTTAAAAACAAAATGAATATTTCATCTCGAAATATCAGCGTTTTTCACGAAATGCGTGCACTTGATAATTTCACGCTTGCCTTCTGCACGGACGCGCACATGTTTTCAAAGCGTTTTTTCACTGCCTTGTAGTTACAAATTTGAGTGCAAAAAAATCGACACAAAGACTCTTTCCCATTACAATTTTCCCTCTTTGCGAGAAAAATCATAGAATAATTTGGTCGATGACCCATTGCAATTTGCAGTCAAACGAGTTGATCTGTAAGGGACACCAAATTAGCAACAATAGCAGTGATTTTCACGGCGAAAGCACAACAGTGACGTTTTTCTCGTGTAGATGTTACAAACATGAGGTTACACGTGGCACACTTTGTTGTCACTTCGACTATGCGTTGGAATTTAGGCCTAACAGCCAATCAGCGAACTTCGTGAACGAAATAAATTGAGCCCAATTTGGAGACTCATCGCTTCGCCTTCGGGCAAACAGCTTGTTGCCTTTGCTGAAGACGTTTATGGAGCTGCCGTTGCTGGAAGAAGAAGAAGTGATCTTGAAGAATATAACGCTGCGTTCCAGACTCAAGGATTACTCCGGAGAAGACAAATTAAAAGACGGACCACAGTATAGGTGAAGTATGTGAGTGCAAAAAGAATTGTGCGGCCCACAAAGTTATCACACTTAGGTGGGGCGCTTGTTCTGTTTTGTGGTGCATTTCTCTTGAGAATTAGCTGGCGTAAGTGCATTCTGTGCCGTTGAAGGGTCGAGTTTTTCTAATTATATGCCTTCACAGAACTCCGTCTTTTTAAATTCTCATCTAAAAAAAATACCCCTTATATCTTGGCAACCAAAGTACTTGTTAGAAAGTTCCAAATTTCTGAACAGGTTTTTGACGAGAATAAAACAAATTCCATCGGTAACTCGCAGCTAACAAACACGTACATGGCCGTTGCGCTTTCCAAACTTGAAAACAACTTTTCTCCACATCACGCGAGCGAGCGAACGATTTGGATCTTGAAGTCCTCGTAAATTTTCCTTAAATAAACCGCGCTACGGTTTCACTTCGTTTTTGTAAGATCGGACGCGATGCAAATCGAAATTCCCAAAGTTTCCTACTACCTTATTTGTAGTAATTTGAAAGTGTACAAGCTTACGACATTTTCGTTGATACAACTCGTCCTTTATTCTCTATCTCCTCCTTATCACTATGAGTTCGAGCAAACCAAATCCTAGGATAACGTTCAGCAACTCCTTAGATGTAATCTATCAAAAGGGCCCCAAGACTTTGAATGTAAACTTTTGTTACGCACTCCTTTCAATTACTTCAAATGCAGAGATGTTTAAACTTTTGAGGTCTTGGCGCGTTTAACATTTAGTTAAAATTCATCTTAAAAAAAAAAAAAAAAAACGTTAGGGAACTCCCCAAATTTTGCGATGGATTGGTCTGTCTCCATCATTAGCCAAGCGAATGAAAGGAAAAATACAAATAAGACATACGGATACATGACAAAATAATATCCATTTAATGCACGAGACCCTCCCCAGTCCTAACTTGGAACTTGTCACTTTGCCCTCCCCTCCCTGGTTTTTTCAGTCTTATTCCCATTTTAACCACAAAGTCCTTTTCCATCCTTCATCTCTGTTGTCTCTCTACTCAACGAGTCCCTCTATTTTTTTTCATGATCATCATAACCACCTTGCATGTTACTCCCCCCCCCCCCCTAGACTTCATGAGGTCATGTAATTCTCTTGCGATTTTGACCATTCTTGCATTGCATTGCATTGCATTGCAATACAAAGCTATAGTTCAGTTTCATGAGGTCATTGTCTAATCCCTCCCCCACAGATGGATTTAGATTACATGTCCACAAGCTACGGCACTCGCGATTCGCTCAAAATTGGTTCTATATAAATTTAAATTGGAAAACATTAACTTGATTTATCCTTTCTCCGGCGGGCTGTTCTGACTTTTTTTTCAAGCATCATGAACCGGACTATATTGAAAAAGAGAACTTTCGATTAATTTCAGTATTATCTTACTAGACCTTGTGTCAAGCCACCTCGAACCCCCGAAGTACGACCAGCCAATTGGTAGCAAAGGGCCTAAGTAATCGGAAATACTTATCATTGGAATGGCCGTGTTGACGAACGAAAACAAAAAAAATCTAGCGTTAGCTTCTTTTGTTCGTCCACCAGAAATCGTGCATTTCTCTATTGTTATTGGTGTCTAGAGATTGTTTAAAAACGTCCTATATTTTAAAACTATGGCTCAATTCGTTATGCGATATGTAATCCACATGCAACTTTTTTTATCTTGCGGAACAACCACGACTTATAGAATTCGGAGCGAAAGAACAGTCTTTATCCCATAAAAACAATAATTATATTCGATCTGTCCGTACGCCAAAGGCCTCGATATTTCTATAATATTCTTTCCATGAACGGTATCCTTCTATTTCACAACCAATGTAAATAATGGAGAACTATAGAATACTGTATCTGACCTGACTGTTTTGGCGTGTAGCTCCGCTGAGGATTTTTATTAATTTTGCTTCCTTACAACGATTCCGAAGACCGCGTCAATCCTCAGAACACAGATAATTGATTTACGGAGAAAAAAAGGTTAGTTAATTTCCTTTAGAGTTACAATTTGTTCTTCTGCAGCTGTACAACTAACAAACAGAATAGACAAATTTCAAATATCGGAAAATATTTGCACTTTTTGTGTGTTTTCGGTACAATAACTCGAAGAATTGAATAAAACAAGTACTTCTCCTGGTTATTGCTATCAGTAATGTTTATCTTCAACTTTTAGCCGCTTACCGTATATGGACAACTGAATTGCCAGTTATTGCTATGAAAACGGTAAGTTCTCTTTTGCTCTACGCTAGCCTTAATTTAATAAATTCCCCATAATATTCAAACGGAACTTTCTGATTTGTACCCGTAGCTGGAGGCTTATTACAAGGAATTCCTATTCTACGCCTTTATTGGAGACTGCTAACAGACAACTGTAAGTTCTCCTTTGACACTTCATCTGGAAAATATCTTTTAATGGTCCCCTCCCCTTATTCAATCCATTTTTACAGCCATTTTCGATTCTAAAAAAAAAATGATACTAGTAAACAGATCAAAAACAATATTTTGAAATTACTTTTTATCACAGCATTTAACGTAATTAACAACACTACAGCTTGTTTATGAATTATACTTTATGATGTTCATATTGTCAGACCTGTTATTTTCAACGTTTAGTCGTATTCACTTTAAAACCATTACATGGACAACCAAAACGCTCTTAATTGCCTCGGAAACTGTAAGTATCTTCGTCTACAATAGCGTCAATAAATGGCATGTACAGTACATTCACATTGAACTCGCTTCTTTTTCTCTCAGTCAGCTAGAGGACCCTGCAGGAACATTGCAACAAAAATCAAATTCTACGCCGCTATTGGGAGACTGCCACGCAACATCAAACTGTGAGTACTTCTGTTGCACTATTTATCCGCAAAATAGGTTTAATGAATCCTGTCATTCAATTCATTATCAGAAACGTGTTGTTCACAGAAGACAGTCACAACATCCTTCTCCTTGTATCACATCCACAAAGTGAACACTTTTCATAGCATTTTCTTACGGCCATTTTTCCATGCACTTAGAATGCACCATTATATTTTTGCAATTAATGCAATAAAAGAAGCCCTATGAAATGATTCAATTTAATTCCCAACTATTCCCAAACCATAGCATTTTCCTGTGCTTTTAAAAACTGCTAGTTTCCTTCACCTGTAGCTATACAAATGCACCAACCGCTCAAAACAGCCTAATCAGAGCCCCTTGATGCTGTTAAGAAAACCTCCGATAAAACCATTACATAAAAGTACAACAAGCCACCCATTGCAAAAAATTTCAAAAATCCTCATTTTCTCTTTCCTCCCCTATTTCGCATACCATCCTCTATGATAAATGTTTTAAAAGCAAAAAAAAAACTTAAGGAAACATAAACATAAAATTGAATTTATAAACCATAAAATTAATTTTAAAAACATTAAAAAAGACTTTGTCAAATCTTTCTTTCTTCCCTGACTTTTTCTCTCGTGTGTCTATCCCATTTTCACATTCTTCCAATTTCTCTTCCCCAGCGTCATGTAAATGAGTTATAACATTTAAACACATTCCGTTCTTAGTCCATTTCTCAAACCACTGACATCAATACTCGAATCCGGATTTGAAGCTCAACTCCGATGATACAGATACAAATCACCTCGACCAACCCAGTTCTACCTCATGTACTATATTGCACCCTAGATCATCAGGGACTTGCCACACCAGACTCAAAATGCCAAATCACTAATACAATCTAACAGCTTCCAAGAAATTTCCTCGAAGCCTTGCAACAAAACTGAGAGGTTCCAGTCAAAGATCTCCAAAGCGTAAGCATATCATTAATAGCTTTTACGTACTTAAATTACATGTAAGGGTTGGATAATAGTACTTTGTAACGTTTTATATAAAGTCATCCCTGTCCATTTTCATCTTTTAACCGTATTCACTCAAAACCACTATATAGACATGAACCGCCAGTAATTACAATAAAAACTGTAGAAACATTTTTCGTTCATTTGCCTTAATTTATACGCTATATAATCACGCTGAACTCGTTTGTTCTTACCAATAGTTTAAGCACTAAAATCGTACACCGTAATTGGGGACTTCAGACATCCAACTATTAAGTACTTATTTCGACACTTCATCGGAACAATATCTTATGTTGACTCCATTTTTCAGATAGGTCTTTACAGTAGCAGGCAGTGAATATCATTCTTCACTTGTCAGCCCTTAGTAACTTCTGCGCATGTACAGTAACTACCTCCTTAAGTCTTCTCTTGAACCATTTTAGATTTCAGCCCCATCTCTTATATTATTACAATTGCTTTAAATAATTAAGCAGTCCCTCACATCTCGCGCTAATGTCCAAATAATCAAGCATTTCTACACTTTGAAGCAAACAGACCCGCCAAATATGCAATATCGGGAAATATTTGTACTCGTTATGTCCGGTTTCTGTTAAACAACTCGTAGAGTCAGATAAAACACTTTCATGTTGATGCTATCAGTAGTTCATTTTCAACTCTTAGCCTCTTTCACTCATCTATAAACCAGTCAGCATGGAAACCGTAAGTACTCTTTTTGGTCTACATTGACCTTTTTAATATATACCCTATAATATTCACACTGAACTTCTTATTTTTACCCATAGCTGGAGACTTACACAAGAAATTCCAATTCTTCAACTTTATTGGACACTGCTAACATACATCTGTAAGTTCACCTGCAAAAGATGCTTAAGGGTCTTATTGTATCCATTTTACAGCTATTCTCGATTTCGGTCTCATTGGTAGTAATAAAAGAAATAACCATTTTTTTTACGGTTAAACCAATTTAACGCAGTTTGAAAATAATTAATCACGTCATTTTACAGGAAGAGGCTGACCCTCGCCACTTTTTTTTCCGTTCGATGGTCTTTTCTTCAAAACCTCTTTCCCCTCCATACCAAACCTAGCCACCCCTTCCCTCCTTTCAAACGTACCCCGCGGCCCCTGCTTTACACTTTGATAATAAATCGTACTACTTTATCATATTCATATTGTCAGACCTGTTTATTTTCAATTTTTAGCCGTATTCACTTTAAAAACCAGTACAAGAACAACTAAAACGCTCTTAATTGCCACGGAAACTATAAGTACCCTTTTCGTTTACATTAGCTTATAATATTCATACCGAACACGCTTCCTTTTATCAGTTAGCTACGGGAACATAGCAAGAACTTCCAATTCTACGCCGTTATTGGAGACTGCGAATACCTCTGTGACACTATGTTCATCCGCAAAAATAATGCTATGAATGCTGTTATTCAATTCATTAACAGGTACGTCTTGGTCCGAGAAGACAGTCAATGCCCTTCTCCATTTATTCGCATCCACAAAAGTGAGTACTTTTTTTCACAGCATTTTCTTACAACCATTTTCCACTTCGAATACTCTATTATATTTTTGCAATTGTTGCAATAAAAGAATCCCTATAAAAAAAGATGCGCTTTCATTTGCAACTAATCCCAAACCATAGCATGACTTACCCGCATTTTTCTGTGCTTTCAAAAACAACCAAATCAGAGCCCCTTAATACTACTCCGGGAACCTTAGACAAAACCATTACATACAAGCACAACAAACCACCCATTTTTTTCCGAATTTTCACTCGATAATTTAAAAAAAATCTGTCTCATTTTGTCTTTCCTCCCCTATTCCGCATACATCCACGTAATTATAAATTTTTAAAAACAAAAATAAAAATAAAAACATAAACATAAAACTGAGTTTATAAGCCATAAAATTAATTTAAACATTAAAAATGACTTTTTTGAATCCTTCTTTCTTCACTGACTTTTTCTCTCGTCTGTCTACTCCATTTTCACATTCTTCTTCCAAACACAGTCATTTAATCATATTCCGTTCCTGACCAATTTCTTAAGCCACTGACACCAACACTCTTATCCGGAATTGAGGCTCAACTCCGTAGATACAGGTATCTAATCACCTCACCCAACCCAATTCGAACTAATGTATTGTTGCACCTTTACATCCGATCAGAAACGTACCACACCAGGCACAAAATACCAAATAACAATATACTTTGTTTTATCTGTTTATCATTTGCAGCTTCCTACATTTAGCCTTAATAGAAATTTATCTCTGATCGTGGCGTAAGCCGCGTGAAACTGAGTTACGGAGAAACAAATGGTTCTATCTTTGATTACCACTCATTATTATACATTACTCTCATTAAACTGGCTTCTTCTTACCACTAATTTTAGCAGGAAAATCTTACACCGTTATTGGGGACTCCCAACATCGAACGGTAAGTACTTCTTTGAACTTTCTTCGTCCAGAGAATTATCTTAAACGAAGTTCATTATGCTTTATAATGTCAACTCTGTATTTTCATGTCTAACACTATCCACCCGAAAACCGTCTCTAGAAAACAAATACCAGTAATTGCCATAAAAACCGTAAGTACATCTTTCGTTTTCAACAACCTTGATGCCCTATTCACACTTACCTTAAACCCTTATTGGGCATTGCCGACATTGAGCTGTAAGTACTTTTTTTGACACTTCATCCAAAGAATACTTTAAAGGTGTCTTTTTCTTGTTAATCGTTCTATTTTTTTTTTTTTTTTTAGTCACGTCTTGACCGTAGCAGACAGAAAATGTGGTTCCTCCACTTGTCACACCTTCTAGTAAGGTCTACACAGTGAGTACCGCATTATAATACTCTTACAGCCATTTTGGAGTTCGGCCACAGCTCTTATATTATAGCAATTATTCCTGCACTTTCAAACGATGCTTGTCTTCTTTTTGCTCACGCAATGAAGTACCAGCCTTTGGGAAATTAACACCTTCATCACAAAATCCCTCAATACTACTCAGGGAACTAACACAACGACAAAGATCGTCTGTAAAACTAGCGCAAATTGGTATTTATCACTATCCATCAGCACAACTATCCACCGATTTTGAAACGATAACGAACTCCATTTCCCCAAAATTTGCAAAATCTTTCTTTCTGTTTCCCCACACCATCCACTTATGATGATACTTAAAAGACGAAATATATAAAATAAATAAAAAATATAACTTTAAAAGAAATAAACTCATTAAAACAAAAACGACTTTCTCACTTCGAATCCGAATTAGAGTATTGGTATTAGTGGTTGAAGGAATTCATTGTATTTACTGGAAAATCCAGAAACGCTACGAATTGCTCTGAAGACCGTAAGTACTTTTTATCATCACGCCCTGTAATAATATTTACTTTTATCTTTACCAAAAGCCAAACGCTGACTACAAATTCTTCGCTGTTATTGGAAACTGCTATCATCAAACTGTAAGTACTTGTTTTTGAGACTTTGCATCCGCATTGTTAAATATGTCGTCCACTTACTCCATCCATTTTCCAAGTAGATCTTGTCCAAAAAACTGAGACGATAAATTAGATCATCCCCGAGTATCGTCCACACAGTGAGTACTCCTTTCCAAACCCTTCACTTCCAGCCATTTTCCATTTAGCTCTTACAAGTGACAATATCGTCACAATAGTTGCAATTAAAGAATCTCTTTTTAAAAATCTCGCGCTTTTTTTTGCAACTAATCAAGAGTTCCTGCGCTTTGAAAATGTTCTTATTTCTTTAGTCTACAACTACATATTACCAGCGGCTGAGAACACGACGATCAGACCCTTTAAAAACTGCTCAGGGAACGTACCACACAACTCCACGAAGAGATCATCGGTAAGCGTTTATTTCTAGGCCAAAAGCACAACAGGCCATCACATTCCTCAAATTTTACTGGATAATTTAACTTCACGTTCAGATCATTTGCAAAATCCTTCTCATCTTCTCTTCTCTTCTCTTCCTCTTTTTCGCACAACACCCACTCGTGGTAAATTCTTAAAACAGCAACTAAATATAACTTGAATAAAAGGTAAACTATTAAACCGATTTAAAAGGCGACTTTATCTCATCATTTCAATCTTGACACCTTTATAAAGATACTTATTGACTGAATTACTTTGTTCAGGCCCAAAATCACTAAACTATTGTACTACTTATTATTACAGTTTACAACCTTCCCAAGAAACTTGCAACAAAACTGACCAGATTCAGGTAATTGAAGATCTCCCAAACCGTAGGTGTACAATTTTAAAGTGAATCATTTACTCGAATCCGAGAGTACCAATCATTCTCCTTAATTAGGTTGCCTAAGGAATCCGTCTCGCATTCAAGGAGATATTTTCAGATTTCTTAACGATCACATCGTAAGTACTATCACAACATATCAACTGACGAATTCAGATATTCTCTCTTGTATATTATCAACCCATTTCAGAAAGACCTAATTTGCAGTTGTAGACCCTTAAAAGAGAACCAGGTAGATATCTGCAGATCATCAGTACATCTTTCGCAACTTTTTATTTAACCTTAACCGGTTATTTCTTAAAAACAAAGATCGAGAATAGATGACAACAAAATGAAAGTAAAAAAACCTTACTCCCAGATGGAATTTAAATCTGCGACCATCTATGTAGACTCGATTGCTGTCCAGGCAGACTTAGCACTTATTCTCAAGTTTGATAATAATAAAAATAATAATAATAATAAATAATAATAATAATAATAATAGACCATAACAAAATAACGAAAAACATTTCTGTTAGACTCACAACACAAAAAAACACATAGTCACTAGCACACTTTCATAATGAATCGTAGTACTTTGTCATGTTCATATTGTCAGACTTGTTTATTTTCAACTTTTAGCGGTATACACTTAAAAAAAAAAAAACCATGCAGTACAAGGACAACTAAAACGCTCTTAATTGCCGTGGAAACTGTAAGTACCCTTTTCGTCTACATTAGCATTGTAATGTTCATACTGAACACGCTTCCTTTTATCACTTAGCTAGGGGCACATTGCAACAAATTCAAGTTATACGCCGTTATTGGAGACTGCCAACATCGAACTGTGAGTACTTCTCTTACACTCTTCATCTGCAAAATATGTTAAATTAATCCTGTTATACCATTCATTAACAGGTACGTCTTGGATGCCCTTCTCCAGTAATTCGCATCCACAAAAGTGAGTACGTCTTTTCACAGGATTTTCTCACAGCCATTTTCCACTTTGAATACTCCATTATATTTTTGCAATTAATTGTTGCAATAAAAGAATCCGGCCCTCTAAGAAAAAGATGCGCTTTCATTCTCAACTAATCCCAAACCATAGCATGACTGACTCGCATTTTCCTGTGCTTTCAAAACTACTCGTTTCCTTCACCTGTAGCTATACAAATGCTCAAAACACCCTAATCACAGCCCCTTAATACGCCTAAAGGAACCTTAGACAAAACAGCAAACCACCCATTTTCTGAAATTCCACTTGCTAATTTCAACATTGCAAATTTAAAAAAAAAATCCTTTCCATTTTCTCTTTTCTCCTCTATACTGCACTTACTATTCACTGATATTTTAAAAAACAAAACAAAAAATAAACATAAAATTGAATTTATAAACGATAAAATTAATTTTAAAACATTAAAATGACTTTATCAAATCCTTCTTCCTTCACCGACTTAGTATCTCTCGTCTGTCTATTATATTTTCACGTTCTTCTTACAATTTCTCTACCCCATGCAGTCATTTAATCACACCTTACATCCGATCAGAAACTTACGAAACCAAGCTCAAATACCAAATCACTGATATTCCTTTTCGTTATCATCATAATTTACAGCTCTCAACAAAACTGAGACGTTCCAGTTACAAGATCCCCAAAGCGTAAGTACATCATTAATAGCTTTTACGTACTTAAATTACTTGTGGAGTTAAAATAGCAGTACCTTATCATGGTTTGATAATGTCAGCCCTGTCGTTTCACCTTTTTTTAAAAGCTGTATTTACTTCAAACCAATCTACAGAAATCAAACGCCAGGGATTGCCACAGAAACCGTAAGTGCAATTTTCGTTTTCACTTGCCTTAATTTGATACCCTATGTAATATTCGCACTATACTCGCTTCTTCTTACCATTTAATAATACATAATTTGAGAACATACATTCCCTCTCACTACCTCTGCATATCTACCCATCTCCACCCTACCCTACCAAATTGTACTAAGACACCACACTTTACCCTTCCAATTTATTCATGAGTACATGTCGTGTAAAATGCCCATCTTGACCCCCTCTCCCCTATCAAAATTATTTATCACCCAATCTTCTTCCTTTTGATTAGTTCCCAATTCAAAATCCTCCAGACGAAGAATGCTACTACCACATTACCCTGAAACACATTTAAGCCTCGACCTCATTTCTTTTTACAGCTTAGCTTATAATCGATTTTTTTACATCAAATCACAAGGTTTCCTTTTCCTCGTAAACAACACTAAAATGATTTACATATAAACCATTTACCCTTTACCCCTTCCCCCCCCCCCCCACCCCTCTTCTTCTCCTTCTCCTTCTTCCGGCCACAATTTCAACTTAATCGACTCCGAACAAGATTGGCGCCAACTACCCATCGACACGCATGCGCACATTACGCGATACAGATCCTTTACCAGAACAACGCCTTTGCAAACTAATGTATTGCACATCTAAATTCTCAACTCTAGATCTCTATTTTGTGTTGTCCAAAATGCCCTCTTAATTTCTCCATTAAATTTACCTACAAATATATATATTTCCAATCGACAAAGTACCGCCGCTATACTCACATGAACATTTGGAAATTCTCAACGTGTGGCAGTCGGTTCGGTATCACCTAAATATAAAACGAACCTTTCTACATAAATGGAGAACAAATGTTTTTTTTTATACGACTGTCACTCCGCATTTTTCGGAAAAATCTGAGTGCTCCTTTCGGCAGGAAAATGTTAACTATAATATTCGACCTACTTAACACTCTAGATCTACTCTATCCTCCATCTGTAACTACGCGTTTAAAATAACCCTCTTGCCCAATGAAACGTTCATTTCACGCATGGTTATTTTCAGCTGTCGTCTACATGGCCTCATCGATCACTTCCTCACATCGCATCAATTCAACAATTGGGAATTTGGGAGATCAGTGAATGGCCTTTACAACGATGAGTATTTCTCATTACTTTATCAACTAAATCCTAACCTGATTCTCTGAATTTGCTTAAGAACCTTTAATGATATAATCTTTTGTGTTACCCTAATCAAGTAGGTCTCATTAGTAGAAGACTATTATAGTTGAACCTTCCAATTAATTCATTCATTGAATAAGACGTTTGATATGACTCGACCCATATTTATTTGTACTATACACACGTACTTCCAGGATTGTACAAGTGAAGCGACCAATGCAGGAAAACAGCACAACTTTCAAGACCAAGTAATGCTCACATCAAACAGTAAGTTATAGATTTCTAACTAAAATGATTTTAAATTCGTAGCATCGGCATTAGCAATCTCTATCTAACCTAATTTATCCCAGTTCAAAGCAGGCATTAATTGCAATATATACAAGGAGGATTACAGCCAACAGTAAGTGACTTTTCAATTACTTAATTTCTTGCTTTTCGAGTTGTTCCTCTTAATGCAATTTATATTTATATTCTTGCCTTTCCTGCAGACGACTCAGCTTCGTTTGCAACAAAGCAGCCAGCAAGTAATCGTTAATGGAGACGCCTATTTAAACCCTCACGACGTAAGCACAATCTTTTCGCTTATTCATTTAACACCGCTCTAACCCATTTTTGAGCAGATCTTTTGTGGCGGTCTTCTTGATGTCGGACATCGCAATGCCAAATCGTAACTACATTTGCCAGTTTCTCATCGCATAAACATTTCTTCATGGGAGACGTTATAACCACATTTCCTTTTTTCAGCCTTAAACATGCAAGCAGATAACAATAAATGGGAAATGAAGACCTTAGACCAATTGGCAACATTCGTCCTGTAGGTACGTAGCAATGTCAATGTTTTGGTCCTTTTTTTTTTCGGTTAACCTCATTCTCCCGACATTATGTTTACCTTTTTTTTCGTTCATAGACTACACCCGTTGACAACAGCAGCTAATACTAACGCTAAAAGATTTCTTCTCGTTAACCTCAACCCACCATTGCTCCATCCCCCACCCCTGCCAATCTTCCACCCTAACCTAACAACGATATCGGGCACACACAGCTTGAAAAATAACAGACAAAATAAAATGCCCTCAAAATCACCAATAACACAACCACTTAATTTTAAAAAAGATTTTCTTACTGCGCAAAAGGTAGCTTATCAACTTTCTTTTCATTTCTTTGGACAATTAGACGAACATGAGGTCATTTGAAAACCACCATAGCATCATAAGGACATGTAATTCTAAGGGGATCCTCACCTCTCTTCCTCAGTTGACCATTCACACTCCAGTCCCGGTAACACAGTACCCTTTCTACGAACATGAGGTCATTTGAATACCACCATAGCATCACAAGGACATGTAATTTTAAGAAGACCATCTCCTCAATTGACCACTCACGTCCCCTCCCCCCCTTTCCCTCAACCCTGGTAGGCCCGTATCCTTTTTGCGTACATGAGGCCATTACATAATTTACATTACATCGATCTTTTGATCACTTTCCCTTCCATTCTCCCTTCACATTTTCCCGGCGAGACGAAAGCATCATAAGGACATGTAATTTTAAGGAGGTCATCACCTCTCCTCCTCAGTTCACCATTCACCATCACCACCCCCCCCCCCCCCCCCCCAACGTTACTCCAGCCCCGGTAGAGCAAAAAGCCCCAAAACGTTTCTCATCCGGTCAAAATCGCACTAAGAAAATGGAGAAAATTGAAGTTTATTTTACCTTAGTAAGGTAGACACTTAGTTTCGTTTTCGTCCAATACTAATTCTTCTAATAGTAAAGTTCAATACAGCAAGGATTAGTTTAATCCTCCCAAGATGTCCTACCCTCTTAAATTAATATTCAAAATAAGTTCACAAATTTTAACGGCCTCTTTTGCCAATGAAACCGTCTTTATTTTCAGGTAACAATTCTTTAGCCTCATTAGAAGAGTAACAGTAGTCCTGAGACCAGTGCATAACTTGAAAGACCGTAAGTATTTTCAGTCCCTAAGCATATAAAATACTAATGTTCATTTCGCATACTATACAATTTTAAGTTACCTTATTAATTTGTTTTTAACTCTATTGGATAATTCAGTTAATCATGAAACATTTTCTTTTCCGTAGTACGTATCGAAGCAAGAAAAGAACAATATTGCACATTCTAACGCCCATTAAAAAACCTACAGAACGTAAGTACGATTTTTCACTGTCTAAATTAGTAAGAATAAAATATTTACTTTCCCAAGCAAAATACTTCGTTTTGACATCGTCATTATAATAAACCCAACTTCTTCACCTGCTGTGTTTGACCGTAGCTTTGACTAATTCGCAGCAGACAGTTATCGTGTATCGTAAAGCCCAGGGGTGCAATTCCAAATAACACTCCTCAAACCGACCGTAAATACAATTGCATCTTCTTTTTGTTTCTCGTTAGGTTCGTTGTAATTGGCGAATGACGATCATTACAGGTGAAGCTAATGTCATCCAAGTTATCAGAATTGCTCAAAACGTAAATGTATTTTTATATTCCTTTATGTAAAAAGTATTTCCATTTACTCACTCTTATCATTCACTCGACCAAATTTAAACTTCAAACAGAATATTTCAAGCAGAATACAATCAATGGAAAATCAATACTTTGCAAGGCCATATTATAAAATTCAGACTGTAAGTACAACTTCCTATCATTGTTACTTGTGTTTATATCCCTAAACCGTGTGTGCCTTTCCTTTGTTTTCGTTAATTACGACACCTGTTGACAACGACTGTAGACATGACAAATTAAACATGTTTCTTCCAATTGAATTCAAAACATAAATTTTCCATTCTCTTTGTTTATAAAATAGTATTTTTTTATATTTATAGGTTACATATTTTAAAATGCTAAATCTAATAATTATTGCAAGTAAACGCTTTAAACATTAAAAGTAAACATTAGGAACCATCACTAACATTTTTAAAGTCAGTAAAAAAAAATCATGACAAATTTAAAAACCGTTAAATTTTAAACACATTTAGACGGACACAGATAAATATCCCCTTTCCCAAACCATTTCTCCTCATACAATTGTGACCATCCGTACTCCATGCCATTCCTCACCATCAATCTGGCATACGTTACCTTTTCTGTTAGTCAATAAGTAATCTTTATTATTATATATACCTTGCACTTTTTTTGCGGATAATATGAAAGTCACCATAATTTGATGAAAACATGTACTCTAATAGTATCCATCCCCTCCCTGAAAATTCCCTCCTTGTACAGCAGCTTTCTTTTTGAAGATAACACCATTTACTTTTCCATAATCTCGAAATCCCTTGATTACTCTTTTAATCGGTCCAGAGCGAACTAAAACCGAAAAATGTACAACCAGCCAACTTTGCAAAGAAACTTACGCAAGTAGAGCGAAACCAATGTTGGCTATTACTAGGTATTACGTATGGTAGGTTCTTATCATATAGAAAATGAAGGCTTTTTTCTCAGGTGCTGATAGGAAGCCAGTCAAATTAGATGTTACAAGAGCTGCTATATGACCATAATCCAAAGGCTTAGCTGAATTTAAAGACTACATTGGATCAAATGGAGGAAACCTGCTTCAAATTGTTTTCCTATGCTCCACACAGAACACCTCCCCATTGTTATTCATTATTAATCTGTCACCTTCACTATTAATTCAAACCATTCATTGTCACATTTCTTATTATTCATTCACAGAATTTTAACACCGCCCATTCAAAACTTATTTTAATTATTAACATCAGTCACAAACAAGTACCATCATCTTTCAATTTCAATTCTTTATGCCTTACCTTAGTGTTCTCTTCTTATTTAGGCATATCAATTGCGTCCATTCATCTTTTATAGGTAAACATCGATTCCAGTACATTTCATGCATATTCATTGATTTTCATGCATTTTCATCAAATTTCATGCATATTCATCAATTCCAATCTGTTTAATTGCATATTGATCAATTTTCATGCATATTTATAAATTCCAATCCATTCCATGCATATTCATCAATTCCAGTGCATTTCATGCATATTAATCCTTCTTGTCTATTTCATGCAAATTCATTGTTCTTCATGCACACATTTTTGCATCAACGCAAAAAAATCATACAAGTCTGTCTCATTTCTAAACATTCACCACTTTATTCATGTCAAACTTTACACTATCACAAAAGAAGTATTTATACAGTATTGTCTGTGGAAGATACACGTACAATAAAATAGACAGGAAAAGGTCTTGCTTTCAAACCATAATTATAAAAAAACGACCTAGAGAAAGCTCTCATTCAACTATCAATGACAGTAAGTTGTCTTCTTGTAGCAAATGAGTCCATTTCACAGGAACACTGTCAGAATAACTCCAAAAGCTAAGTTCTTTTTTACAGTGTATTTATTTCTTCAGGCAAAGTTGGAAAGTAGATAATTTGGTAGATAAACAGCAACAACATAGTTTGTAGAATGACCTAAAAATACAAAGGCACATTTTAAAATTAACCCAACTAAAACACTTAAAAATAAACTGTCCACTTGATGCATATTCACTGCTTCTAATACACATTCATCAATACCTGTCCAATTCATTTATATTCATTGATTCTCCTCATTCATGCATTCTATACCTGTCCATTGCTTCATCAGTTTATATTCATTTCACCAGTTCTCACCATTTCCATGCACTTCACTTTATTCCTTTCCTTCATACAAATTTACCACCCTTTTGTCTAAATGTGTTTAATTATTATTCCAGACATTACTGTAGAGAAGTTAAATCGCAATACTGAGCACTATTGTTTTCTATGAGATATGACTTTGCCAACACACTTGGTTGGAGCACTAACTGTTTAATTTTTAACCACAAGACAACAACTTTATTGGTATGAAATGAAAGAAAACAGATGTGTGTCAAAAGTTGAACAGTGGGATAGAAGAGTAGTTTAACGTATTAAGACAAAATGTAAGCCAATGGGCTGCAGGTTTTATTGCCGCAATATATGTTTGGAACACCAAACGTTTGAGAAGAATCAAGTGAAAATAACCAGAAGCAGAAGGTAACAGAGACCAGTTGAAGAAACAGCAAGACATGATGACGGGAAACTTCCTGAAGCGACTACAGAGAGTGATAATGCAAACCGGGTCGAGGATATGAAGTGCTCAGATAATCCTTGTGCTTCGACATCTGCAATGGAAAACTCCTGAAAACCTTGAAATTCAAATCCCAAGTTCAAGAGAAACAACCTCAGGGTGTTATATTACACTGAAAGAAAAAATCACTGCTTGACTGTCTGAGTAAAGAAGTAAAACAAGAAGGGACTTAAGTGGTTTGTCAACATTCAAGTCAAGTTAATCAAACCGAAAGCAGATGGTTCTGTTAAGATTTCAGAACCTCATTTTTGGAGTTTTTGCATGACAACTGTGAACGACCATGAAATTGAAGACCAACTCGGTGAAGTGAACATGAAAATTTTAAAATGCAGTACCTTAGGACGAGAAAGCCATTGTTTTTGTTGAAAGCAAGGATAACAAGTGTTTCATGTGGAGCATCTTGGTGGCCACACACCCAATTCTCTGCAAATCCAACTCTGAACAAATTCACACTGTGCTCTATGTTAGCGAAGTCAACTTGGATGGTATTAAGTATCCGGTACCTATCATTAAAATCCCAAAGTTTGAGAAGCAGGACAACATTGCAATCAAATGTGTTTGGATTCGAAGAAGGAGAGTTGTTCCCGGTGTACCTCACCACAAGAACACAAGTATCTCGTACATGTGAACTTCCTCCTGATTTCAAAAGGGAGAAAAGCTATTACTGTTTAATCAAAAATCTCAACCAACTGCTTTCCAGCCAAACGAAGTATGAAGGGAAGAGTCCTTATTGTCTTCATCACTTTGGACGGGAACAGCTACTTGAAGACCACAAACCGCTGTGTCGTGAGCAACGACCTTAGAGAACAGAGCTACCAAATGTTCTCCAGTTTAAAGATTTCCAGCTCTGAGTCCCCTTTGTCGTTTACGCTGCTTTTGAGAGCCTGAACACCAAGATTCAGTCTGCATCACCAGATCCTAGCAAGTCCTCAAGAGCGAAATTTCAGAAACATCAATTCTGCAGTTTCTTTTTCAAGAGTGTCTCTCCAGAGAAACCAGAATTCTGTAAGCCTCCTGCACTCTATCGTGGAGAACACGAAGTGGATAATTTCCTTAAAGCTTACGGGAAGAAGAGGAAAGAATTCATACTTTCGTAAAAGAGATTGTTTCAATGCAATTGACCCCTTCCAAAGAGCAATAGTTTCAACAAGCCACTCATCGTCACATTTGTAGAGAGGAACTTGGTTCTCATCGGGTTTAAGATCACTGCCATCTTACTGGTAAATTCAGATGGGCAGCCCATAACGCTTGCAATGTGTATTTTCAATTCACAGGTCGAATTCTGGTCATTCTTCATAATCTCGGAGGCTACAGCTACCATCTCATTAGTCAAGGTGCAGGAAAGTTGAAGAACAAGATCATCAATTGCATTCCAAACAATATGGAAAAGTATATTTCCTTCTGGATTGGCCACTTAGATTTTCTGGATTTCACTTCAGTTCATGAATGCATCTTTAGAAAAGCTAGTTTCAAATCTGGCACCGGTGGGAGGTGGTAAATTTTACGCACTCAAACGCTACACCGAGGAAAGAAAAGGCAGGTATCCATACAATTATGTGGACAATATGAGCAAGTTTTAAGAGCGACAACTCCCACCAAAGAAGTCTTCTTCAGCCTGCTTACTAAAGAGCATATCAGCAATGAAGATAACCAACAAGCACAGCGTTTACGAGGTTCCAACCTCAAACCCTTGGCAAGTACCACAATCTCTACCTTCTCTCCAACATATCATTGCTGGCTGAGTCTTTGAAAACTTTCCAAGCATTTGCTTCAATTACTACGGATTAGACTCTGCTCATTACTACACCTCTCCTGGTTTGGCTTGTTCCGCCTGCCTTAAGATGACGGATGTGGAATTAGAAATACAAACCAACCTGGACACGTACTTATTTGTCAAAGAGGGCATTTGCAGCGGTATTTTCATTTGTGGCAGTATTTCCATGATCAGCAATCAACCCATAAGTATCTGGTTATGACTCTACAAAAACAAGGATGAAAACTATATAATTCTACTAGGCGGCCAACAATTTGTATGGATGGGCAATGATTCAGCCTCTCCCAAGGTACGACTTTTTCTGGTTGATGGAGCATGAAATTGAGGACCTGAAAGTGATGGCCATACCCAATAATGGTGAAAATTTGTACATTCTTGACGTAGATCTAGAATACCCAACAGAACTCCATGAACTGCACTCGGATTATCCTTTTAGCGCCAGAGAAGATGAAAGCAACCCCAAGCATGCTGTCTCCCTGTCCCTAATGTACAAGCCATGAACCTGAGTAGTGCACCCGTACCTAAACTGGTCCCTAATCTCTGTGACAAAATGCACAACATTCTTCGTTACTACAACCTGAAGCTGTACTTAGACCTTGGCATGAAGCTAACAAAGATCCATTGGACACTTGGCTTTGCACAGAATGTGTGGTTAAAGAGTTCACTGATCTCAATACAGAAAAAAGAAAACAAGCATCCAGTGACTTTAAAAAAGATTTCTTTAATGTTATGAACAACGCGGTATTTGGAAAAATTATGGAAAACTTGCAAAAGCCGGTGATTGTTAATTAAGCTGGTGACTAACCAAAAGAACTTACTAAAGCGATGATCACACCCTCCATTCCACATCTCCTCTGAAGACCCGGCCACCGTCAACATGAAGAAGAGAATATTGCTCCTGAACCGGTCTATCTACGTCGGCTTAACAATTCTAGACCTCTCAGAAGTGCTCATGTACTATTTTCACTACAACTTCTTCGTCTCAAAGTCTTCGAGTTGGAATTGTTGTTTACAGACACTTGACAGTTTGTGCTATGACGTCAAGACAGCCAATTGGTACAGCAATTTCCTACAAGACATGGACTACTTTTACATGCCAGAATATCCAAGGGAGCATTTTCTGTGCAGTGCTGGGAACAAAAAGGTGCTGGGCAAAATGAAAGGTGAGACTCATTAAAGTGCCCCTAACCCCAAAATATATTTTTTGCTAAAATGAATCTTTGCACCTGTTCGAAACGCATTGCAGCTATTTTTTCATTTTTCTAACAAATCCTGCCATTTTATAGGCTTCGAAAGTTGCGAAAATCCAAGCATCTTTTGTTCACGACCGAGTCCGAAGGGGAGTGGGTCTATTCCTGATTTGACGTCACAAACTGATTTACATGTCATAACTCTTTGTAAAAATGCATGCAAAGTAGATTGTAACGTCAAATCAGGAATAGACCCACCCCCTTCTGACTCGGTCGTGAACAAAAGATGCTTGGATTTCCGCAACTTTCGAAGCCTATAAAATGGCAGGATTTGTTCGAAAAAGGAAAAAATGGCCGCAATGCGTTTTGAACAGGTGCAAAGATTCATTTTAGCGAAAAAAATATTTTGGGGTTAGGGGCACTTTAAGTACCCATCCAAGAATTTGTCAGTCCTCGACCCAAAATGTACTCCATCCTGTTCACAGAAGACAACAACTGAGTGGGAAAAAAAGGCAAAAAGCATTTCCAAGAATGTCACCAAGAGAAAAATTGTAAATCAGGATTACAAGACACGTCTCTTTGAAAAACAAGCACAGATGGTGCCGCAAATGAATCAAATTTAAAGAGTAAGCAGTCAAATCTTTTCTGACATTAACTTAAACAAGCCTTGTACCCTATGATGATAAACGGTACATTTTAGCAGATGGTTGTCACACAGATGCCTATGGATGCCTATTCAATTGATGCATGCCAAGGGTGTCGCAATTCATAGCCTTAAAAATGCCTTTCTCTTGGGTGGATTGCAACACCTTTAGCATGCATCAATCAAGTAATATCCATAGGCATCTGTGCGACATCCATCTGCAAAAATTTATCGTTTATTGTCGTAGGGTGAAAGGCTCGGTTTGGTTAATGTCAGAAAAAATTTGATGCCTTTTGCTTCAAACTTGATTCATTAGTGCCATCTGTGCTTGATTCTCAAAGACATGTCTTGTAATCCTGATGTCGAATTTTTCTCTTGGTGACATTAATGGAAACGCCTTTTGCTGTTTTCTTTTCCACTCGTTTGTTGTCTTCAATGAACAGGATGGAGTACATTTTTGGTCAAAGATCAAATTCTTGGCTGGGTACTCCATGAGTGTCATGTTTCACTTTTCCTAGCACCTTTTTGTTTCTAGCACTGTGAAGAAAATACTCCCTTAGCTATTCTGGTGTGTCAAAGCAGTCCAGGTCTTGTAGGAAATTGCGGTACAGAGCAGCTGTGTTGACATTATAGCACAAACTGTCAGTGTCTGTAAACAGCAATTTGGAGTGGGAGGCATACTTTGAGACCATGGAAGTTGTAGTGAAAATCTTACATACTTTCAAGAGGTCTAGAATCATGGAGCCAATGAAGATACATGTAGGGTGGTTCAGGTAAAATTTCGTCTTCTTCATACTGACAGTGGCCAGGTCTTCAGAGAAGATGCAGAACAAATCAAAGGAGGGTGAGGCGGTTACTTTAGTCAGTTTGTTTTGGTTAGTCACCAGCTTAACATTCACCCACTTCTGCAAGTTCCATACCACAATGTTCATAACTTTTAAAGAAATCTTTTTCAAAGTCAATGGACTCTCGTTTTCTTTTTTCCGGACTGAAGTATATGAAACTCTTCAACCACTTACTCTGTGCAAACCTAAGTGCCCAATGGATCTTTGTTAGCTTCACGCCAAGGTCTAAGTACAGCTTCAGGTTGTGGTAACGAAGAATATAGTGCGTTTTGTCACAGAGATTAGGGACCAGCTTACTTACAGGTGCATCGCCCAGGTTCAAGTCTTGTACAGTAGGGACAGTCTGAAAGCAGGGAGACAGCATGTTTGGAGTTGCTTTCATCTTCTCTGGTGCTAAAAGGATAATCCGAGTGCAGTTTGCAGAGTTCTGTTGGATATTCTAGATCTACATCAAGAATGTTCACATTTTCACCATTACTGGGTATGGCCATCACATTCAGCTCCTCAATTTCATGCTCCATCAACCAGAAAAAGTCGTGCCTTGGGAGAGGCTAAATCATTGCCCATCCATACAAATTGTTGGCCGCCTAGTAGAATGATATAGTTTTTATCCTTGTTTTTGTAGAGTGATAACCAGATACTTATGGGTTGATTGCTGATCATGGAAATACTGCCACAAATGAAAATACCGCTGCAAATGCCCTCTTTGACATATAAGTACATGTCCAGGTTGGTTAGTAATTCTAATTCCACATCCGTCATCTTAAGGCAGGCGGAACAAGCCAAACGAGGAGAGGTGTAGTAATGAGCAGGGTCTAATCCGTAGTAATTCAAGCAAATGCTTAGAGAGAAGGTAGAGATTGTGGTACTCACCAAGGCTTTGAGGTTGGAACCTCGTAAACACTGTGCTTGCTGGTTATCTTCATCGCTGATATGCTCTTCGGTAAGCAGGCTGAAGAAGACTTCTTTGGTGGGAGTTGTTGCTCTTAAAACTTGCTCATATTGTCCACATAATTGTATGGGTACCTGCCTTTTCTTTCCTCGGTGTAGCGTTTGAGTGCGTGAAATTTACCACCTCCCACCGGTGCCAGATGTGAGACAAGCTTTTCTAAAGATGCATTCATGAACTGCAGTGAATACAGAAAATCTAAGTGGCCAATCCAGAAGGAAATATACTTTTCCATATTGTTTGGAATGCAATTGATGGTCTTGTTCTTCAACTTTCCTGTGCCTTGCATAATGAGATGGGAGCTGTAGCCTCGGAGATTATGAAGAATGACCAGAATTCGACCTGTGAATTGAAAATACAAATTGCAAGGGTTAAGGGCTGTCCATCTGAATTTACCAGTAAGAAGGCAGTGATCTTCAACCCGATGAGAACCAAGTTCCTCTCTATAAATGTGACGATGAGTGGTTTGTTGAAACTATTGCTCTTTGGAAGGGGTCAATTGCATTGAAACAATCTCTTTTGCGAAAGTATGAATTCTTTCCTCTTCTTCCCATAAGCTTTCAGGAAATTATCCTCTTCATGTTCTCTACGATAGAGTGCAGGAGGCTTACAGAATTCTGGCTTTTCTGGCGAGACACTCTTGAAACCAAAACTGCACGATTGATGTTTCTGAAATTTCTCCATGAAAGGCTTGCAAGGATCTGGCGACATGGACTGAATCTTGGTGTTCAGGCTCTCAAAAGCAGCGTAAATGACAAAGGGGACTCAGAGCTGGAAATCTTTAAACTGGAGAACATTTGGTAGCTGTGTTCTCTGAGGTCCGTGCTGACTACAGAGCGGTTTGTGGTCTCCAAGTAGCTGTTCCTGTCCAAACCGATGAAGACAATAAGGACAGTAATACTCTTCCCTTCATACTTCGTTTGGCTGGAAAGCAGTTGGTTGAGATTTTTGATCAAACAGTAATAGCGTTTCTCCCTTTTGAAATCAGGAGGAAGTTCACATGTACGAGACACTTTTGTTCTTTGGTGAGGTACACCGGGAACAACTCTCCTTCTTCGAATCCAAACACATTGGTTGCAAATTCAATATTGTCCCGCTTCTCGAACTTTGAGATTTTACTGATAGGTACCGGACACTAAATACCATCCAAGTTGACTTCGCTAACATAGAGCTCAGTGTGAATTTGTTCAGAGTTGGATTTGCAGAGAATTGGGTGTGTGGCCACCAAGACACTCCACATGAAACACTTGTTATCCTTGCTTTCAACAAAAACAATGGCTTTCTCGTCCTCTGACTATTTGGGAAAGACAGATAGCTGGAACCTTTGATGGTTTGTACTGAGCTGCGTGCAAATTAAGGTGCAGGATTTCAGACACTGTAGGACCCAACCACTTCCTTGTCTTTGATACATGTACGTTGAAAAAGCATTTAAAATTTTCATGTTCACTTCACCGAGTTGGTCTTGAATTTCATGGTCGTTCACAGTTGACAGGCAAAAACTCCAAAAATGAGGTTCTGAAATCTTAACAGAACCATCTGCTTTTGGTTTGATTAACTTGACTTGAATGTTGACGAACCACTCGAGTCCCTTCTTGTTTTTACTTCTTTACTCAGACAGTGAAGCAGCTAATTTTTCTTTCAGTTTAATAAAACCCTGAGGTTGTTTCTCTTGAACTTGGGATTTGAATTTCAAGGTTTTCAGGAGTTTTCCATTGCAGATGTCGAAGCACAAGGATTATCTGAGCACTTGGTATCCTCGACCCGGTTTGCATTATCACTCTCTGTAGTCGCTTCAGGAAGGTCCTCGTCATCATGTCTTGCTGTTTCTTCAACTGGTCTCTGTTACCTTCTGCTTCTGGTTATTTTCACTTGATGCTATTACGATGATCATCCTCCTTCTCAAACGTGCACATCTATAGGTGTTCCAAACATAAATTGCGGCAATAAAACCTGCATGAACAATACCGCCACTGGTGAGTCTCGTCTTGAGAATGTTTCTTCATTTGCCTCTTCAAAGCATTTTACTGTTCAAGGAATCACCACACTGCTTGCTTGTAAAAAAACTCCCATAATGGATCGCTGTCTTGTGTTGCACTGGGTTTCTCTTCTGCGGAAACTGTTTCTTGCAAATATCACTGATAAAAGCCATGTTACTCATGAACTGCTTGCCTTTACTCCACACTTTTCAAAGGCTTGTGACGAAATGAAGGGAGTTTCTTTCTGAAACCAAATTTATCTTTATATGATTGCTCTTGATTGGTTGAAACTAGATGTTTTTGTGACGTCTACAGGGCATGATCAGGCATGCTGACATAGCTCTGTGTGGTTACGGACAAAGTATTCAACAAAGACTAAAGCCCATTGAGCTAGTTATGCAATGTATGTGTGATGGCTTCCACTTTGTCTAAATAAGTGAAACTATTTCTATGTTCCACACTTCAACTTTAGACACATGTGTCAGTCTTCTTACATTTCAGTATGAATCTATGCAAATAAAATTGCTGTCTTGTGCTTAAAAATTAAACCTTTAGTGCTTCTGTTGTGACTCAATAACACTATACCTCTTTTAAGTTCGTACAAGCGAGTGTGTTGATTTCGGTTGCACTTTCAAGTCATCATTACATATTGAAGTCACATCTCATTGGAAACAATGAGAACTCAGTATTTAACAATTATTCGCCGAAGGCGAAGTGATTATCGGTGAATATTCACCGAGACGAAGTCAAGGTGAATATTCACCCCTAATCACTGAGCCTGAGGCGAATAATTGTTTTAGTATAAATACACAGGTGATTATTTCAAAAAAAGAGAAAAAAAAAACATTTCAACGCGAAATCATCTTCACTTACAGTGGCAAAACCGACTACTGGCAGCCATTTTGTCCGTCGAGGTGATTATCGGCTGATAATCCGAGATAGCGAGCCAATGAGAGCGCGAGATTTTGTATAATCACCTGTGTATTTATACTAAAATACGTTATCAACTGTGTCAGTTACGGTCCAACTTTACGTTCATTAAATATTCAAGTCGCATTTCATAGAAGACAATAGTGCCCAGTATTACAAATTAACTACTCTAGAGCAATGTCTATCTTGAAGTAAAAACAAACACTGGAATAATTTTTAAACCCATTTGGATGAAGGATCGGGACAGCACTACTCCACAGCTTCACCAGCCGCAGACCCACTATTGCGTATACTAGTGAGGATCAAACGATGACATAACGGATATCACTTAATTACTCCTATAGCTAAAGATTTGAACTAATTTAGGCAGCAACAATTTTGATACAAACCTGATACTTTACCCAGCTGGAGTGAAATAACCACCAAACCCTTGATGTCTTTCTAAAGTTGTTGCAGAGAAGTCTAAAACAAACAGGTATCATAATCAGTGAATCCCTCTTTGTGCTGTTGTAACTAGCATCCTTTCCCACTGTACCCACCTCGACGTAAAACGTCTTTTTGGATCTGCTAGATTCAAGTAGTATGTGAAGATTTGAATTTTGTCCAATAAAATTTCTCAATGTTGTGGTAGTTTGTTGTTTTTGTTCACAAGCATATTTGTACTTCCATCTGTCCTTCTTGAATCGTTTTTACCTAGGTTAAATTGGTGATCCTCATGTTACCTAGGTTGAATACGCACTCAGATGAATTGAAAAAACCTTTTTTGGAGCCTAAATTAAGCCTAGAGAAAAATTAGGGTCACGTTAGATTACTTTTGGTTATTACATATGGATATCAATTGACTTATTATAGAAAAGTAAACAATGAAAAGAACAGTGTTGTAGCGTAGGGTTAGTATAGTTGTGAAGACACAGGACTAAAATCGATAAGTGCATAGTACAGTTCTTTGTTCCCCTAATGTGTTGTCTTGTTGAGCCTCAGAATGGGCTGATTGTATGAGTACAGAAACCTAGCACTGTGTCTTCACCTCTACACTACAAAGACAAACATGCTCAACCCATCATAGTTCTTTTCGTTATTTACTTTTCCACAATAAGTCAATGGATATCCATGTATAATAACTAAAAGTAATCCTAAACTGACCCTAATTTTTCTCTAGCCTTAATTTAGGCTCCAAAAAAGTTTCTTCAATTCACCTGAGTGCCTATTCAGCCTACGTAAAATGGGGATAAGCAATTTAACCTAGGCAAAGACAGATTAAACCTGGGAACGGATTTTACCGGCAACATATACACTGGCTGAGAATTCCAAAAAAAAAAAAATTAATGTTGAATGAAGCATAAGAGGTCTGAAAACCTGACACGACGATCATTTAAAGTAAGGTGTATGAAGTATCTACCCCTTGTGATTACTAATGACGAAAGCATTGCCTAGACAATACTGTGAAGCACTATACATACATGATTGTATGAATTTTCAGTATTTGCCTACCTTGATGACTTCTAAGAGAGAAATCAGTCCACTTCTTGTCCAAGTACTGTTAGTAGTCAAGGAATTAACGCATCCAATAGCATCAGTCTGAAAATGAACGTTACCATAACAAACATTGCCATGTTATGAAACAGTTGTGTAAATCCAAACTATTTTGAGCCTCCTTAATATCATTGTTACCAAGCTATAGTATGCTGACAGAAATTGAAAATTTGAAAGGGCCTAATGGATAAAGTGACATGTATCCTTTAAAATACCCTCTCTTGTTAATGGAATGTTCAAAATTCTACAATTAACTCTCCTTAGTAACAATTACACACTTTCAAAAAGGGGCTAAGGTTTCGTGGAATCTTTTTTAGAGCATAGGCGTCAGTTTTAAGCCTAATGACTTGGTAAACGGAAAAATTGATACCATTTATGTTCTCACCTGAGCTAGACAACTTGTAACCATCTTCCAGAATCATGGACGAGAGAAGTCTTCCGAGAATGGTTGTCAAGTACCGCTGTCCAGAGCACCATCAACTGATCCTCCATACGTTATCTGTGAAAAAGAAAAACAAAAAAAATAAAGATGTGCAAAACCCCTGAGTCCCAGTTCTTAACCATGCAAATAATATCTCACTTAGTGTGTGATCTGCTACTACTGAAAAATATCAAATAAAGTTGTAAAACAGTCTTAAAGCCTGTCCAATTTTCTCGAGTTCATTACATAATGCAAGCAGTCACAATTTCTTTTTGCCTGTCTTGCAAGGCCACAATCCTCACGACATTTTTCACGCATTCCACTCAAGCACCTTGCATGGATTGTGTTTTTACTTGACTTATTATAGAAAAGTAAACAATGAAAAGAACTGTGTTGTAGTGCAGGGTTAGTATAGTGGTGAAGACACAGGACTACAATCGATAAGTGCATAGTATAGTTCTTTGTTCCCCTACTGTGTTATATTGTTGAGGCTCAGAATGGGCTGAGTGTATGAGTACAGAAATCAGTAAGATTATACAATACATTAAGAAGATGTGTTGACGTATAGTCTTGGGGGGTTGATAGCTCCTTTAACACTGTGTAGAGTGCATAATTTTTATTCAACCTAGGTAAAATGAGGATCACCAATTTAACCTTGGTAAAAACAGATTCAAGCTGAGCCCGGATTTGACTGACAATGTATAATTATGCAGTCTACCTAGTTTAAAGCAGCTATCAACCCCCCAAAAGGATATGTTCCCTGAAGCTATGTCTTAATGCATCTCAACACATCTTCTTAATGTTTCACATCATCTTATCAGTTTCTGTATTCATACACTTATCCATTCAATCTCAACATTACAACAAAGTAAGGGAACAAAAAACTGTAATATGACTTACCGGTACTCAAACTCGGACCCTCCAAGATCTATAGCCCTGTGTCTTCACCACTACACTACAAAGACAAACATGCTCATGCTAATGTTGAATGAAGCATAAGAGGTCTGAAAACCCGACACGATGATCATTTAAAGTAAGGTGTATGAAGTATCTACCCCTTGTGATTACTAATGACAAAAGCATTGCCAAGACAATATGGTGAAGCACTATACATACATGATTGTATGAATTTTCAGAATTTGCCTACCTTGATGACTTTTAAGAGAGAAATCTGTCCACTTCTTGTCCAAGTATTGTTAGTAGTCAAGGAATTAACACATCCAATAGCATCAGTCTGAAAATGAACGTTACCATAACAAACGTTGCCATTTTATGAAACAGTTGTGTAAATCCAATCCTTCAAAATAGTACACTTTGCTGAAAGACTTCAAACTATTTTGAGCCTCCTTAATATCATTGTTACCAAGCTATAGTATGCTGACAGAAATTGAAAATTTGAAAGGGCCTAATGGATAAAGTGACACGTATCCTTTAAAATACCCTATCTTGTTAATGGAATGTTCAAAATTCTACAATTAACTCTCTTTAGTAACAATTAGACACTTTCAAAAAGGGGCTAAGGTTTCGTGGAATCTTTTTTAGAGCATAGGCTTCAGTTTTAAGCCTAATGGCTTGGTAAACGGAAAAATTGATACCATTTATGTTCTCACCTGAGCTAGACAACTTGTAACCATCTTCAAGAATCGTGGACGAGAGAAGTCTTCCAAGAATGGTTGTCAAGTACCGCTATCCAGAGCAACATCAACTCATTCTCCATATGTGATCTGTGAAAAACAAAAAAATAATAAAGATGTGAAAACCCTTGAGTTCCAGTTCTTAACCATGCAAGTAATATCTTGCTTAGTGTGTGATCTGCTATTACTGAAAAAAAAACCAAATAAAATTGTAAAACAGTCTTAAAGACTGTCCAATTTTCTTGAGTTCATTACATAATTAAAGCGGTCACGGTTTCTTTTTGCCTGTCTCGCAAGGCCACAATCCTCACAACATTTTTCATGTGTTCTTACTTGACTGTCAAAGAGAAAAACAAGACTGATTGCATTCTTGTGTTGCCATGACCTTCTGAAAAGGTCTTCTCCCCAACAACACATCTACAATACTGAAGAATCTATTGCTACCCTCACAGGAACAGTAATAAATTATCATTGAGAGCCCTTAATCCCAAATGCCCCAAGCAGATGTAAGTTATGGGAAGGGGCAAGCCTGGAGGCAAAAGGAGTGGCAGACATAACAACTTGAGAACTGGTCATCGCTGTGGGGAGGTGGGGGGTCAAACAAGGGAGCTTCCTTTAAAGTCAAAGAGAGGAATAAATGGGATAAAATGAACCTATTTATACCAAAATGGTAATAAATTATGGAAATAAAGCTCTCCTATAGAATAGATGCACAGAAATTTCCAACTTGGATTCTTTTGGATCTGCTTCATTCAAGTAGTCTGTGAAGATTTGAATTTTGTTCAATAAAATTTCTCAATGTTCTGGTAGTTTGTTGTTTGTGTTGGCAAGGGTATAATTTTGCACTTCCATCTGTCTTTCTTATATGGACTTAGAATATATGTTGCCATATAAAATCAGTTCTCAGGTTGAATCGTATTTACCTACTTTAGGTTAAATTGGTGATACTCATTTTACCTACGTTGAATGCGCACTCAGATGAATTGAAAAAACTTTTTTGGGGCATAAATTAAGCCTAGAGAAAAATTAGGGTCACATTAGGATTACTTTTGGTTATTACAAATGGATATCAATTGACTTATTATAGAAAAGTAAACAATGAAAAGAACTGTGTTGTAGTGTAGGGTTAGTATAGTGGTGAAGATGAAGGACTAAAATCGATAAGTGTATAGTACAGTTCTTTGTTTCCCTCCTGTGTTGTGTTATTGAGGCTCAGAATGGGCTGATTGTATGAGTACAAAAACCAGTAAGATTTTACAATACATTAAGACGATGTGTCGAGGTATAGTTTTGGGGGTTGATAGCTGCTTTAAACTGTGTAGAGTGCATAATTTTTTTTCAGCCTAGGTAAAATGAGGATCACCAATTTAACCTGCCTGGGTAAAAACGGATTCAACCTGAGCCCGGATTTGATCGACAACGTATAATTATGCAGTCTACCTAGTTTAAAGCAGCTATCAACCCCCCAAAAGGATACCTTCCCTGAAGCTCTGTCTTATGCATCTCAACACATCTTCTTAATGTTTTACATCATCTTATCAGTTTCTGTATTCATACACTAATTATCCATTCAATCTCAACATTACAACAAAGTAAGGGAACAAAGAACTGTAA
>OX421458.1:10553743-10556243 GCA_949126865.1 Montipora capitata | reverse complement strand
AAGCATGGGACTTGAAGCGTGACGTGACAAATGAAAAAGGACTGGAGAGAGTGAGGTTCGCTTGTGGCTTCTCGTTCTTGTTATCAAAGGATTTAGGACTTAAATACAAAGTTGTGTTACAATTGCCTCGTCTCTGTTTACTTGCTAATTTCCCCGCGAGCACGATTACATTAGGGGGGGGGGGCTTATTACAAACTTTGAGCCTTAGGAGGGGCGCTAATTCGAAGTGGGGCGCTTATTTGGAGCTGGGCGATAATTTGAGCATTTACGGTATGTGTGCCCCAAGTGTGCCAGATTCACCACGGAACACCATGGAAAGTGTTCATATTACAGAAAACTTTCTGTTGCAAAAAAGTTAGGTCAGTTCACAGCTATGACAGTGGTGCACTGGACTGATTCAGCAAACAATGGAGACAATCCCAATTAACACAATAGAGATGCAATAGCGTGCAATAATGATCCAATGAAAAAGAGACACGTAGTGAGTGCGAAGTTCTTTCTTCAATGCCCCAATGACCAACTCTTTGTTTGTTCATCTGTTTCATTTGAATGCCCCAATCAAAGACTAAGAAATCTTCCTTGCCAGTCTTCCGGTGAGTAGAAATTTCCACACTGAACATGTGCATTAGGTTTAGAGGTCTGAGTGTTTCTTGATCAAATTCTAGATTGCTTTTCCCTTTCAACATCACTCTTTTAGATTCTCTTTCAGAAAAGTTGGTAATGACAATATTATTTTGAGCTTGAAAATAATATCATTTTTGTCCTACAGTTAGACACCAAAAAATTAAGAATGTCCATCATGAAAAGTGTAATCTCCCTTTTACCTGAACAAAAGTCTTCTTCAACAAGATTGGTTCCAAGGAAGTTCCAAGGCTGGGTCCACAGTCTCTCTGACTTCTTCCAGAAGCACAGGCATACCAATACAATGCACTTCTCAAGCGTGTGCAGAAGGTTCTGGAGAAAAAAGGAAATTAGAGGTCTTGAAGCTATAGCTCTTGAAAGGTCTGATTTTTATTTTGCTATCCAAACTAAAAACTTAAATGAGATGAAAATAGAAGCTGGTTCAATACCAAATAATAACCATCTTAGAGAGCAACTACATTACCTTAAATACGAATTATATCTCCATGAAATATAAAGACCAAAAAAACAGCAGAATGTTTTTGCTTCAAGATTACTAACCCAAAGGTCGTGGGTTCAATTCCCACCCTGGTCAGAGTTTTTCTCTGTCCTTGTGTGGGCCCAATTCCATTAGTAGGGCTAATGCTCAGATAGTTTACATGGGTAGAAAATAGCACTTCACATTACGCTCTAATAGTTAATTCTGTTGAAATATCAGTGCTACACGGCCAACGTTTGCAAAAACGTAACCCTTCCTTGTGACTGATCAATTAGTTGTCTGACAGATTGACTGACTACATGTAGTTGCCTGATTGGCTGACCAGCTCAAAAGTCAGAACACACTTGTAACCACCAAAAAACTACTCTTTCCAGGGAAGGCCACCATACTGGCAATCACAGCGATAAAACCCGTGTCTTGATTATTTTTTCAGGTTTCGTAAAAGAGGTGACTGAAAAAGAGCTTTGTTGATCCTACTTTTCTTGATTGACCTTACCTTAGTCAGTCTGTAACTTCTCGACATCAAGCCATTTCTGTTTCACACTGTGGTTCCAGTGCCACTTACTCCACTTGCATAGTATCCACAAGTGTTTCTAGAAGCTTCTTTAAACCATTTTCCACTCGATCCCATGCACCAATCAGCTGCCTGTAAAATAAATGATTGACATGACTGATAGCCTTTACTTTAACAACTACGACTGGTTGAAACTTTGTAATCTTCTCCAGCCAAGGATGGTAAAATAATTATGATCCCATCTCACCACACTAAAAAGGTAGTTTTTAATGGCAAGGATGACAGGAATGCCATGCCAACGAAAACGCCACTTGTGGCCCACTGCCACCAAGAACTAATGTCTATGAAAAACTTTAATAATAATGATAACGTTGAGCTCAAAGATGATATTATACAACTCCCACTGGTTATTTGACAACAACAACAACAACAACAACTTTATTACCCTTTTTCTTAAACCCAAGATTGAAACGTTCATTCTCCTGGCTAACTAGTACCATAGATTTCTTTGTTGGGTAGTCATAAGAATTGGTGTTATATCAAGAGCAAACCTGTTAAGCTGATAATTATAGTCATTCTCGATACCTGCCTGACTGACATTGAAATTGTGAGGAGAATTTACATGTGATCACTCCTAGGAGTCAAAGGGTTACACAGATTATAATGAAGGAATTGAACTAATATAAAAAGAAATGGCTTCCTTAAATTAATAACTAAGAAAGCGAAAGTAAGTAAGAAGACAAGCTACAAAAGTACTGGGAAGGGTTACGTTTTTACAAACGTTGGCCGTGTAGCACTTTATATTTCAACATAATTAACTTTTGTAGGGTAATGTGAAGTGCTGTTTTCTACCCATGTAAACCATG
>OX421458.1:10541243-10551243 GCA_949126865.1 Montipora capitata | reverse complement strand
CTGATAGACTTCCCTAAGAGACGATTGGCTGTATTTATGCCAGACTCGGCCTTGCAATTAGTTCTGCTGTTTCCAGGACTGCTGATTAGGTGCTGAAAGTCCCAGGTCTTAGCCAATGTAAAGCCCGCTGCACATGGTGAGGAAAGAGATGAGTAAACTGCCTTGCAAGGTGGTTTACTCAGCCGTTTCCTCACGTTTGCAGGGAAATTTTGGTGATAAATTCGCATCGCGAGGCCGTGATGACTAAATCAAACATGTTTGATATTTTTGGCCTTGCGAGGAGAATTCCTCACTGTGTGCGGCCACCATGAGAATGGAGGTGAGCTCGGTCAATCAAGCATTCAATAAAATGCATGGCATTCTCACATGGCATCAGTGGTGTTGGAATTTCTTCCTGAATAAATCCTCTGATGCCATCTTGAACCACTAAAGTCATGTGAGAATGCCATGTATTTTATTGGATGCTTGATTGACTGAGCTCAGCTCGATTCTCACAATGGCCGCACACAGTGAGAAGTTTGCCTTGCAAGGCCAAAATGAGAGGAAACGGCTTAGCAAACCGCCTCATGAGGGGGTTTGCTCAGCCCTTTCCTCACTGTGTGCAGCGGGCTTTACAAACTCTTTTGATGCGAATTGTGGGCCATTATTGCTGACGACTTGGTTAGGTATACCATAATTGGCAAAGTGACTTTTAAGCTTTAGAATGGCGGTACTGGCTTTGGTGTCCGGTAATCTGTCATACTCCCAAACGTCGCTGCAGTAGCAGTCAACAGTAACCAGGTAATCTTTGCCATCAATGGCAAAAATGTCTCCAATTTTTCTTCTGTGGAAGACAAATTCAGTTTGCCAGGAGGCATAATGCCAGGAGTCATAGCCATCATGTTAGCCAAAATAGTTGAAGTCATCATTGCAGAGGAATGGTGTTGTGTCGCACCACTAGGTTCTTCAACCTCCGTGTCCAACATTAAGAGATTTGCTCACAGAGAAGGTCCTACCAGTTTTAGTCAGGAAAGCACTCGCCTCTATTCACAGTCAAATAGCTCAGTACCATTGTTCACACGATTTCAGATATCCCATTTTATGCCCTGTTTTATTGAAAATCCTCCAAGCTCAAACTTACCAAAAAAACATTTGAAACTATCCATAAACTAGTTAATCATTTGAGAATCACACGCACAGAGCAAGTGAGGCATTCTACAGTCAGCCTTCGCTGCATGAACAAGTTTTGCTTCGTTTATTGTTATGTTGTGCTAAAAACATTTTATGCCTTTGTTAGGCTGTATAATTATGTTAGTATTCATTTCCATTGTAAATAGTGTTTTCCAATAAGAATACTCTAGAACCCCAAGGGTCACACCACTGTCTTGGTCGGGGGTACACTTTCCCCTTTTTGTCCACTTGCTGGTTTTCAGGGGTTTTCATGTCCAGCTCTGATGTATTGCTTTTCTCTTTATAATAGAGTTGATGTATAAATGTTTTTGTATCTTTTCCAATGCTAAAGAAATGGCACGGTGCCTTGACTGGCCAACACACCTACATGTATATAACATCTAGCTCGAGAGTCCACTTGAGTAGCAGAGGGAAAATCTACGGGGAGTGTGAAGAACAGTCATGCTTAGTCACCTTAATTACATTTTTTCTTTTGTGACATGTTTCATTACGTTTCTGTGTGTTTTCATTTGTACAGTTCTAACTCTCTTATTTCAGCTTCATTAATGGATATTGAATTACTTGTATAGTTTAAGAAGACACGAATGAATTTCTAGTCTTGCAATAAACGTTTTCAAATTGACATCGAGTGGTAAATTTGCAAGTTAATATCAATCTCACCAAGACCATGGGTTGATGGTCTAGTGAAGCATATTTACTGTATGTACATAGCCCCATAGACACCACCCTTTCAGTTGTCAGAAGGATTGTGTAGCAGGTAGGCGCTTTTGTTTACTACTTGAATTATGTTGGTGCTATTGGATTTTGGGCATTATTTTCGATGGGGCTCTGGCTTCCCAGCCATGAGTCCCTAGCGCCTAGGGCCAGCAGATCCTCTGGCTTGGCATAGGGGGTAAGCCAGCCATGGAAGCAGTCTCCATCATGCTTCTCAGGCACTCAACCCACAACGGAAACTCAGTTGTTCAATGCAGTTAAATGCAATTTAACAGGGTTAGCAAATGAGGAGCAGATGTTTTGGTCAGCAGTGGTATTATGCACCTTGTGCCTGGCTTCCATGTGTCTTTCGTGTTTGTGATCTGCAGCGTCCAAGTGCATCTTAGTGGGTTGACGAATCCATTTCAAGCATTGGCACCTGTATTTTGGGCCTAGTTAGTTATTATTATCAACCTTCAGACTGGAGTGCACGAATGACTGCGAGTACAAGTTTTCTGTACTGGGCACGTGCGTTAGGTTTAAGGAACGAAAATTTTTTAAATGCATGTGCTCAGAACCAAGAACATGTACCCATAGTCATTCTTGTACTCCAATCTGAAGGTCGCTAGTGTTTCCCCTCCCGACCCTTCCTTTTTCCATCGATTTTATTCGTATGACGGGTGACCCTTCTCTCCCATGCTGCTCTCCCGTGCTGGGCTCATGGCTGCAGGGTTTGTACCCTTTTTAAGGCCAAAAAGTCAAGGATTTCCAAGGACTTTCCAGGACCCTACTTTGAAATTTCAAGGACTTTTTTTAGTAAGAATTTACCACAAACCAAGCAAAATTTGAGAACGTTATACTTTGTTTATCAACCGATTGAAATCGCAAGAGGTCAGAAGAAACTAAGCATTGAGCTTAAGAACAGGTTTGCTGCACTCGCCGATCTTGAGGATGAAATAGATCAGGACCCAGTGGAGTGTTCGTGGAATCGATTCAAGGAGTCGTATGCTGATGCTGCAAAGAAAACTGTTGGCTTTAAGAAAAAGAAGACCAAGAAATGGTTATCAGCTGAAACTTGGGCCAAATTAGAAGTTAGGAGGAAGACAAAGGAGAAGTTGTTGAATGCTAAATCGTCAAGGCAGATTGAACGAACACAGCAGGAGTATAAGATCAGAGATAGGGAAGTCAAGCGGAGTGCAAGAAAGGACAAGAGGAACTTTATCAAGAAGCTGGCTAGCGAAGCTGAGGAAGCAGCAGAGAAGAAAGATTTTGGAACAGTTTACAAGATCACTAAGCAACTTTGTGGCAACATCACCAATCACAGCATGCCAGTAAAAGACAAGCAGGGACAGATGATAACAACAGAAAGGGAGCAAGCTGCTAGGTGGGTGCAACACTTTGAAGAAGTCCTTAACCGGCCAGACCCAGAGGAACCAGCAGATCCACCACCTTCTGAATCATATCTTGATATAGGCACCAGCCCCCCAGGCACAGCAGAGGTTCGCTCGGCAATTGAAAACATGAAAAACGGAAAAGCCCCAGGAATTGATTCACTTCAAGCTGAGTTGTTTAAAGCGGACATTAATATAGCATCTAGGTTATTAACGGACCTCTTCTCAAAGATTTGGGAACAAGAAGTTATTCCAAATGACTGGACCAAAGGCCTTATATTCACGCTTCCAAAGAAAGGCGATCTCGGCAACTGTGATAATTGGAGGGGAATTACCCTACTCTCTCTACCAAGTAAGATATTTTGCAGGATACTGTTTAAGCGCATTGAAAACGCTATCGATTCAACACTCAGAGAAGAACAGGCTGGGTTTAGAAGAGGGCGAGGTTGTATGGATCAGATCTTTGCTTTACGAAATATCCTGGAACAGTCTCTCGAATGGAACACATCTCTTCGCATTAACTTTATCGATTTCCAAAAGGCATTCGATAGCGTGCACCGAGAGAGTCTATGGAAGATCCTTCAAGCATATGGATTACCTCCCAAGATTATCAACCTTATCAAGATGTTCTATGACAACTTCGAATGTAGTATCATCCTTGGAAACACCATTACAGAAGCATTTCCAGTAAAATCTGGAGTGCGCCAGGGCTGCATACTCTCGCCTATTCTCTTCCTTGTTACTATTGACTGGGTGATGCGTCAAGCAACTTCCCTGCGCTCTCGTGGAATACAGTGGACTATTTTCTCTCACCTTCAAGACCTTGATTTTGCTGATGATATTGCCATCCTTTCTTCAACACCTACCCATCTTCAGGAGAAATCAGACGATCTCAATACAAATGCCAAGAAAACGGGACTGATCATCAGCAAAAAGAAATCCAAAATTATGTGTGTCAACTCCGACGCATCAAGGCCAATCTACATTGATGGAGAGCCGTTGGAACATACTGAAGAGTTTACTTATCTCGGGAGTGTGATCAGTACAGATAACAGTGCCCAGAAGGACATCAAGGCTAGGCTTAACAAAGCCAGGTGTGCATTTAGTAGACTTAGAAACATCTGGAAGTCTAAGCAGTATAGCCTTAAGACTAAAGTGCGCATCTACAACAGTAATGTTAAATGTGTGCTACTGTACGGCTCTGAATGCTGGAGAATTGTCAAGAGGGACATAAATAAAGTCAATGTTTTTCACAACAGCTGCCTGCAAAGGATCTGCAACATCTTCTGGCCCAACAAAATTTCCAACAATGACCTGTACCAGAAGACTGGGTGCACAAGTATGGATCTTGAAATCAAGAAACGCCGGCTTAGATGGTTGGGACATGTCTTACGAATGTCGTCGGAGAGGATACCCAAGGTTGCCCTTAGGTGGACACCTGCAGGCAAAAGGAAAAGGGGAAGTCCCAAAACCACCTGGAGGAAGACAGTGGAAACTGAACTTAGTGAGATGAGTTTGTCATGGGGAGAGGCACAGGCAATTGCGAAAGACAAGACCCGGTGGAAAAGAGACATTGCTGCGGCCCTATGCCCCATTGGGGGCAATAAGGACTAATATATATACTTTGTTTACCTGAACATTTGTTTTCACTGGCTTCATTCAAGCATTAATATTTTTCATTCTTGATCAATAAAAAATCAAGAACTTCCAATGACCAAAAATTGATTTCAAGTACTTTCAAGGTCTTGAAATCGGACTTCTGGAATCCAAGGGTTTTCAAGGGTTTTCAAGACGCGTACGAACCCGTGGCTGGGTTGACAGAAGTTGCCAGCCATGGGAACGGTCTGCATCCAGGAGCTGGCTGGAAGCTCCTGGATGTTTCTCAGGCACCCAACTTCCACTTTGTAACTCAGTTGTTTATGTCAAATAGAAGACAGCAATAAAAAAATGGGTACAAACCAGGCCATTCAGAATAGTAGCAGAGATAATCAAGCTAAATGGACAGGTCAAACGGATTAAGGTTTTCATAATGTAGAGGTTAAGAGAGTACAGTACAGTACATCAATAAAGCGACTACCAAGGCCGTAGCCAGTATGAGGCTCAGTCATTTTTTTGTGATTCTTTAAAATAAAGGATGATTTCCAGTGTTGTCTTAAAAATGTACTCATCATAAACACCTAGAATACCTACGTAGAGAATTTAACCATGGACATTGCCTCAGTCATAATTTTTTTCTGGCTACAGCCCTGACTACAATGAACTAAAAAACACAAACAAACAAGAAATACACACACAAGCAAGGGGGAACTGAGAAACAGAAGGGAGAGAGCAAAATTTAAAGATGAATTATAATTCATTTCATTGGGAAAAGAAAAAAGAAACACAATTTATAAGAAGAGATTCACGCACGTGACTTAAATTTAAATTCTTCCTGAAGCGAATTTCAGATTTTAGGACCCAGAAAACGAATTTTAAATTTACCATAATTAGTTCTTACGCTTGGCAAGTAGTAAAATTTACTGCTAGCAAGCTAAGTCTAGTATTAACACCTACCAGTGTTTGTTCGGTACAAATGAGACAATTTTCATGTAACAGTGGATTCGTCTGTAGGCCGATCGAATAACGTGCATAATGAGTTGGGCGGCAGGCCAGTAGTCCAAATCACTGCTCAAACTCTTTTTCCCGTTTGCCACAGAGGTCTTTTCTTTCTTTTCTTCCCTCGTCTGGTCTCGTCTACCAACGTCTACCAAGGGTTTTCGCCGCCATCTTGGTTTCTAGGGAAGAGAGGAGATTGGAAGCGAGTGCAAAATGTACCAATCTGATTGGTCAGCGGAATACACTAAAACACCCTAGATTCTTTATGTATCATTTATTATAATGTATCGCAGTCTTACAAATTTATAAACGATGGATGTCAGACCTGTCGTCAGATCTATGGATGATGTCTTGTCTCTCCTATGCAGTCATGTTAAATTAGAAAGAGACAAAGGCATCCAGCAGTTAGAGGAGAAATTGAAAGATTCTTTGAATTTCACCTCTGATGCTCAAAAATTAGAGGATTTGCAAAACTCGTTAACTGCACTGGTTCAATCAAGTGATCGCGGCTGGGAAACAAAGCATGGGGGGTTGTCCGGATCAAAGGCTTTCATATTGAGTCATCTGGGCTCTGATGACTTCTGTGAAAGCCTGAGGAAACAAGCTCTGCGCCTGATGCACGATGACGAAGCACGAGTGAGGACAGCTTCAGGTGATTTCATTTGACATTTCATTGAGCAGCCTGATCATGCATTTCGATCATTGTTTAAAACTGATTGGTGCTGCCGTCAGCAAAAGTGTCTAGTCGTTGTAGCGCTGGAGCACTAATTGGGGACACTGTAAACTGAAATTAACGATGAAAGCAAATCAAGTGAAAGGTTGGTTTTTGAGGAGGGGGGGAAACCGGAGTACCCGGAGTAGAGAACCAACAAACTCAACCCACATATGACGCCGAGTCAGGAAATCGAACCCGGGCCACATTGGTGGGAGGCGAGTGCTCTCACCACTGCGCCATCCCTGCACCCTTAAAGATTGACTAAAGGAGACTAAATATCGTTTTAGGCCTAATTATTGCTCCTAATTAATTGAGATTAAGATCATTCTCGTCACCAGAGCCTTGGATCGACCCAAGGCTCTGGGAAACTCTATGCAGGAGAACATGCGCCGTAGGGTTCTTATAGCCAAAAACTGGCTATTGGAACCTTACGGCGCCTGCTCACTTCTTGCTCTAACATGAATGCACCAATTAGAAACGCTTTTGATTGTTCTTCACGAACACCAATGAGAAGACACTTTGTTTCAGGGTTCCCCAGAGCTCTTCTCTCGCTCAGTCAAGAGAAGAGCTCTGGGGTCGAGATTGGATTAAGATTAGGATTCAGATTAAGTTTGAGAGGAGAAATAATGTTTTAGGCCTCATTAAAAATGATATTTAATCTCAAATCCAACCTTTGTCGGTTAGTATTCAATGCATGGTGGAGTCATACATGGTTTTTTGGTGTTTAGTTTCACTGTTTCATTGTTCAGTAGTGCCCACTCAATGCAAATTATTTTTTTCACCTGTTTTACCTAAATTGGAATGTTTTCATTTTTGGGCTTAAATAGGAGAGGTCCTTGGTGCTCTCTGTGTAAGAAAAGGACCAGTCATTTTTGTGGCGTGCCAAGAGGAGATTTTGAAAAATGTTCGTGATAATCTTGAGAGGCGGCTACCTGAACCTGAGGATGTGGTGGAGGGACTTGTACACAAACTGACAAGTGGAGAAAACAGTGCTGGAATGGAGACAGTAAGTGTGACGTTCAATCGGCGTCAAAATTGTCAAGACACTCTTATCCTTCAGAGTCGATTTCAAGCTCGGTGCGCAAATGGCCCCCTCCCCCGCACCCCCGGGACAATGTTGTGTTGTTCTGTTTTCTACGAGCCTTGTCGACAGCGGTACAACATTGATTAGGGTGGGGGAGGGAGGGGTATCCCGGAAACGTACTTTTTGGACAAGTTTTCTTTGCAAACAATGAATGTGGCGTTGCCAGTGTGCTCTGTTGGCAACTGTCTCAACTAATTTTGTCGCCGATTGTTGCTATGTATTTAGCATCACCATCACCATCACCATCATTAGCATTATAAGCATCATTATCATCATCATCATCATTGTCAGCATCATTAATTTGGAAAAAGTCAGTGTATTTCTGATTTTTTTCATCAATTAATGATGATTATGATGAGGATGACTATGGTGAATACAATTCACCCTCATCAGTATTAATTTTGGAAAAAGTCAGAAATAAGCAAAAATATTTCCTTTTTGGGGGATTTCAGAGCATTACACCTTCTGGAACAAAGTTACAAAGTATAAAGTTTACTTAATAATGGAATGCAACATGATATTACATGTATGTATGTTGAAGCTCCGCATGGTAAATTTTGTTTCTTACAACAGAACAAAAAAGCTGATGCTATTCAGATATTTCATGATACAGCAGGATGGAAACACTTGGAGACAAGTATGAGGTTCGTGATACATGTTGAAAAAATGAAAATACGTAAATTCATAGTTACTAGGATCAGCGCTTCATGGGCTTCAAGTCCAAATTTGAACTTGTATTGCTTGGTCAGAAAAAAAGTGCCACAGTTATGGTGTACTGTACTGCTCAGGGCACTGGAGTTGTATCCTATTCTCTAGGGAGGGGTTCATGGGGGGGGGGGGGGTGGTTGTCACAATTGGGTACCTTCACTTTTCCTCTTACAATCGCAAAATATATACTTACATTTACCTAATATCAATACTGTTGTTGTCTTTATGTTTAAGGTGTCTTCAGTCTGTGATTGAAGGTTGTGGCAAGCATTTTAATGAACACATCACACAGAATCTTCTCGCTCTGATATTCCAAGCTCTGAATCACACCAACAGATTTGTTAGAGAGACTGGGTACCAGCTTTGTGCATCACTTGTGCGACTGGGAAGACAACAAGGTTGAAATTTATGAAAAACATTTCTCAATTTAAAATTTTAGGATGTTTCTGTTTTTGCTCAATTATCACATTTCTGGGTTAGTGAGCAAACTCCTCTGGCATTAGACGGAGTAAAATCTAATAATGTTTCAAAATTGCACGCATAGACTTTATTTTCTTTGATTTCTTCTAGACCAAACTTCAGAAGCTGCAATGACCGGTGAAGCTGATGTGGAGGATAATGCTATTCTCAAACATGGAGAGCAGTTTGCGGATTATTTGAAGAAAGGATTGTCCGATAACTGGAGCCAGGTAGCGCAACAGAAATGCAGGACCTTGCAAGTATTAAACTGTTTGAGATGACATTGACTGATGTTTCAACAACCTAAGCAGACGTCATCTTCAGAGTCAAAACTGTTACACACAGATTGACTGTTAAAAGTCAACATTTAACAGTAAATTAACAGTAAACACTTGACTCTAAAGATAAGATTGCTTCCACTCAGGTTGTTGAAACGTCAGTCAAGGTAATCTCAAACAGTCCTTCTCGGGACTACACTCACCCGGACGATTGTACTTTACTTAATTATGATATGACCCCTGGGTCCAAACTATTTACGAAAACCAAGTTTTATTTGTATTTTCCTTTGCAAGTATTATTAACACATTAATAAGTAAAGATGGAAAATTCAAGTGAAAATAAGTTTTACTTGTGAATATATATTTCCATTTACAACAGAACCATTCACTATTATTGACCGTGATAGTCTAATTATAACTTTTGAAACTTGCTTCTTCTGTTTTAAAAATAAATCACTGACTTGTTAATCAATAATTTTTGTTCTGAAAGCCATATTATGACTGGATTATGGGTCATAGACAGTCTGACAGAAATGAAAAGGGATACTATTCATGAATATTAGTTTGTCTAAGTATGTACACTTTCAAATGTCTGAGGAAATCTAGCAACTAAATTTAGTTTCACTCTTTTCCATTTTATTGAATAGGTTCGACTTGCAGCATCTGTGGCCACACGAGAGTTCTTACAGACATTACCAGACAATGAATCAAGAGAAACATTTTACCCCAAAATTTTGCCAGCCATGTGCCTCAACAGGTATTTTCTTGAAAAAGCCAAAATGAAGTCTTGTAATGATTCAGGTAATGTTTATGTCGAGAAGCCAATCATCATCATCATCATTGTTGTCATCATTGGTACTGGAAGGTACATGTAAACATTAATTTTCTTTTGGGATGGGGCACCTGA
>OX421458.1:10511243-10531243 GCA_949126865.1 Montipora capitata | reverse complement strand
AGTTAAATTTTTCGGTAATTGTGAAGAAGAGCTCCCCAAAAAACCTGTCGGCCGACAGTTGACCGACAGGTTACCGACAGCTAACCAACAGCTAACCAACAGGTTACCGACAGGTTAATAAAAAAGAAAAATTGTGGTAAAAACGAGCAGTTAACGTGACATTCCGTAATGGTGATGTATGACTCGACAGACTTCACCTACTTACCGATCAACTGTTATCAGTTGTTATCAGATGCGTATAGGATATATCACTTGCGTAATTTCTACACAACAGACAATCTAAGAAGCGCATTGGAAGATAATTTAATCGAAAACTCAGCTAAAAACTCTGAAAACCATAAGCTACGTATCAGTTTGTCCCGCCGACAGGTTACCCACACGTTACCGACAGGTTGCCAACAGGTCACCGACTGTCGGCCAACACTTTGGCCTCAAACATAACACAAACCGTCGGCCGACAGTTGGGCAACAGTCGGCCGACTGTTGGCCGACTGTCGCCCAACTGTCGGCCAACAGTTGGCCAACAGTCGGCCGACTGTCGGCCGACAGTTGACCGACAGTCGGCCGACAGGTTTTTTGGGGAGCTCTTCTTCACAATTACCAATTTTTCAATCAAGCGTATTTTAGTGCATACAGTTTCTTTTCGGTACATGCATGTATGGTTTTTATTAGCTTTAAATTTGTTCTCATTTTAGGTATACAGGAATTCAGAAGGGTCCTGCAACTTTTGGAGTGATCAAAAGACTTAGAGACAATGATATGGAACTACATACCAATAAACAGGTCTTGAAATTATGCTTCTCAAAATTATTATTGCAGTTAACCGTTTTTATTTGTGCAGCATACCTGTCATAAACAAAAAAAAGGGTATAAGCTCCTGCTCAAGGAGCTAGATTTGCTCTGGACTACTAGGCTACCCAATGCAAATTCTAACCATTGACCAATGCACTGACATATAGTTAACAATTTTCAAGACTGGTTTAAGTTCTGACGTTTTTTTTCAATGCTCTAAAGATTTGTCCTAATGCTTGTGGTTCGCTAATAGACATTAATCTTGAGAATTTATTGTCCTGTAATCATGAATTACGTACACGTCGCAGTCATCTTTTTAAATATAAGGACCGGACCCAATGGCCAAAATAGACACTTTAAATTTTCTTTCTTTCCAAGAACTATTGCTGAATGGAATACCCTCCCAAGTGACGTAACGGTTGTAAATTCTAGTTCTCTTAATATTTGTAAATCGAAAATTAGTACCATTCCATTTTAATCTTTATATTTTTAATGTTAATATCTTTTTATTTATTTATTTATCTATTCTTCTTCTTCTTCTTATTTATTTATTTTTATATTGTACATATTGACAGTTGGTGTGATATCTTTTAAGGTTTTACCGACTCTAATAAATGTAGATGTAGAATGTAGATGTAGATGCTCTGATGCTTTGGCCTAAGATAACATTTTCGTCATCTCTGGTAGATGTACTCTTGTGGTTCGCTTGCTCCTAAAATGAAGAGAGGTGGAGGTTGCGCAGACCACTTATTCCGACGACCACCTCAACCATGGGAAAGAGCTGATGGGTGAGGAAATTAACTTTAATCCACAAAGGAAATTCTTTTGCATTTTACATCAACAGGGCATTGTATAGACCTTTTTGCAGATACGGCGGCCATTTTGATTTCTATTGTTGCAGAACACATTATGGGATGCTCAGGGGGCAAATTAATATGTATTTGCCCCCTGGGCATCCCATAATAGCTATTTGAAACAGTAGAAATCAAATTGGCCGCCGTATCTGCAAAAAGGCCTATGGTCTTCGCTCTAATTCTGAACTTTTGTTAGTACTCCTGTCGATGAAAAACGAAGAAGACACTTGGTGAAAGGGCTTTCACTGCTGCTGCACCATCATTCTGGAATAAATTGCTGAGTGCAATAAGGGAGGAGGCTAATTTCAAATGTTTAAATCTAAATTGAAGACGTTTTTATTTAGAGAAGCTTATGCTATGTATAGCTCTTGATATTCTAGACTTTTATTGACCTTTTTAACTTTTTAATGTTTTTAGCTTTGTTAACTTTGTAAATCACATTTGATGCTAACTTGCGCTATAGAAATATCAATGATTATAATTATTAATAGTTGTTGGCTGACATACATGTATTCTTCCGATCGGAATACTGGAAGCTGTAATCTGTCTTTGATTACTTTATTTAAGGAAAAAAGTTGTCGACTTCTCTGACTGAAGAAGTCAACGTGTTTGTTGACTGTCAGTACCGTACAGTGTACAAGTTTATTGAAACCATTATCCAATGTTCATGTATCCAACATCAAGAATGAAAATTCAGTTAGTGTACTCGAATTTACGTTATTATGAAGGCCTGCCGAAGCTGATCCAAAGGCACAATATTTGGATATTCCTGTATGTCCAAATTTTCCCTTGTGAATTTCTGGAAATCTTAGAACCAGAACAGTTAACACCTAATTGTGAGTAACCTCTGTACTCTGGCTGTGTCAGTTGTCAGTGCTCAAAAGTGCAGAGTGTTAAATTAATTTAGTAAATTATAAATTTCAATGTTTAATGATGTGTATCATACTTGACCTGCAAGTACTGTATACTGTAAGAATGGCAAAAATTATTTTTTAAAAACCAATAACTAAACTACATGCATGTATAATAGAGTGTTTTCACTCATGTTGTCATCAGTAACCATGTTTTTCCACTGAAACAAAAGAAAACGTTTGCATGATAATAAAGCTCAATTCCCAGAGGATTAGTTTTGGACATCAATATGCATATGGTTCTTTTGTTTAGGGACCCCAATATGGCTGCTGTGACGTGATGTGAAAACACTCAATATGTTTTTCTCTGTATCACATCTTTCTGTAGCTGCGTGGATTTAGTAGCAGAGCTGTCATCAAATGTGCAGGCACATAAAGAAGTTATTAGCGTAATCCCAGTTGTAGCAGAGGCCACCCAGTACAAACATTATACCCAACATCTACATCTTATGGAAACGGTGTGCGCACAGGTAAGTGGCTCTTCTATAGTGTAAGTCCCTTGTACAGCTTTGTTTTTTGTCACTTTAGTAGCATAGACAGTCAGGAAAAGTTACATAAGTTTGTGCCTTTTCAATTCTCATAGCTGTTGTGCTAACAAGTGTACATTACAGTGTAATTAAACACATACAAAAAATTTAGTGTGCAACTTAGTATTTGCCATGTCGAGAAATTCTGTAATCAATTATTAAGTTAATTCATTCGCTAATGAGATACGTCATAGCAACCTCATAATGCTATTGTAAATTCTTTTGTTAGCTGTGGACCTAGCTGACTTACTGGGTAAACATCAAATGGTTTCTCATACTTTATGAATTATCTGTGCATAACATAACAATGTAACTTCCTTTTAGGATTCGAATGCAATTCTTGTATTGTCTTGCACTAAAGTCATCAATAAAGATGTTTGATAACAGTGAACCAAAAATCCACAACTGACAAAACATCATTTGCTTACAAAAATTAATACGATTTTATTATAATTATCTTTTTTTATACTCCCAGAATATTGTGTTTCTGATTTGTCAATAATGTATGGCATTGCATAAATTGTTATAAAGTGCAATACAGAAGTTGCTATGGAACATGTAGCGATGAAATAATGTTGTAGAGTATAATAAATAAAAAATCACGTGAACTTGCTTGTACATTTTGCGATTTATGGTCAGTTATTGTGATGTTTTGAAACTTCTCAAATTGCACAGTCATAGGATTTTGACCTCTTTCAAAACATTACTCCTGCCAATAAAATAAATTAATCAGGAAATGCACTCATGTTGGTATGATTTCCTATAAATATATGGTACATGTATGTTGCAAAATTCTGTTATTTGGTTTGTTTTTGTTTCTCTTATTCACAAGTTACCAGTAATAGCCAAAGGGATTGGAAAGAATCAGTTTAAACGATACTTAGAGCTGTTTATTGATTCAATATTTTACAGTTTGGTAAGTTATTTATCCATCACTTTCATAAAATAATGGTGGCCAACTTTTACTGTGATAATACTATTCATATTTTGTATTGATTTTATGTTTAACTTAGTTTGTCCTACTGTCCTCATTTTCAGGAGGCTAATTTGCAAACCAAACAAAACAGTAAAGTAATTATTTTGAATTGATTTTAAATTCACACCTAAAAGCGCCCCCAATCGCTGGATCGTCTAGCGTCAGCAAGAGTAAAATCTTAAAGTCTTTCTCACAGCTGGGGAATTATTACAATGTAGGAAGAAACTTGACAGCCGAAAGAAATTTCCAAAAAATGACACACCCAAAGCAGCAGCTGACCATTTCAACATACTTAATCACTCCAGCCAATTGTCTGTTGGCTTTCTTTACCAAGTTAACATAGAGAGCCAAAAAGAGATTGAGAAAGTGGCACCTTCTACCTTCAAAACAATAGATGCTTTGCATACCATGAATTTATTTCTTTATTTTTTTTTTCTGTGTTCATTAGTATGCTAATACAAAAACCCCTTACAACTCCTACTTTATTGATTTGCTCTGACAAATGGCCAGTGGTCAAAACATTACCGGTAATCATCTTTTATCATGTCATTAAATTTTGACACAACTAACTTTTGGTGCTTTTACTCAATGCAGCACCAGAGTTCCCTTATAAGAAAACCCTTTTGATTATGTGCCATCTACAGTGTAAATTAAGACAAGTTCACAAAGCTACATCCTTTTTTAATACAGGAATAAGCATCCCTTGAAAAAGTCCAAGTAAAGAACATAAAAAAATACTTTACACACAATGTTATTTAGAACTTGAAAATTATAATACAGTGCGACTGATGATTATAACACATAACAGTAATAATAATAATAATAATAATAATAATAATAATAATAATAATAATAATAATAATAATAATAATAATAATAATATTTTATTACTGATTTTGATACTGTTGCAAACATTTAAAATAAAAGGAATTGGCAATTTTGCTAAGAATTATTTTACAATTCAAGGGGAAACTAATAAATGAACAAGGTTAGTTAGCTTCCAAAAATCAAACAGATCTTTTTGGAAATCAAACAACCCCTTAGTCTGGCTAATCTACAAAGCTTGGTGAACTTTGAAATTCATTTTGTGGCCAGAGAGCAATTTTAAACTCCAGCCAACTTTTAGGAATGAAAGGCAAAATTTTCAAAAAAGGGTTGATGCACTCCAAGATCTAGATGCCTTGGGTTGGAATATTTTTCTCTCTAGCACATACATATACCATTATTTCTGCACATTTTTTAAAATCAATTTTCTCCCCCAGAAAAGTGATAATGCCCTGACATCAACAGCTGCCTCAGAATGCCTCTCACAGCTTAGCAAGATGCTAGGACAATCAATCTTGAGAGGGAGGATAGAAATGCACAACCCAAGGTAATCCATGGATTAACTGCATTAAAATCTTCACTCCTGTACTGGTCTCGTAGATGTGTAAAATCTGGTATTAGATAGAGTAAAATCTATAAGTGTTGTTCTTAGAAGGGTAAACTTTAAGGTTAAGTAAATTATTGAGACTTACCGATAGTAAAGAGATTGAAAGTCTTTTGTGTTGATGGCAATAGATCTATAAGGTAATTGATTATTCCTTAGGTTTTAATTACAACAGCTGTGTGAGTAATTTATTAACAAACTCAAAGAAATCTTTGTGCAGTGACCACGTGAAAACATTAATTTTGGGTACATGAACATGTAAATAAATATTTCACAGCAATAGACTTACAGCTTACTAGCAGCTTTTTGGATACCAGTAATATAGCCTCAAGAATAGGAATGGCCTCCCAAGTGTAAACCTAGAAGCTAGAGGTTTTTGGGGCATTGCTTGTACAAGATAGCCTTAAATTGGAGAGGTGTCAAACTACTCACTAATTGCCATTCAGCAAATTTCCTATCTTAGTCCACCTTACAGCGGTTTAATCAAAGGACTATTAATTTTTTTGACAAAAAGTGCGATTTAATTTGCTTTTAAAAATACAGTAGAATTTCCAATTCAGACTGTGTACGGAAATTCTATGAAAATCCCAACTTTAACTCATATAATTATACATGTTTAATTAGCATACGAAAATTAATCTTATCGTTCTGAGCCTGCTTTTTAAACAAAGATTAACTTACAATGTAGGCTATGGCTTTCAACAATCATTCTTCAGTGATTGCTAGAAGTGAATTTTAATTAAATTCTCCCTTGTCCTTGCCTGGTTGACACTGTTTCGACAATGAAGAGCCTTCGTACGTGCACATGTATATGCGAGGATTGGCCAAAATGGAAATGTCTTGGAATAGCGATGTTTCTCGTGACGTCACGCATTGTTATTAATATGCCAACCAGAACCTAATTGGCTGTTGAAACAATCACTTTTGTTCTGTGGTTGGCAAATTTGAATATCAAAAGAAATGTGACGTCAATGTTTGTAAACAAGAAATATCGCTATAGGCTTTTCACTCTGTATAGTATTGCCCTGGAGGCTCTTAATGATTTTGCTCTTGTTTGCAGTTACCTTAGTGCTTTGGATCAGGCTCTTCAAGTTGGGACTACAGCGATATAATTATAAAAACTGTAAATACTGGTACCTCTTTCTACAGAGGTCAAGAGCTGCACTCTTTTTCGTTCAATTGAGTAATGGACCAGAGAAAACAAGGTTAATAAAATATTTGAAATGCAGCAGGCTGTCTGGTAGAATAAGTTTCACTAAATTGACCAATCACATGGTGCATACTATGTGAGAGAGAGAGTACTGTGTATGACAGCAGACTGTTCTGTTGGATAAATTATCATGATTCATTAAATTGACTTACAATTCATAATTATGTTGTGTACTATCTAAGGGATTTAAGATCATTTTTACATCAAATATTGCACTAAAATACATGTAGTTTTTTTTTACCAAAAATGGAAGATTTAATATAAGTTTATTTCTTGCCTGCTTTGCAAGCCTGTTTGATTAAAGCCAATTGGCACTTTTCGCCTTGTTGTCTATCTCATATCTAACTTTACTATTTTTCTGTTTTACCTATTAAAATAGTACAAAATTGCTATTAAAATAAAAATAAATAACCTCATTATACAAACAGTGCGTACAGTAAGCGGCATATTTTACATTGTAATAAGCTGTTCTTAAAAGAACCGTACGCAGTGTGAAAAATAATGAAATAGACAATAAATTTATCATTTTGTGACATAGTTTTGTTGTGCATGGTGTTTCAGGCAGTCCTTCACCCTTCATAGAGCTTTTATGTGCAGCATTTAATATATAGGTTTTCTTCTGGTTTCATCACTACTAAAGATCTAGAGTGTCTAATCGGCATGGGTGGGTGGGTTGTGGGTCCGAGATCCTCCATGTATACACGTTATGTATACATACTTTTAACTTTAACTCTTAGGGCAATTGCAATTTTGGACTGAGCACTGTCATGGTCGCATAAAGAGCCCTGTGATACTCTGTGCTATAAAAATGCCCCTAATGGCAATGTGCCCACAATAGACCAATTTCGATAATTATATTAAAATTCAGTTCAAAACAAAAGGCATCAACTCAAGGCTCTGGGGAATAAACTCATACAAATCCTTATATTAATTTTATTCCCCAGAGCCTCGAGATGATGCCTTTTGTTTAGGACTGAATTTTAATATATCGAAATTGGTCTATTGTGCCCACAATACTCTTTGAGATTATCTGAGTGTGTCGTTCTTTTTTTCTTTAATCCTACGCTTTAATCCTACGCTGGAAATATCTTTTAGGGATTCGTTTCTTTGTTGCTGTTTGATGGTCGGCATCTTGGATAATCAGATGTGCTTGAATTAATTTTTAAAAAAGTAGAGCGTGAACTGGTCCCTTTTGTAGTGCATTTTTGTGTTTAAAGCCGTGCAAACAATAATGTTTGGCGTACTGCATCAATTTCCACCTAAATTCACAGTTTAACACTTTGACGCCCAAACCGGCCTAAACCAGCCAGACTTAGTATTTTACTCTGTCTAACGCCAGACGATTTTACTCGTCAATGGGGAACCCTAGGGAGTCAATGGGTTAAACTTCTTAAGTGTGTGCTGAAGTTGAATCCTTAAACACACACTCAAAACGAGGGCATAGCCCTGGCAAACATTTCATAATTATTGTCATAACTGTAAAACTAGAAAGAAAAAAAGTAACTGAAAGCTGCACAGGAGTACCCCCTTAGGACTCCTAGGAGTGACACTAAATAGATTTTACTGTGTCTAACACCAGACGATTTTACTTGACAAAGGGGGGCAGTTCAGAAGTCAATGAGTTGATGCACTAATTGAATTGTTTTTAAAATATGGTACTATATTCAAATGCAAACAAATGTTAACTTTAGCAACAATCAAATAGCTGAGCATGAATATCACTGTTTGGAAATGTTTCTTTTCTGCAATATTAACCCCTTTCACCCTGAACCTGCATTAAATCGTCTGGGCCCGGTTGTTCGAAAGCCGATTAACTTAATCCAGGATTAGGGTAAACTTTTGCCTCATATTTTCAACTTTTTGGTGATAGTTTCTTTTGCTTATTTTTGTTTCTCAAAATTGACTTCTTCTAATGTAAGGTTTTGCCGAATATCAGCGTTGAACAACATTTGGGAGTAGAGAAATAAACTCATTGGTTAACTGTTAATCTGGGATTAGCATTAATCGGCTTTTGAACAACCGGGCCCTGGAGTTAGAAAGAGTGAAATCTTTGAGTCTCATTCTGAGGAGGGAATGGGTTTAATAAATATTCAGAGTTTGCATAAGTATTATTTTCAATAATAATAATAATAATAATAATAATAATAATAATAATAATAATAATAATAATAATGATAATAATAATAATGATAATAATAACAATAATAATAATAATAATAATAATAATAATAAATAATAATAACAACAACAACAATAACAATAATAATTGCCATTCTCATCGTGTTCAATTGGGATGTGCTGATTCTGGATGTCTGCGTTGTGCCCACAGTATCAAGGGCAGCATTGCTGTGCATGGCATGTGATCTGTTTTGCTACCTCACAGCAGCATTCCACTTACTCATGGTAATTACTACAGTCATGTAGTATTAACAACCCGGAATTGTAAAAACAATATTAGCTCTCTTTTTTCTTTCTCACCTTAACATTTATATTTGAGTGACCTAAAATTTTTGATACATGTAGGATGTGTTCTATCAGAAAAAGATGCTGTTTAAACAAATTATTTTGAGCTGCAATACACCTTATTCCAAAATGGCCGTCATTTAAGTATTCTTTTGTTCGCTTGCAAACTACAAACTACTGTAGTTCTTGTTGCCTCATTCTTAAACTTTAAATTCAAAAGAATATTTAACATTATTGAACGAGGCAACAAGGGCTAATTACTAATGATGGCCACTTTGGAAGGAATAAGGTCTAACGCAGCCAAGTAATATGGTACTGTTATCTGTATCGTTAGTGGCTGCAATTCTGAAGGTTTAGAAATGAAAAGTGCTGCAACTTTTAAAAAACAAAATAAATGAAATTTAAATTGAAGAGAGTAATGTAACTCATTGACTCCTGAACCCCCCCCCCCCCCCTGACTGATTATTAAAATTGCCTGGTGTTAGACAGAGTAAAATCTATAAAGTCTCACTCCTGAGATTGCTGTCAATGGGTTAACCCATTGACTCCCAGGGGTTCCCATTGACTCCCAGGGGTTCCCCATTGATGAGTAAAATCGTCTGGCGTTTGCACGAGTAAAATACTGGCCGGTTTGGGCAACAATGGGTTAAAGAAGGCCTAATTTTTGAGTGGAGGTAGAGGCTGTAAAGTACATGTAAAAAACAAAATGTTATTAATTAAAATCTGAAATTTCAAAATTATTTTACAACTGTGATAGTTTGAAGTAAAAACTAACGGCAAAAAAGTTGCAACGTTTTGACCAAACTTCGGTCATTATCAAGCTGAAAGTGAGGTAAAAATTTTTTGCATAAGTATAAATATAAAACAAAGAAGTAAAAGTAATAATGTATAGTATGAAAATGTAAAAAAGGGGTGTTAAAAAAACATGGAAGAGTAACATAATAGAAATGATTAAAAAACTTTCACACAAATTGAGTCTGACTGTACATTGAGACTTGGTCTCAGTTCATTAATAACAAACATTTCATAAATGAGACAGTCAAACTTGTTCTTGTACTTTCTTAAGATGGTAAAATTCTTGGTAAGATCATTGGACCCATAAGAATGTTTCACATGGAAATGTGTTCCAATAGAGGAAGACGCATTCTTGTGCTCGTCTACACATTGATGCAAATGCCGCTGCTCGTAACCAACATAACCTGCATCACACAGGTCACATTTAAATCGATAAACAAGGGATTGATGGTTGACAATAGACGGCTTAACTTTGCGCGGTTTCAGATTCAGTATTCACAATGTGCCTCAGGAAGAAACTGTGTGAAGTCAAGCCGTCTATTGTCAACCAAAAATCCCTTGCTTATCAATTTAAATGTGACCTATGTGATGAAGGTTTGGTCAAAACGCCGCGCCTTTTTACCGTTAGTTTGTACTTTAAATTGTTTTAAGAAACCTTTACATTATAAGAATGGTGATAGTAAATATGAAATTTTCCTAATAATTATGTTATAATAGATTTAGCCAGGCCTAAAGCAGAGGGCCTGGATTATTTATTCTTACAATAACTTAAAGTGGCTTGAGCCTGTGATCCAATTGAAACCAAGTACACTGTACCTGGTCAGCGGCCAATTAAAAAAAAAAACAGCTGACCCCAATAAGCTCTAAACTTGAGCCCACCATATAGTCATGCAATACTGGTCAGTGGATACCTTGTTTTGACGGGCGTCAATTGACCATAACATGGATGTCAATTATCAAAGAAACTGATGTCTGCTGTAAACTACATGTAGTTGGAGTATGGCCACCTCGATGAGTCCACAACAATTATGGTCACATGATACTCGTCACAATGGCATACATGGAGGGGTGGACATATGTACAGTCATACGGTGGCCAAAACTAAATTTTCTCGCACAGATGGGTTACTAGATTTTCTTAGCCACGGTGCTCTGAATGCGCACCTTTGGCACGTGGAGCTCCGCTATAAGATTATTATTATTATAGTTCAAAGCAAAAGTGAGCAACTTGTGAAGCAACTTGAGCCTGGAAAAAAAATCATGGCACAGGACCCATTACGCTTCACTTACCCTCAATTGCACAACCATGCATTTGAGTCCCATCTAAAGCCTGGAGTTTTTCCTGAGCCTTCTCTGCACTGCTCAAGTTGCATCACAAAACTGCAAGGGTCACTTTCACTTCAGATGTGTAGACAAATGCCACTAATTGGATGCATGCAGATCTCAAAGTGTTCTCTTGCTCTTCTTCTCAACTTCAACATCACTTGTGTCTCAGGATACATACATGTACACCTTATTAAATGGTTTAATATAATAATATGTTTGGATATTTTGCGAGTTGTGTAGTATTTTTCCGAGCACCGAAAGGGAGAGGAAAAACACCAGCAATAAACAAAATGTCTGTATGTATTATTATGTGAAACCATTTTAATAAGGGATTTATTATTCCACTATTGTGCCATTTTCTAGTATTATGGTTTCTTTCTATCTGCACTGATGCAGAATGGTATTGATTGTATAATAAGGCATCACTGTGCGAATGACGAAAACAACACAGATGAGACCATCTCAATGTCCTTTATTTGATTGGATAAATGAAAATTCTTAATGACGAGTGATAAGCAATGACAAACTAAATTCTCAGGCTTTGCATTGTGTTGAAAACAATTTCTTTCATTGAAAAACTTCCATTCTGTCCGTATTTGCTCTGTTCTTAACCAGTCAATCCGGGACACTACAGTGTATTACCGTCTCATACGGTACTTTGCGCATTCTCTTGACCAAACAGCAAAATGGTGTAATAGTGGAATAATAAAGACAAATGAATTAACATCAACAAGTGTCCCAAATGTTGCTCCTCAAGTGAAGATAAATGGCTGCATTAATTTTACCCTAAGCTAAATATACACATGACTGGGTTTTACCCTAAAATTCTAACTTGAAGTAACCATCATCACCAATTTGAACACACAAAGCAATATCACCAGCTGAAATAAAATGTGAGAAATATGTATCGAACACTGAGAGCATGTGACTGCGGATATCTTGGGAATTGGTTGAGAGTTCTCTGGAGCTGGTATTACATCTGCAGCACATGTGATCCCACTACCATGGCACACTACTTCACAGGAAGGGCATACGAGTCCTCCTCGATACTCCCAGCCATTAGCTTCTACCAAAACCTTAATGTGTTGTCCTTCATGAAAACAATTGAATTTATAGCCGAAAACTAATACTTTAAGGGAGTTGTGCTCGCACATGTACCTATAGCAACCACCTCCCCAGTTTGATGCTGTGTAGCGTACACCACATTTTCTCCTTGTCCACTGCATTGTTTGCTCAAAACAAGCTGAACTGTTGCTGTAAGTTTCTAGAGCTAAGTTCTTGTCTTGTTCCAAATTATTGTGATGAGAGACACATGAAGATGACCTCAAACCTTTGCCCTCTTTTGTCCAGGTAAAGCCTTGATAGAATGGACAATAATCTGCGAGAGCAACTGTTCCTCCATACTGTCCCTCATTTCCATCTGCCCCAGGAATATAACCACTTAAAAAATTCTGATACTTTATAGGGAGACTTGCTCCATACTTGACTAAGTTACATTTTGCAACAGACCTACTGTCGATTGAACAGCCTGTTCTTCCATCAGAAGATTCTGTAGTAATGTTGCAGAAAGGTGCAATGCTTTGACCAGCATCTTTTTGTGCTTTTATCCATGCGCCACAACTGTTTTTAGCAAAGAGGCAACCCAAGTTCTTACCCCACAGTAATGGTTCTGCCATCTCATAGTTTACCTTATACCAACCTGTGTCCTCCATAAGAGCCAGTGTCAGCCTGGAGAACACAGAGTTCTGTGTGAATATGCCAGTCATACCTTCATTTTCAAATATACGTTTTTCCCAGTGTGCAAGCTTGGTTCCTTCTCCTCCTTGATTTTCAAGCTCAGCTCCCTCTAATGATGAACAGTTGAAGTGTTTTTGTGCCTCTTCCTTGACTCTGGGTGTTGCCATTACATGAATGGCATGGGAGACTGTTCCAGACCTTGTTAGCCAATTCTCTCGGGTAACAACTTTAACAGTCTGTTAGAAAAGAAAAAAGTTTACAAATGTATGTATACCACTCAGCTGATTTCAATAAGCGTCACTACTGTCTCAGAATACAGTCTGACAATTAACGCTGTAAAGTGAACTCCAAATGTTGCTCCTCAAGTGAGAATAAACTGCTGCATTTTACCCTGACCTAAAAATAACGCTAACCTTTACCCAAACCTTATTGTTGGAAATAGGTGGCAAATGCTTAGACTTAAAGGACACTTCGTTTTGGAAGTCAAAATTGGGTGTGCATCTACAATTTAGGGTCAATCCTAAACATACATGGTATAATTAAATTAAAATTACATGTAACTAAATTGGCTTCACCTTCCTCAGCTCAAACATCTGCAACCTTAAATTTTGAAACAGCTTTGCACAGTAAGTTGACACCAGAAATCTGATGCATATTATGTGGTTCAATTTTTTTCATGGTTTAAATTTTTTCAAATCAGTTCAATGAACCATGAAGCAGCAGAAACAGCAGAAACCTAAAACTAAGCCTAAATCTTCTGTTCCCCTTTAGGGGTCACTTCATTAAATTACATGACTGTATTAACTAGGTGAAGAAAATTTTCATACTTGGCTAAACTGTAAGTAATAACTTTATTCTGGGTTTTCTCCAAATCAAAGCAATTCCAAGGTTGCTGCCTAATGGTCGCCCGGTCGCCTGGGGCGCCTTATTTGTGAGCGCGGGCAACCACATTTCTGAACAGGTAGCCTGAACAAGCGTCTTACTTGATTCATCCTCACTCTCTTGTAAATATGATCCCAGCTGGAATTAATTAATTCTGGGCTCTTGAAAAAATGACTCGCACCACTAACTTTTAATGTTGGAAGCCCGAAGGGTTCCCGGACAATTTTCTTAGGCAGCAACCTTGAATTCTACATGTAGTTTTATTTTTAAAAGTCACATCATACTGTCTGTCACCTCAGCAAACTTTTCCTCCCTTTGGAAAAAGGGGAAAAATGGGGAAAGATCAAAGAAACCAACTGGGTTACCCCGTCAGAAACTACCCCTTCTTAGCACCACCCCCCCCCCCCCTGGGATTTTCAAGTCCGTCAATTGGTGAGGGGGGGGGGGGGGTGCACATAATAAATGGAGTGACCCTATGCATGCATTTAGATCAGACATCTAAAATCAACCACACTGAGAGAAAGATAATGACAAATGGCTAGGGAAGAAGAAAACCCAATTCACCTCTGGACTCCACTCGTGACGTTTGAGGGAAATAACATATCTCGGCAGTCCATTTCCAAGACGAGGGGTTAATGGATCACCCCTGGTATTCCTGAAGAAGGCAAACATGGAAGGCGAAAACCCCAGAGCGTGAAAGATTTCATGCTTTATCGTGGCAAGAACATCGTTGTAGCTAGTTCTGAGTTCTCTTGCAGTGACTTTGTCTGGGCAAATGTTTATAAACCCAACAACAGGGCGATCTAAGCCACTCTCCTGTTGACAGGCCGCAGCATACGCCAGAGTCTTAGTATTGTTACAGTTTGTATTGGCCAGTGCAGTAACGTAGAGAACAAAGTCCGTATCATCATGTCCTCTGCCCGCAGCAAATCTAGGCCTTGAGTCGTTTCCACAATTTCCCTCATTCTCGTCGCATACTCTACACTGATCCAAATCGTGTGCTGGTATCTCGATGGGGCCGCAAAGAAATCTCGTCTCATTACATCCATTTCGACAGAATCGAACTCTTCCAGGGCCCTTTCCGTCGCTGCTTTTCAAAAAGAAATTATTGTCGAGACATTTCCTCTGAAGAAGAATCTTTGGGACCGTTTTACGAACCTTTAACGTTTGACTAAAGTATTCACGAGCGTTTTGTAAAACATCTTTCATTCTGTATGGGTCTTCCAATCTGCTGATATTTAGAAAATCCAGCGATATTCTCAAAGGCTGGTCAATGCTGCGCCGCCTAATGACGTGAGTTGGCTCCAAATGAACATGACGTACCATTTCATCGTATTCGTGGATGAAGTAACTCGACAGAGAACTAAATGAGACCAAATCTAACAGAAGTGCAGATATGAGGTACTCGTTGACCGCCATATTGTGGTTTTGTTGAGCGGTCGGGTTGGGACTGGGAATGGGAATGGGAATGAGCTCTCTTCCCCAGAGCCCTCCGTTTATTTTGGTCACGTGGTCGAGACAAAACAGAAACATAGGGCTCTGGGGAGGTGGGTGTTATGATAGGCCATTTCGGAAAATACAATAATACTCTTTGCTTGTCCCCCCTGTTCAAAACTGTAGAAGAACTCTAACAAAACACAGGGAAGCCAAGACGGGACATGGATGGACAAACTGGTGAGGATTGAAATGGATTGAATTTGGGTAAATTTGAAAAACGACGGCCCACCTTTTTTCAAATTTATATCAGTCTATATCAAAATGTCATTTACACATCTGGAAAATCATTCTCAGTTGTTATGTGGCTGTGATTTTGCAAATGAAAGACTCTTGCTCTTCCAATTTGACGTTTAGATCTCATAATTAACTAAATTAAACAAAATTACCTAAAATAGCGTGACCTAGCCCCTTTAAGAGCGGCTAAGTTATGCGAGTGTGAAGGCATAAGTAAAATCTCAAACTATCTCATTGAAGTCGGAAAGTTGAAATGATGCAAGCAAGAGATAAGTGACTTGAAAACCATCCTTACGACCGACTTGCGGTTTCTTGGGCTGTGCCAGAGGGTCCAAAGATAGATAGATAGACAGAAAGACAGACATACAGACAGATAGATAGATCGATAGATAGAAATAGCTTAAATGTTAGGTAAGCCATGCTGATGAGGCCCAAAAGGCCGAAACAGCTGTCCATGGCTGCTAATTGACCGGGTGAAATGGTTGTGCGCATGCGTGATGTGTTGGCCACACCGGTTTGTTAAACGAGTTGGTGTTAGCGTGTGTCACCTTGCTATTATTGTTGCTTAAATATTTCTACTTTATATTCTATATTATATTCGCGCATTAAGCGAAAGTCGTCGCATCAGTGAATGCCGTGTCCTTGGGTAAGCAAAAGATATTACAGCTCCCTAGCGTAGTCTTTCAATGTACTTAATAATGTCCTGATTAGAGCACGAACCTTGAAAAACAAGAATTTGGTTTTATCAACGGAGTTGATAATGTAAATTGGCCACCGTACACAGATTCTAAAAGCTGACGTTTCGAGCGTTAGCCCTTCGTCAGAGCGAATCCAAGACCGATTTGACCGATTTGTCTTTCTGAAGCGTTTTAGCGGTCTAGAATTGTAAATCACTCATTAACTACAGAGGAGAGCGCTTAATTTGCTCCAGAGAAACGACAACCAAAAATACCTGAGGTACCAGGCCTCCGATGTCGAGACTACTTGCGATTTTTTTTTTTTCAATCCGACCTACCGACCCTATATCAGGAAACGCATTCGACGATAAAAGGAAAAAAGCGGGATGGCCTTTGGAACAGAAAATCATGATCAGTATGAATTATCAAAGAGAAATTTATAGTTCTAGAGATCTCATGACCGGATGAAAATCTCGCGATAAAGTCTTTTTATGAAAACGTTCAGACTGAGATTTAAGCTAAATTTTAAGATCATCTTTATTTTGCATTTGTTTGGTTTTGTTTTTGTATTTGCGACTTCAGTTCAAGAATATGTTAAGAATTTTATCAGGCTCAAAAAAAATTAAGAATTAACGTTCTGCTTCAGCCCCAAAATTAGACGTTGTTATAAAAAAATTATCTGTTGAACATTGCTTATTTCAACAGAGATTCGCACAAATAAACAGATCTCCGTTGCAATATCGACGTTCAGTTAGCTTCAGTAGCTTCAACTGCCTGAGGTTCGTTGAAGACTTAAGTATATTCTTAACGGTAGATGACTTTAGCAAAACGACGCGATCGGATAGTTGTCGTTGACAAGCGGTAGCTAAGGATACTGATAATGATATGAAAACAGCCAGCATAAAAAATGCTATTGTTTTATTTTCTTTCACAAAGTCACCGAGCTTTTATATCTCCATTCGTCGCTTAAGAATATCAGCACTTGCTTACTAAGCGCTGGAAAGTCATTCTTGGCTGGGGTTTTCGCAAGTCGCGTGAGATGAATTAGTTAAAATTCCGAGTTATTCTTCAGAATTGATCATATTTGTAGTATACGCGCAAACATGACAGTTAAATTTATAAGGATCTTTCTTGTGGCTGTTGTCCTACTAATGTCAGCAACAAATATTTTATTTGTGGTTGAAAACTGGAATTTAAGTCTTGATGGTAAAGCTGTAAAAGCGAGCGAAGAAAAAAAGCTATCTAAGGGAGAAATATTCTTGAACGAGCCCTCGACTTTAGACGGTGAGTGTCATTTGAATTACTTAAAGTGCTTTGCCACGTCATTGTCAAAGACGCTAAACATCTTGACTCAACTTCAAACCCCAATTATTATTTGGAAACATCGAACAAGTTCTTCGCTAAGTTGTGCGTTGTTGGCATTTCAGAAAAACCTGAGTAAACTTTCCAAAACTTATAAGGCATTGTTCACCAGACAGATTTAATTATAATATACTATTCAATATTCCGGCCGTAAAAATGTTTAAATCAAACGGTAAAAACTCAGGAATGAAAAGTTATTGCGGTTTCCACATCGCTGTTTAACAAAATCGAACAGTGTTGAAACCCTTTGCGGCCCGGGCCTTTCGAATAAACGCAGCTGTCTTGGAGATGGCTTACACGCAGAAATGATGCTATCGTAATTATGTATTTTTTAAAATGTTTTGGGCGTGAACGAAGGTAGATTTCACTTTAATTGATACGCCTTGATGTGAGTCTGTGAATAAACGTAGACGTCACGAATAAGTTGACCAATGACATCTACGACCGGAGTTCTTACAGTATCTACTGACGTTACACAAATCACTTGACTCTGAAGATGACTTCCGCTCAGGTTATCGAAACGTCAATGTCATCTCAAACAGTCCTTCCCAGGACTACACTCACCCAGACGGTCGTACTTTACTTAATTATGATATGACTCCTGGGTTCAAACTATTTACGACCATTTTTGGATACGATCTCCCGCGGTCGGAGAATCCAGCAAACAACTCAAAGGCGAAGAAGATATTGATAAACCACATCATTTCTTATGCTATATCAGATAATATGGATATACAAGTTTTCTCCAGCAAGGACAAAGCGTCTATTGTCGTCAACGGCGAATTGGTGAGTATGAAATCACAATAATTATTTAGGAAGTAACTAAACGCATTGGTTTAAAACTAATTTATTGGCGTAGGTTTTCCCTCATTTTCTCTTGGTTTTCTAAGAAGCTCTTTTCAAAAACATCAGTCAAAGTGTGCGAACATCGTGTATCTAGAAAATGTGTGGGGGTAATGTGAATACGCATGCGCGCACGTGTGGCGCAAGTACGAATTCGAACGTGCGTGTAAACGTGCAGGTTCATGAAAAATCGACTTTGGGGAACACAACACATTCACTTGCTAAGCAAAAAAAAAAAAAAGGATAATTGGAAGGGTTGTTGATTGTGTTGATTGTACATATGGATTGTAATTTAAGTGGATCTTTTAATTTCATCATCAAATGCCATGAATCGTAAGCCGAACTAACTTAATAGTTTTCAATTGAGTGTCAAAAGTAATAGACCTTATTCACGATAGCCGCCATGTTGGATTTGCTATTATCATGCAAATTAGCTACACACTTCTGAGGGGGCAAACGACACAAGTTCGAGAGGTTATAACGAACATCTTAGCCACACAGATGATTTGTTTCATGTTCATTGAATGTTTTTCACCTAAGTAGTAAAATAGAATGCTTACACAAGTTACTTCGATTTTTTTTACTGAAAAATTAGCAGATAACAAAGTAAGAAAGTCAAAATGTCGGAGGCAATCAAAAGATATAAAATTATTATAAAAGGTACTTAATTCTAAATTCTAAAATGTACTTTTAGCAATGTTAATTCAATATTTCGACGAAACGATTTTCCGCAATTTGCCTTTATTCCAATGTTTGCCCCCCAGACTAGGATAACACATGGCTAATTTGCATGACAATTTGAAAACCAACATGGCAGCTATGTGAATAAGGGCTATTAATTGGGCTATTAGCGAATTACTTTGGTTTTACATTACTTCACTCAGTGATTGGTTAAAAGTTCTCGCGCCAGTTTTTCAACCCCAAAACCAATTGTGGCTCGCGCGTGCACATTTTCCCGCGTTTTTTTGTCGGCTACGTGTAATTGCTTGGATTTTTGATTGGTTTACTTGATTGTCTCCGTCCTTTTTGATTGGCCAAAGTAATTACTTTGGTTTTGGTTTTACGACACTCATTTGAAAACCGCCGCTCTATTTAACTCTTTTAAAGGTTTCAGAGGTCTCAAGAGAAGGCGCGCGTGGTATCGTGGCATTTGTCTTGAATCAGAACACCGGTGCTCTGATGGCTATGAGGGCTTTTGATACATACGCCTCTAGTGAAGACGGAGAAGAATTAGCCAAGTTCATGGAGACGTTAAAGCAAGGAAGAATTGTGTGTTTGGCTATAAAGGTGCGATTTAGTTAAATTAATGCCAGCGTAGCTTTTGGGTTGCCCCGATTGTGAGATGAGTTTAGTGAAAATTTGGAGTAAGAATCCTGCCTCCAAGCTTTGCCAAATGTTCCCGTCTCCTTTGACAAATTTGACTCTGCATTTCGGCTGTCTCCCAAGACAAAATGGAATTGTCTTTGAAAGTAGCTGAAACCTTGAC
>OX421458.1:10496243-10498743 GCA_949126865.1 Montipora capitata | reverse complement strand
TATCAGCTCATATACCTTAGTTTTAACCTTATATGGTAAATGATTGCGTTGCGGGAAAGCAAGATTTCTCTTTAAATAAAGACAAAAAAGAAAAAAAATTGGATCAATTCCGACGTGTTGGAAGTACGCGAAAAGGCAAGACATGTTTTTGCGATGAGCCTACGTCTGTCTGCGCACAAGGTATTACACAACATCGCATCTTCATCAAGTTTTCTCGATTTCGCTCGGATTTTCTGGCTTTTTTCGCTCGTATTTCTTACTTCCAAACTTTTGGAGTTTAAGGAATTTGATAAAACAATTATTTTATTCGCGCTTGATGGATATGAGACTGTTATAGCCAACTAGGCGATACGCGCCTCGTTGGCTATTTACCATCTCATATCCAACGCGCGCTCATGGAATAATTGTTAAATATTCTAGTTTTTTGGCTTTGTCGTCGACGAGCGCATCGTAGTTCTTAAGTCCCTAGTCTTGCCTTAAGGTAAGGAGGCTTAAACCAGTTTTAACACTTTCAGAAAAGTGTACTATTGGGAAGGATTGAATTTTTCCAACTGCTTCACTTAACGGCAATGTTAGGGTATCATAGACTACTTTCATAAATGGCGACCACTTTTTTATTCTTTTGGTTTAATGTTAATTAGACCTACTGCCCTCATTTTGAATTAAATATTCTTTTGAAAAGTGCTTGTCGTAGCGAGGGTAGTAGGGCTTATTAGCATTAAAACAAAAGAATATTTTATTTGGCCGCCATTATGAAAGAGGTCTATGTGGTAAGGTAAAGGTAAAGTCTGCTTACAAGCCAAGTGGCCCATTAGGCCGGAGCTTATCCCGGTTTCTGTAGCATGAAGCGACTAGGAGTATTTCTACCCATCCCTGGATGGGATGTAAGTCCAACGCAGGGTTACCCCCAGCATTAAATTCGCCGGTACCCATTTATGCACCGGGGTGGAGAGAGGCACTGTGAGAGTAAAGTGCCCAAGAGCAGGGCCCGAACCAGGACCACTCGATCCGGAGTCGAGCGCACTAACCAAGAGGCCACCGCGCCCCCCATGGTACCATATGAAACACCAATAAATGTTTAACAAGATGAACTCATCGATGTGACGTAACAGGTTACCATGGCAAAAAATTTCTCTAGAGCAGCTTCATAGCCACCTTCACAATTGGAAAATTTTAAGGTGGCTCTGAATCCGCTCCACAGATTTTTTTAAGAGCTTCATCTTAGCCTGCTAATCACTTTTCAGCAAGAAAAAAATAAGGGTCATGGATATCGTTTTTAAAGTATAAACCCTTAAACAAAATGTATAGAGCGCTTCCAGATGATTCTTTTGTTGCCATGGTAATTTATTACGTCACATTAATATGTGCATCTTGTTAAGCAATTATTGCCGTTTCATTTGGCACCACAACATTAAGCGTTAAGCAGGAAACCATGACCCGGAGCCTACAACTCTACTGTGTTCGTGTAACGGCGTTTTCTCAGACCGATTTATTTTTAGATTGAATTTCCCGCGAATGAGACTCCCACAGGAGCCCGATGACCAATTGCAAGAAATTAAGCTGACGTCATAGGGTCACCGAACCGGAACTGCCTTTGTTTTTTGACCTAATTCGCGGGAAGGGCTAGTCTAAAAATAAACCTACTTGTGAAAACGCCGTTTCAAAGACGCTGTATGGAAGTTGCACGCTCCAGATGGGCTCCTGCGTTAAGTGAAACAGTGTTGTCCGCTTGATCCTTCTAATAACATATCCGCTCCAAATTGTTGAAACCGGTTTGAGCCACCTTAATGTACCGTAGTTCGTGTAATACTGAAGGTTTTCTCGTGTTGAATAAGGGAAGGGATGAAAGAAGTATGAAGTAAAGTATGTTATCTTTGTCCGCAGGGGTATGAGTACACTTCGCATGATCCATCTATGACGTACAGGATAGAGACAATGCCAGGGTTGGGATGGTATGTATAATAACAGCGATAACTAGCGCACTAAATCTTGAATTTCTACCACACTTTTTCAAGCCGTTTCTAACGGTACTGCCTTGCTGTGTGCGATATGACAAATAAAGAAAGCACGCTATGCTAATAGTCTATAAATCGATTTGTATTCCACAAGGCAGCTTCCAATAGGGAAATCTATAGTGACGCCATTTTTGTCGGCTTTGTTGCACTTCCTTTTTTTCCCTTCAGGTTACTAAGTCGCAAGTTGTACAAAGGTGAACTCGAGGCCAAATGGCCCGGGCCCGATGTCTTCTGGGATTGGGACATGTGGATGAGAAGTCCCGGGCAGAGGAAAGGTCGAGAGTGCATTATTCCCGATATCTCGCGAACCTATCACTTTGGAGCCAAAGGTCTGAACGTGAATCCAGCCATGAACGATGCTTACTTTAAGAGGCACGCATTTAACCTTCATCCCAGTGTCAAAATGAACCCGGAAGTGATGTATAAAGACAAGTATGAAGAAGAGATCCACAGATTGATTAGGTAAATAACTTCACTGGAAGCAA
>OX421458.1:10473743-10493743 GCA_949126865.1 Montipora capitata | reverse complement strand
CAAGAGCACCCTTTTAAAAGCTAGTAGAAGAGCAAAAATATGACAGTATTTCAAAGAATTTCAAACCAAATCAGTATACATATGGTCAAAAACTAAAACTGAATGTGCGTCAATTGTGCGGTATCAAAGACGTAATTTGACATAATGAACGGTTACTACCGAAAGAAAGCTACCTAAAGCAGTACGTACTTGCACTTCAGTGAGCTACGCAAAGTTTGAGTCCATAGTGGTATCCAATGTTATCCGTTTCATTGTGAACTCATTTTCTGGAGGCATACATATGCAAGATGTTGTTGAACTTTTGACCTTCAAACCTGGTAAATGTTTATGTCACGCAAAGTAACGAAAGGTTACTCTTGTTCCATTCATGCCCTGTTTTGTATCGTTATTGAAGCTCTGCCAACTAGGGTGAATTCCGACAAGCGACATGCCCTAAAAAGTAGTGACAGCAATTGAAGTGAAATCGCGACAAACGACATCCTTTCTTTAAATTTCCGACAGCAATGGTCACACCAACGTGAAACATTGACAAAGCAGCGACACGGGATCCCCCCCCCCCCCTTCCCTTCCCTGGCAGGGCCTCGTTATTGTTGCATGAGAAGTGTTGTTTTGTTCTTGTTGTTTCTTTTCGAATAAAATTGCATCCTCGTTTACACAAGTATGTGATAAAAATAGACTACCAAGCAAGATGGTAAGTCGATGGTTTGAAACGCGCAATTTGTGGTAATAATTTACGACGCTTATTATACAGATCTACTAACACCTGTTGAGAGTAGAGAAAAATGCACGGGCAAGAACTACAAATAAAATTAACAGAATACGTATAACCTGCAAGTAAAAAAAAGCTGCAGACTGAATACTCCCACTTTCGTCATTTCCTAATGGTTTGCTCCTAAAGGAAGCGGTTAATTTGTTTTACTGGCTTGTCCGCAGTAATCTCGTAAAAGTTATAGGGATGATCAAAACACATGGGACACCAAACAGGTAGGAGTGAAAAAAGGGTAATTGAGGACAAAGAAAATCTGGTTACGCGCATGTATTAAAATAAAATGAGCAGTAACCGACGATTGGACACGAATCAGCCCTTCAGTATCCCTCTTTCACACTCACCCGTCCAGGCCAAATTAACTTAACAGGAAAGGCAGTCACCAAATTATTTTTGGCAAGTACATTTGCTAGTATTTTGAGCGGTTTTGAAGATTTCGAGTTCCCTGTTTACTCTGCTTCTCAATAGAAGGACAATTGTGGATGCTAATTTTTGAACAGCTCCAGCACCAGGTGATTTTTCTCCAGAAAATCGCATCACTCCGCTTTGAAACTTCACCGGAGAAAAGCTGAAAGATTAACGCTTCTTCTTGACATTGTAGTTCTCGCTCATTCATCCAAACGTCCCGGAGCTCGCCCTCGAAGAAAATCAAAATCCCATTCCTTCCGAGCGGTCGAGATGCGTAACACTTTTCACGCGTTTCAGCCAAGTGCTAGTCTCAAACGGCGTCCAATCAGAAACTTATGAGGCAATCAGCAGGCTGGTATACGTGAAAAGTGTTACCCATGCGGAAAAAGGCCCCGTACCTGGCACTGTTAATAGACATTACTAGCAAAAGTACTTGCCAAAAATAATTTGGTCACTGCCTTTCCTGTTAATTTGGCCTGGACGGGAGAGTGTGGAAGAGGGACACTGAAGGGCTGACTCACGTCCAATCGTCAGTTACTTCTAATTTATTTTAGTACATGCGCGTAACGATATTTTCTTTTTTCTTAATTACCCTTTTTTTACCCTTACCTGTTTCGCCTCCCATGTCTTTCGATCATCCCTATTATCTTTACGAGATTACTGCGGACAAGCCAGTAAAACAAATTAACCGCCTCCATTGGAAAAATGACGAAAGTGGGAGTATTCAGTCTGCAGCTTTTTTTACTTGTAGGTTATACGTATTTTGTTAATTTTATTTGTAGTCCTTGCCAGTGCATTTTTTCTCTACTCCCAACAGGTGTTAGCAGATCTGTATAATAAGCGTCGTAAATTATTACCACAAATTGCGCGTTTCAAACCATCGACTGACCATCTTGCTTGGTAGTCTATTTTTATCACATACTTGTGTAAACGAGGATGCAATTTTATTCGAAAAGAAACAACAAGAACAAAACAACACTTCTCATGCAACAATAACGAGGCCCTGCCAGGAAAGGGAAGGGGGGGGGGGGGGGGGTCCCGTGTCGCTACTTTGTCAATGTTTCACGTTGGTGTGACCATTGCTGTCGGAAATTTAAAGAAAGGATGTCGTTTGTCGCGATTTCACTTCAATTGCTGTCACTACTTTTTAGGGCATGTCACTTGTCGGAATTTACCCTAGTTGGCAGAGCCTCAATAACGATACAAAACAGGCCATGAATGGAACAAGAGTAACCTTTCGTTACTTTGCGTGACATAAATATTTACCAGGTTTGAAGGTCAAAAGTTCAACAACATCTTGCATATGTATGCCTCCAGAAAATGAGTTCACAATGAAACGGATGACATTGGATAACACTATGGACTCAAACTTTGCGTAGCTCACTGAAGTGCAAGTACGTACTGCTTTAGGTAACTTTCTTTCGGTAGTAACCGTTCATTATGTCAAATTACGTCTTTGATACCGCACAATTGACGCACATTCAGTTTTAGTTTTTGACCATATGTATACTGATTTTGTTTGAGATTCTTTGAAATTCTGTCATATTTTTGCTCTTCTACTAGCTTTTAAAAGGGTGCTCTTGAAATGAAACGGTCCGCCAAGTCGTACATGCATTTCCGTGAAACTGACACTGCGTGCGTTTTGTAATGTAAACAATTACAAAAATAATATCGATACCTTTCGCATTACAGTGGAGTACATTTCTTGCACCTAAAATATTAACTTGTCGTGTGAATCACGATCTCTTTTGACAGAAAACTGAACAGATTTAAAATCGTATTAATTTCAGTTTTGACATCGTGATAGCAAAAAGACTCACTTGCATACACCAGTATAAATTAAAATGTGTTTGAATTGAGTAATATATATTTCACTTGCGGATATTTGCCCTCAAATACTATTTTCAGTCACTTTTAATACTTCTGACATTTTTTAAAGCTTTCCAAGCTACAAAGCCGAAAATTAGTCAGTTCGACGATTCTACATGAATAATTAGCATCAGCTTGCGTTCAAATTTCGCGTCATTTAGCTCGCTCAGGTTACAAACATTTCTGATATTTTCGGAGGGAAGCGTTCCAAGTTCGAGCATAAAACTTCACACAGAAAATGAATAATAGCAATATTTGAAGAATATGAAGTAAAAAAAATTAAGAATGAGGTACCAGATACATTTTTATCGCGTCAAATATCACCCATTTTCCGCCGCCATGTTTTGCGGTCTTTGAGGACGTTCTTTAAAGAGCTTAGAAAATCACAATTTTAACATTTCCGTAAAAAGTATCGAAGTAGAAATGAACAAGAATAGTTGTTCTTAATTTTTGTCAAGTTTGGTGCCAATTGAATTCATTTAAAGACTTCACCGTTGCTTTGTTCTCGCAGCAAATTTTGGACAATTTGTCAAACAGAAAACCGCACTTTAACCGCGTTTTCAAATTTTCGCAAATTTCTAAAAAAATAAGAATCGCTGGAACTTTTAAATGTGGTTCTTGAAAATAGTTCACTAAAGGGTATCTCTGGGCAAAATATGAGCTATCCGCCAAAATGGTCGTTGACGGACGATTCTCGATTCTTACAGGCAGCCGTTCTTAAAAAGTTGAACCAATAACACTGGAATAGGTCATTTTCAAACCTAATCATAATGCTCTTATTTGCCCCTTCCAAAATTTTTATTTTCTCTTGGGTCTTAATGGTCGCAAAAGAAACGGGAAACAATGCTTATGCAAAAATTTGGAGAGCAAACAAAGAGTATTGAGGCCGAGACACAATAGGCGACAAGTCGCTCCGTGCGAACTGCTTGCAAAACAAGTCACTGCGACACGACGCCTGTTCGGTGCACACGCATTGGGCTCGTATGAAGGGAATGTGAACTAGTTTTTAAATTCAATATGGCGGACCATATGACGCTCTTTCATTGGTTCATTTATATTTTGTCGCAGAGACTTGTTTCCGAAGTGTACACACGGTGCGACAACGCTGTTTTCGCTAATTTTGTCGCTGTGATCAGTCGCACGAATTCAAACTGGTTTGAATTCGTGGAACAATTCGCCTTGTCTGACACGGTTAACACGGTGACATTGTCGCTGCGGCAGAATTTTGTCGCCGCGATTAGTCGCACGAGTTTGAATTCGTGCGACTAATCACAGCGACACAATTAGCGAAAGCAGCGTTGTCTCAGCGACAAAATAAAAATGAACCAATGAGAGAGCGTCATATGGTTAGCCATATTGAATTAGAAAACTAAGTCACATTGCCCTTCTAACGAGATCACTGCGTGCGCACCGAACAGGCGCCGTGTCGCAGCGACTTGTTTTGCAAGTAGTACACATGGAGCAACTTGTCGCAGAGACCTGTCGCTGCGACTTGTCGCCTAGTGTGTCCCGGCCTTTAACCGTGTCACACGAGACGAAATGTTGCGGCGACTTGTACCCGCAACGTGTCGCAGTGCCTTATCGCCAAGCGTGTCTCGCCCTTTATGGTATTTTTGCCTGAGTGGACTATTTGACCTTTTCTGTGTCATTTCAGCCAAGCAAAACTTCTCAATCATTCACAAACGCCATGTACAAACCCCAAAGACTTTGTTCCAGATACAAAAGACAAGATTTACTTATTCTACATGAGAATGGATCATACGACAGACTACACGACGTGGATCAACGTTGCAAGATGCTTCAGGATCTGGGATTTGGACGCACGTGGATTCCACAAAGGGTTATGGAGAATGTGGGTTAAAGGAAATCACTTGTTGTACATAGGGTGTCCTATCTCGCCCTATTGTAGCTACAAGCCAAAGAACGTAGAACCTATTTATATGCCAAATACTGAAACAAGACCAGCGGACGAAAATTTTTTCGCGAGGTGAATTAAAATTGAAAAGTGTTGGTCATAGATATAAAGAAATTCGACGAGGACCAAGGAGCTTACAGGAGAAGAAGAATCTGCCATCTGGTATTTGGTTTGTCCCCATCAACGTCAGAAAAGTGTCTATTTTTAAACCAACTTTTGTGGGAAAACTTAACAACAGACCAAATGTCGTACCCAATAGGCCTTATTCACGATAGCCGCCATGTTGGTTTTCAAATTGTCATGCAAATTAGCCATGTGTTACGCTGGGCAGCAAACATTGGAAAAAAGGCAAATTGCGGAAAATCGGTTCGTCTAAATATTGAAATAACATTGCTAAAAGTACATTTTTAGAATTTAGAATTAAGTGCCTTTTATAATAATTTTATATATTTTGATTACCTTTGACATTTTGACTTTCTACTTCGTTATCTGCTCATTTTTCACTAACCAAACAACGAAGTAACTTGTGTAATCATTCTAATTTACTACTTAGGTTATAAACATTCAATGAACGTGAAACACATCATCTGTGTGGCTAAGATGTTCGGTATAACCTCTCGAACTTGTGTTGTTTGCCCCCTCAGAAGTATGTAGCTAATTTGCATGATAATAGCAAATCCAACATGGTGGCTATCGTGAATAATAAGGTCTATTCAAATCTCACAAGGTTAAGATTCTTTGGGTACTGTATTTGCATTACAATGTTACATTCACATTTCAAGAATATGGAAATACCTGGCACAAAACTGACGTTTTATTTCCAAAGGGTTTGAATTGGGAACAACATTGACGTAGCCGATTTGGTATATTGTTTATTTTCTCGCAAAACTTGGTTTAAAATCTTCTAACGCTGATGGGGACTTGGCCAATTTGGGTAAATCTTACTCTTGGGCGATGCACTCTTGGTCAAGGACATAAATAAATTAGACGAGGAGCAAGGAGCTTGTCAGAGTGGCTTCCCTTCTTCATAGAGGGCTTGATGAAGATCATGTTTGGATGACGATGATGCTCAACACAATAATAATAATAATAATTTATTTCTTAAAAACGCATGTCACGCAAGTCTCAATGCTTTTTACAAATACAGGTTAAAACATAAAGTTAAAAAAATTAAAAATATTTATAAATCTAAAAATATACGAATATGGAAATCAAAAAGCTAATTAAAAAAGATAAGTTTTTAAACTTCTTTTAAAGTCGTCAATGGAACTGTTGTTAAGTCTTATATTGTCAGGAAGACTGTTCCATAATCTTGGGGCTGCAGCACTGAACATTCGATCACCAAAGCTGGATGCTCCAGATTTTGGGATCTTAAGAAGGCTTTTATTGCATGATCTCAGTCTACGTTTAAGTTAATCTATGATAATATTGACAGGAGTACGTGACTGCGAGAAGACAACTACCACCCCTCGGTTGAATGTACACCAGGTAATTTAGATGTGCAACTTCCACCTACCTTAAAAAATTAATTTATGCACCAAATGTAGAAATGTGACGTAATCGGCAATACTGAAAATTGATTGGCTAGGTAAACAATACTTTCCGAGAACAACTGGTCGAAGAAAGTGTAACCTCTCAGAAAGCAGTTTGAATTGTCAGGAATTGTGGGCTCCAAGTCATGTGCTCTCCTGTTTGATAGTGAACGAACTAGGTCATCGTTCAATATTATTGCGCAAAGAACGATTCAACACAATGCAGTAGTTCTTCTCCACTCAAAGGCAGTAGTGTAGCAACTCTCGTAAAGTGACTATGTCAAGTTATTCTACGGTGCTTTGGGGAAAACTTCGGTTAATAACGAGTATAAAACTCCGGAAAACGGTAATGTGGAATTCCTTTACTAATAAAATTATCGTTACATCACAAACACGACGATTCTGAGCACAAACGACCTTCATCCAGGCGACTTGCCATACACTTGAAGAACGTCAGGCCGACTTTTTTCAAGATTACCCAAATGCAATCCGTTTCAATCTTGTCCATCTTTTGTCCATCCATGCTTCTCTTTCCTTTTGCTGTATTTCATTCACGTTGTTCAACAGTTTTAAGTGGTTTTTGTACGGTTTCATTCCACTTTTCGGTCATTTTGAGTTTCATGAAATTACATCATTTTGGGTGACATTTCTCCTTTAAATTAAGCTTCGCCTCCAAGTAAATGATTTATTTTAAACATCTAACATAAAAACTAAGAAACTGAAGGAAATATTTTTTAATTTTAGAATTATGGCAGAATATTGAAACAGCAATCGTTGAAACGTATATTGTGTTTATCAAAGAGAAACCATGTGTTGGGGCACACATCCGCCAGCAAAAATAAAAGGATTGCTGAATGTTGAAGTTTGTATACAACTTGACCACAGACGCGTGCAAATCGATAGAACAATGCTGATACCTGGACGCTATAAAGTACTTTCAACTATTTTTTTTTTTTTGGATCTAAACGTCGACATGCACTTCACTTGTCTCAGTCCCCGCTTCTTGTAGCTAAAAAGAATTAGAATGGTGTCCAACTATTTTTGGCTTCAAGCGAATCAATGAAAGCTTTCAAGTTTCTCTGAAGCTTACGTCAATGTGTCAAGTCTTTTGGGAAAAAAACCCCCGCTTTTTCATCGCATTATTGTCTACTTCTTGCCACACATCATACTTACTTCAAATATGAGTACAAAACTGTAGAGCCATCCTTAGCAGAATGTCTCGGCGAGCTTTGATAAAACTTAAAGATAAAAACACAATTGATGCGATTGCTACAGGAGGAAAAAGCACTTTTCAATAAAAAGGCATAAAACACTCCAGTCTCGATCCAGTCAGCATGATTAATTAATAATTAGTTTCCCATTAACGGAAATACGCTCTCATATTTAAGGCCATTTCTGAGAAACCTGGAGCATTGTTCGAGTATTAAGATAGCTGGGATTGACGATTTCTCAGAAAAATGAATAAATTAATAATTATTCTTTCCAAAACCAGTTGATGTATCTACCAAGACTTGCAATTTCGTGTTTTTCAAAAAAAACCGAGCACAAAAAAACACAGGATAGAATTCCAGCGCAAGACGAATGCTTTATTATATTAACTGAAAAGTATTTCCGAAATTAAGCTGTGTATTGCGACATACAAAACGTCATATTCCCGTGGGTGTTTAACTTTACGAAGGTTTCAAGTCGATTTCCGATTTAAACGTAGAAAGTTCGGGCAAATTCTTTCACGATCTTCGCCCACCGACGACTATTGAAGATAAAGGAACGATTTTTCAAAGAAATAATCTAGCCTACGATCTGCACTGAATAGATATTATACGTAGGAGAGAACCATCTTATTCTAATTCTATTGTCCCAACTTTAGTACTGCGTGCATGAACTCATTTCGCATGACAAATTTTTAAGGAAAATCTCCACGGTTTCCCAATCATCCATTCGTGTTTTCCTAATAGAAAGTAACCTTTGCTCCTTCGATGTTTCTGTGAAACTAAAGGGCTCAGAGTTGTTGAATTAAAATAAAAAAAGAAGAAAGAAATTTAGAACGAAGCAATACCCTGACTTGCGACTTCCTCGGTTCAAGAAGTCTGACTGTCTAGTGCAGTTCCCATATCATCTCAGCTTATCCCTTGGGAAATCATGCGTCCCGTCGCACTGAACAGTTTTCTGTGTAGACTTTTAACTCAAAGAAACCCTTTCCTTACAAAAGAAAATTTTCTTCACCTCAGGAAGAAAATGAAGTCCACACAGCTTCGGAACCCCCGCCGACTTCCGGTTTTCGAGGAAATAACAACTACCCTGAGTTGCATCATGTGCTGTTTCCCAGAAAATCTAGCAACGTGATATAAATAGAGGACATAGTAATGTTTATTAGAAGTTTGTTGCTTCCGAATTAGTGTTTTCAAGGAAGCCGAAGCCAGCGCCGATATGTCCAAATCGAGGGGAATCACGTAGAGACCATTCCCTTGCGAATGGTGAAACAAGGTGGAGAGGAGCTGCAATTTTACTAGCGCTGGTATGATCAAGAGAGTTTCCTTAAATCCGGTCCTGAAAAAATTACAACAGAGTGGATTTTATTGGGGATCGATAACTGCAGTCGAAGCAAAATCCTTGCTTCGGGATAAAGCCGTTGGAAAATTTTTAGTCCGTGATAGCTCCGACCCGAGACATCTTTTCACCATAACACTTGTCACAAGTACGGGAATCACAAACGTTAGAATTATCTTCTGCGAAAGTTTATTCTCTCTGGACAAAGAAGAATCTGTGACATGGCAGAGAAACGGTGCAGAAAGCAAGGAACAGTCTACTCCAAGATTCGACTGTGTTGTTAAAATGATTTTCTATTATATGCTGTCAAGTCGGATGGTTTTGCAGAAGAAAGAACAGTTGGACAACTTTGCAACAGGATCAAAATTTCTGCTGCTGAGTCCTCTTTATAAAGGAGTTTCAAGTCTTCAACATTTGTGTCGAAGAACTCTAAACAGGCAGCCTTTTATTAGAGAATGCCAAAATGCATTAACTCCCGATCCAGTAAAATCTTATTTAAGCTCGTACCCTTATCCTATCTGAAATAATTCGCAGCCGACTATAACAACTGCTGACTTTTGTAGATATTCTTCTCGCCACTTCGTGAAGACTTCCGGGAAGTGCTTTCTTGCCAATATTTTCGAAATATTACACTCAGCAGATTAAGCAATGGCATTCATCTATGTTTAATAGTATATGCAGTGTAAATATGAAGTCTAAACACTCAACTTGGTGAACTAAAATTGCAACTTTTACGTTGCATTAAAATGTCAATGTTGGGTTCGCGTAGTTTCGTTCCTCAGTTCTTCATAGCCATGTCTAGGAACGCATGGTTTCAATTCTATCTCTCGATAATTCTGAGAAAATTCTTTGAGTTTCAGTTGTTTCGTTTTGTTCGCAACCAGCTTGACAGAGCAAACCTTTCCTAGAAATCTTCATTCGTGTAATGTATACACTCAGGAAATGTAACAAAAAATGTTGAAATTAACAGATTTCATGGCCTTAATATAATAGTCGATGCTTCGTTCGTGTATTAAATCACTCCGGAATCTCACAAATCTCCACCATGAAAAAATAAGAAATCCATACATAAATATTGAAATAAACTAAAGGCGTGAACAATCGCCTCGTTCTCTATTTTAGAGATACCTGAAAATTATTTTTCAAAGGCGACGAAAGAATTAAAAGAAATATCAATTCCCCTGATGAGGTTAATACCTTACCTTTCGGCTCGACTCTTGTTTATGCCAACTTCAATTTGCAAAATATTTACTAATATTCAAGACTCTTAAGTTTCGCACCTTTATTTCTAATAGGCAAAGAACTTTTGCAACAAAAAAAGTGTGAACATGTTCCGCCGAGAATCGCCATTGCCACTCTCGAATGACAACAGTCTGTCGAAAACAGAAACTCAATGCCTATTTATAACTTTGAAAATGATCTTTTAAAACATCATTTTTCACTTTCCTGCTACTTAAAAGACTTTTCGAAAGCGTAGCGACATTTGTATTAAAACGTCGAAACGTCGGAAAAAGGCATGGGTATTTTTCTGCTCTCTGTCATTCGAGATTCAAAGGACAGTGGAACGATGTTTACAGTTAATATACATGAAAAAATGTTCCATTCTGATTGGCTAAGAGAAATGCAGTTTTCAGGTAACATAGTGAAGAAAAGAGGTATTACAGTGCAAAAAGAAGCATTCTGATTGGTCAATGAAGAAAGACACCGATCAAACGCGGCACTGGATTTTGTTATTTACGGCGCATTTTTTACGTGAGTGCGTGATATTTTTCACGTATATTATTAGTGTAGGTAATCACATGATTTTCAGTGCAATTTGGAACAAATAAACACGGGCAAATGTTTTCAAAGACAAAAAAACATGCACGAACCCGTAGGGTTGCTTATTCATCACAATTTGCACGAGAGAAATCATGTGATTACTAATACTAATCTCAGAACTAAGAAATTAGAAATGCTATCACCAACTTAGCGTTTCCATGAAAACCCTGAGAAAAAGGTTGAAATGCAAGATTTTATTGTTCTTCTTAAACACCATATCACGGAAGAACTTGCTGCGGTAAAGGGGATTAAGAATGCCACGTCTTCAGTGCGATGATGTAGTATAAATATCTCTTCACTCAGTTCTGATTGGTCAAGAGACATGCAGCTTCCAGGAAATTCAGTAAAAAAAGAAGAAACAAACCAAGCATTCTGATTGGTCAATGATAAAAGAAAGTCTCAGATAGCCAATCAAATGCGAGCCCTAGATGGCGCAATTTTCACGTGATTGCGTGATACACGTCCGTTTTTTCTACTTAATTACAATGTCATTTCGAAATTTTCTCATAAACTTGTCTCTCTGTTTTGTGTTAAAAGGCTACAAATTACACTCGCCCATTTTATTCGTCCTTGGAAAAACTTACCCGTGCTTACTTTTTTCCAAATTGCACTCGAAATCATGTGCTTACCCAAACTACTACGCTAAGAGCCGGTCAGATCGCCGTTTCAGTCCACCATGCAAGTACCCGTCTTTGAATCATTATCGAAAACACATAAACAAATACACTTTGACAAGCTCATAAAAACAGAGGTTGCAAAGCAGCGAGAAAAAAACAGGATCTTGCCTAACCCGTTCGTTGATACGATAACCGCTTCAGCTCAGTACATCTAACAATTTGTTCCTTATTATTTTTCGTTTGCTTTACGAAGTCGGCCACTTGTTTTTGGAGAGGCAACCCAACTGAGCCCCGAGCCACCTTTGGGGCCCGAGGTTACATATAAGCAAGGAAAGCCAACTTGAGGTCGAGGTTGCAGCAGAGAGATGAAGAAATACAGGACATAGAACGGGAAACTCCAAAGATACCAACTTCGACTCTTAAGAGACTGTGTCACAAAACGTAGCCAAATTCAGCGACTGGGAACTGGCAACCAAATCAAGCGAAACGTAAAAATAACTAACGTAAAACACTGAAGAAAGGTTTGAATAAAACAGCAAATAAAATAGGAGGCAGGGATAAGCAACATTAAAGAAGCTTACAAAGGCTGCAAATGGAGTTTTTGAAAACTGTTCAGCCTAACAGTGTTTCAAAGTTTATCTCACCTGTTGTTTGTACTTAAATTATCTATGCTCGAAACGCATTTTTTTTTTAACTTGAAGCTTTGAGCTGTATTGTTTAAAAGTAATGCATGGGCCCTTTTGCAGCTGGCGATCGCATGGTACAAACACTACCATGCTGGAGAGCAAATTGCGCATTGGGACATCCAAAACAAAGAAAATTTAAATTAAATTGCTTTGTTTTAGAAGCCCCAGTGCGCAATTTGCCCTCCAGTATGGCGGTGTTTGTACCATGCGATCGCCAGCTGCAAAGGGCCCATTGATAGATTAACTTGGAGTTGCATAGAGAGTAAGGCGACTATACCGACGTAACTGGTAAAACTGCACAAAATTAACTGCTCTGCCGTATAGCACAGCCTCTTTACGGGAACTATTACCCATAAGAACCAGGAAAAACTCGACAAAATAGATTAGAACACATGGCCGCAATACTGCTGGATAAGGTAGACTAAAAACAAGCTAATAATGCAAGGCTGGTTTTACGGCTGTGAGGATATACATATATTTTGTTTAACCATTTTGTCAGCCCTGTGTTTTAATATACCGAAACCAAGAACTGATTTTGCTAAAAAGTTTATTCATTATTTCGGTGCTATGCTATGGAACTGACTTAACAACCAGATGAGGGGATGTGCATCTTTACAGATTTAAAAAAAAACAATTAACGAAATGGACTCGGAATTTTTTAATTTTAATTCACTTGTATTGCTCTTTGTTTCCTTTTGTGATGTTATAGTTGGTTTCTTATGTAAATTCTAGTTTTTTTATTTCTTAGTTCTTAATTTTACACACGACCACATCAGCAATGCTGCAGTTTAGTTATCGTATATAAACAGAAACCCATAAGGGTTGAAACGTGTAACGGCCCCTTGTGTGCTGGGAAACAAGTTTCTGAACATTCAATTTGTCAAGTACCATATTTGGAACAACAAGAGCGAGGGGTTTCCAAATATGGTACTTAGCACTGAAACATTCAGCCAATCGGTTCGCACTGAATATTCGGAAGCTGTGACCGCGCGTTACACGTTTCAACCCTTATGGGTTTCTGATATAAATATATAAATAAATGCTTCACTTACTTACTACTTCAGGGAATTATATTTAAGTCCCTGAGGAAGTTAGTACTTGCTTGACGAAATATTGGTAAAAACAATTATAAAACTCATTAATAATTAATGACGGGAAAACAAAAGAAATGTTTTATTAATCAATATCTGTATTTCTGATACAGCTTCCTCTTCATTTACATAAATGTTTCTTTCAATTTTCACGGTTAAACTGCCTTGAATCACCAAAAATACCTAGTGTACATTAAAGGCCGGGACACACTAGGCGACAAGTCGCAGCGACATGTCTCTGCGACAAGTTGCTCCATGTGTACTACTTGCAAAACAAGTCGCTGCGACACGACGCCTGTTCGGTGCACATGCAGTGATCTCGTATGAGAGGGAATGTGAACTAGTTTTCTAATTCAATATGGCTGTCCATATGACGCTCTCTCATTGGTTCATTTATATTTTGTCGCAGCGACTTGTTGCCGGAAGTGTACACACATGCGACAACGCTGCTTTCGCTAATTTTGTCGCTGCGATAAGTCGCACGAATTCAAACTGGTTTGAATTCGTGCGACTGATCGCAGCGACAAAATTCTGCCGCAGCGACAATGATTTTCATGGAATTAACCGTGTCACACAAGGCGAATTGTTGCACTTAAATGCTGATATTTCATAAGCACAATACAATATTCGCGCCCGTATTGTATCGGATATAAAATGTCTCGCCTTCGGCTCGACATTGTATATCCGATACCATACGGTCGCTCATATTGTATTTAGTACATATATACCCTAAAAGCCGTACAACCAGCCTTTCACTAGTATTTTGTTTTTAGTCTACAAACTAATTGCTGGTTAGAAAAATTGTCCGGCTTGGGCAACATGGGCAGTATTTCTATGGGGGGCCAACACATGACACCTTTTTTTCAAAAATGATTTTAAATGATGCAGAAAAAAAAAATTATATCTGGTTCTATTCATAAGGAGTAAAGGATGAATTGACCGGAAGACAGTCGCTTTTCTCAGAAAAGATAATTTTCCTACAAGAGCTGATATTTTGTCTTAGCGCAGGGATGCAGCTGCCACAGCTTCAGGAGGCCGCACGCTTCACGAAAACTTGGTAAAAAAAAAAAAAACAAATCAGTCAAATGTTCAAGCTCTTTTCAATGATGAAATAAGCGGCAGGGATTCTTTTTAACACAATTTCTATGGGGGGCCAACACATGACACCTTTTTTTCAAAAATGATTTTTAATGATGCAGAAAAAAAATTATATCTGGTTCTATTCATAAGGAGTAAAGGATGAATTGACCGGAAGACAGTCGCTTTTCTCAGAAAAGATAATTTGCCTACAAGAGCTGATATTTTGTCTTAGCGCAGCGATGCAGCTGCCACAGCTTCAGGAAGCCGCACGCTTCACGAAAACTTGGTAAAAAAAAAAAAAATCAGTCAAATGTTCAAGCTCTTTTCAATGATGAAATAAGCGGCAGGGATTCTTTTTAACACAAAACAAAAGAAAATCGCATTAAAAAAGGTTCAATAATATGGCCGCCAATTTACTTGTTCAGGGTATTCAACACGGCCGCTCTGCAAAGGGCATGCGTATGACATTACAGCGGGGAAAAACAAAACAATGGACGATATCGTGGTAAGATATGGCTCCAGCAAATGAACTGTTTTTTCATTTAAATCTGCGTTTTGTTTCGGTTAAAAGCAACAACAGCATGGGCCCTGCTCATGCAGGCGAACCAAGCTCGATAAAAGCTCTTTTCCTAGGGTACGAGAAAACATCTTTACGGTTCCATGTTTGCTAACGTTGCTCATTCTCCTTCTTTGGTATAAAAATAGGAGTCACATCAGAGGGTTTATGGCTACAGTAGGGTGAAGCCGGGCATCCCACAATTAGTACATGGTTTCCTTTGATCCATAATCGCCACATACTTTTATGAAAACCCCGCACATCCAAGTCCCATATCTTGAGGCATTTGGCAATTTCCTTCCACGTTCCCCAGTCCGTTCCATGGTCCATTTTTATATAGAATACAAAATTTTGACCCTTTAGCTCGGGAACAAAGTCTTCGTTCGCACAAAGGTTTTTCGAGTGATCCAGCACTTTTGATAAACTGCAAAAACAAACGCATTTATCATTGGACGACGATGCTTGTGGGCCGTATGCAGAAATCTTCTCTGACGTCCCAGTTTACTTTACGATGTTGACTCGGGGAAGTTCGGGGAAAACCCGAGTGAGTCGAACCTACGACTTTCCGATTACTAGCTCTGAGAGGCTTGTGGGAGTGAGGCCATACTACTAAGACTGACATTCTCGCTTTATTGTTAAACCCTTTCATTCCTACGATCGAAACGTTCCTTCTTCCAACTAGTACCATAGAGTTCTTTGTTGGTAAGAATTTGGTGTTATATCAATACCACACCTCTTACGCTGATAAAATTCTTCATTCTCAATACCTGTATGACTGACTTTTCATTGAAATTGTGAAGAGAATTTACATACCGATCACTCCTGAGAGTCAATGACAAATGCTAACCCCGGTGAACGAAATGAAGAGCTGTCGTTTTCGATTTTGACTCGGTGATATTCAGAAAAAAATCCGAGTCCTCCTCGGCAGGAGTCGGACGTCCGACCTTCCGATTACAAGTTCGGATGCTCTACCGCTGAGCTATAGGAGACAACCGACGAATAAAAGAAAAGATGTACATTCTCAATGTTGACACAGGAAAAACAGTCTGGGTGCTCAAGCCCTCAAGAATCAATTTCGTAATTCAATAAATCCCGTTTTTTTTTCATCAATACATCCCACTTCCTCTTATTCTTGAACGGGCCCCGCTTACGCCTGGATTTTTTGCTTCCACAACAGTTTATTAATATGTTGCTGCTTTACTGCGATGATCTTCAATTCTCGTGTCTTCCGAAGTTCAAATATATGAGCATTTCAGCTACTCTTTATCATTCGAGTCATGGTTGCTTAGTGACTTTTTGACCAATAAAACGGGTCATGGAGAACCATGAGACCAAAGAATTGTGGGGCGGAATTTCGGGACACGCGGAGTTACACGGAACATGTGAAGCGCTGGCAAGAGTGTTTTTTTTTTGGAGGGGGGTGGGGGGGGGGGGGGGGGGCAAGAAAGCATACTATTGTAACAGTCTCATGAGTCCTGAGAGAAAATTAAACTCGCCTTTCAAAGACGAGGCGACAGCCCTTCAAAGTCTTTGCAATCATGGAGTAACCTTCCCTGTTTGCAGAGATCTCTTTTGTTTTGCTTTCTTTGGGCGGGAAAAGAGACCTCTGCCATGGCTTAAAACTCACTGTGTTGAGCATGCGTGGCGGTTACTTAGCGACCGAATTCTCACGTGACACTTGATGTTGTGTAGGCTCGCTAAACAACAGCGGAATTATTGTAAAGGAATGCGCGGGACACAGCGGGCTCAAGTCACAGTCAGCAAACACATCATGGGGCATGCAGTTTGAAGAGTGCCGCCGTCCAAGATTGTGGACGGCGGTTGGATCAAAGTGAGTTTCGACCCATGGCAGAGACCTCTGCTAACAGGCCAGGAGTAAATACAATTTCTTTAAGAATGAAGGAACACTCACCTCATCAAACTCTTAATCTCTTTTTCGTAATTGTCCTTTCTCGTTTTTTCGCCTTGAAATTGAACGTTTGTCTCCGTATTTAGCGCGTGTTTCTTAAAATAGACCTCTTGGAAATACGGGTGGATATTGAGCCCTTTCGAGCCAAAGTGATAAGTCCTGGAAATATCGGGAACGACACATTCCCTGTTCAGTCTGATTTCTGGAAGTCTCATCCACATATCCCAGTCCCAAAATTTGTCGGGCGTCGGCCATTTGGGTTCAAGCTCCTCTTTATATAGCTTACGTTTTAAAACCCTAGGATCGGAAACGGGAGATTCGCAGTTCAATAATACACATGAAAAAAACATTGCACTATAAAAGGCGTGGTGCCTTAGGTACATGCAAATGATTAGCCTGCGTTAGCAGCCGTTTCCTTTCCTTTTCCAGGCGGAGATCGAACAAGCGAGCGATAAAGCGGGCGAGCGCCTGGGGTGAGCAAAAAAATTAGGAAGAAGTGGGGACGGGGTGAGCGAGAAGGGGGAGGGGTTGGGGAGGAAAGGAATCGCCTGCAATCAATCCCAAGCATTTTACCGAACTCCGTTCGCCCACGAACGGGGAGCAATAGCGCAATTTGATTGGTTAGTAGCCCGTCAATCAAAAAGTGACATGAAAAAGTTGACATTCGTGCATAATCGACATCCGGAATACAAAACAACAAACAAAAATCAAAAATATGGCCGAGTCCGTCGAAGCTTTCGAATTTTCTCTTCAGGAAACGTTAAAAGATCTTTCGAAAAACGGTAAACAGATTGATCTCAAACCGGAGCAAGGAGCTGCCATAAAGAGTTTAGTCCATGGACAGGATGTCCTCGCAATTTTGCCAACTGGTTTTGGCAAAAGCGCTATCTATCAAATACTCGTAGGAGTTAAGGAGAAGATGTCAAAAGATTGTGCCTGTGTTCTGGTGATCTGTCCGCTTCGAAGCTTGATTGAAGATCAGATAAAGGAGGCGAAATCTATGGGCCTCAAAGCGAATTCATTTCCAGAAGCTTCTCTTACAGATGTGCGAGTGGGTAAATTCCAAAAACGGTTTACCGGAAGTTAATGATCATTGGCTCTAATGTGACAGTTGGTGCCCCAAGGGAATGCGGTCTGTTTGGGGGCGTTCGGTAAAATGTCTGGGTCTGATTGCAGGCGTTTCATTCCGTCGCCTCACCCCCTCCCCCTACTCCTTATTTTTCGCACTGTCTCGCAGTTTTCGTCCCTTCGCGAGCGTTTGGAAAAGGAAAGGAAACGGCTGCTATGCAGGCTAGCAAATGATTTATCAATCAACCGTGGACGCAACCGAGCTCTGTGATAATCTGTGCAATAAAAAAGCCCCTTACGGCAATAACTCCGTAATATGTCATAAAATGTTATCCATCGTTCTTGTTTTAAAATTTCTGGTCCCTTTTTCTCGCGCTAGAAATATACTTTGCGGCTTCCCTCTCTGTGTTGCTGTTTCTTGGTCACCATCTTGGATAATAAATCAGTCGTGCTTAAATGAATTCGAACAAAAGCTGAGCGTGAAGCAAACCCCTTTTATAGCATCGTGTCGTACCTCATTGAACGGGCTTCAGAGTTGGCCAAAAGACTAATGGAACGAACAAAGCTAACAATGGATTTAGCACAGAAAACAACACGAAGTACGACACTATACAGCCAATGAATAGGGTTCAACGAGAGGTACGACACTACCCCTTTTATAGAGCGTCTTCGTGTTTAAGGTTACCTTTGCAAAGGAGCAGAGGTCTCCTTAAGCCGCTTGTTGGCGTTTATTCCATTTTTTTCGAGTCCTTGAATGTTGGCGAAGGAGCCTACAGCTGGACTAATCAGACACCGTTGAAGTAAACGTAGAGAAAGATTGACTGGTGTTTGTTTGCCTTGTCGTCAAAGTTCTTTAATGTGGTGTAACCACATTCGCTACCTTGGTCGTTAAGCAACGACCAAGGTAGCGAATCCGACTTGCGTCCACACGTATCCGGCGAATTCGGTAGCAGGTACCCGGAAATTTTCGAATACGGTCTCCAGAGTGGAAAGCGTTGAATACGCCGCGAATTCGGATACGTGTAGACGGTCGTACCGCAAATTTTCGAATACGCCGACGAAAAACGCTATCGAATCCATTCTTTCCCGGGCAACATGGCGTATCCACCTTGGACCTTGAAAGACTCTCACGTGCAACTCGCAATCTCGTCCCCAGAGTCCGCTTTTCTTTCGGTCAGCACCAAGAACACGGACTCTGGCCAATTCCAAGGCAGGAAGTCCGCAAATCACAGACTTCCGGCTCGTCTACGCACGCTCAGAAATTTGAAACAACAATGGTTGTCAACGGTTACAAAAATGGTCCTTCACTACGACTGCGCATAAATTGGAATTGGTCACAGACCGCGTTTTTTGTGCTGACCAAAAGAAAAGCGGACTTTGGCGACGAAATTGATGCAACTCGTTGCGCATGCTCAACAAGCAAAATCTTTGTCATAAGCACTGGGACAGTGTGGACAGTGAAAACGATTCGAATACGCTACGTGTGAACGCAGATATTTTTGAATCCGAAAAAAAACAAATGCGGATACAAAAAATTTCCAGATACCTGTGGACGGGGCTTTTGTTGTTTTGCGGAGTACGGCAAAGAAATGTATCAAAATGCCGCATGTGCAACGAGCTTTTTTCTCTTATTAAACCTAGCTCTTGGTGCGTAAACGTCGCAGTTGCCTTCGTCTAGTAAAGCTTCGAAAAATTACGCCCGCGCTAAAATTTTAAATCCGTTGGCAAACATGCTGCAGCGTTCACATTTCCACGGAAAACATCGAGGCAACATTTCTAGTTGACTAAATGTTCGCAACAGTGTTCCAAAGTTTTGCCCACGAGGCAGATAGGAAACCAACTTACCATCCCAAACCAGGCATGGTTTCTATTCTGTATAACATGGCGGGATCACCCACTGTATGTTCATAACCTTGGTCGTTCCACGCAGAAATGCAATACAAGCTTTCATCTTCACGAAGAATTGGCAGCAATTGATGAAAATACCAAAATATATCCGTAGACACATCCAAATCTTCTTCTAGTATGATCATGAACTCCGCATCAGGATATAGGTTGAATGTAGTTGTTAAACTCGCTTTGTAATGCTGTTGGTGTGGAAAAGAAAGATGACACGTTTCAATATTCTTCGTTGC
>OX421458.1:10466243-10468743 GCA_949126865.1 Montipora capitata | reverse complement strand
AGAAATTGGCAAAAGATCGCCAAAATTGCCGATTTTGTCAATTTCGCCAAAATCACCAAAATTGTCAATGTTCAACCAAGTGGTGTCAATACTAGTGGATGAACTAATTTGACGAAATTGGCAAAATTTCGCCAAAATCGCCAATGTTTACCCAAGTGGTGTCAATACAAATAGGTGAACTAATTTGACAAAATTGGCAAAGATCGCCAAAATCGCTAATTTTGCCAAGATTGTCAATCATGGAGCTCTTTCGCCAAATCTGCCATTTTTGTCATCGTGTGCATTTCTGGACATAAGTGCCACATTGACAAGAAAAAATCTATCAACTCTCACTCCCAGGGATCAGTGGCTTCTACATTGTACAAAGTAAGAAAGTCGAACGGTAGATTTGATTATCGCACTTAACTGGACAATTTATTATTGTCTCTTACAAACACCTAAAAATTATGTGGCTTCGACAGGATTCAAAACCATGACCTCTGCTAAAGTCTTGCATAGAGCACATTCGGTAATAAATACCCAAATATATTTTGTACTTTGTAATAAAGGTATGTGTATCCACAGTTAACTTGCTTTACCAAAGTGTCAGACCTGTATAATTGATGACAAGAGCTTCTCTAATAAGTGGGAAGTAAATCCAAGATATCAATATTCTAATGTTATTGTTTTTTTTGTGTGACAAGAAAACCAAGAGTAATTAGGGAGAAACTTCTCAGAGCAGAGAACCAACAAGACATGACAATGAGTCTGGGAATTGAAGCAAGGAAGTAGTGGTGGTAAGCTTTCATCCCACTCTATTGCCAGACCCTTACAGGGAATTGTGGCAGTTACAACTTTGGCAACATTTAGCATTTAAGATCATTGTCATCTACTCAATCCTCCAACAGATTAGCTCTGAATGTCAAAGGTGTGTTGCATGATCAGCCATTTAACAAGGCAATTTTAGCGCAGAATGTACCAGATGATATTTGGGTAGTTTTGGTTTCAAAAAATGATTTGAAATTTTGAAAAGAACACGGCCTCCAGAGTACTTTCCTACCCAATAATAATATCATTTATCAATTCTTTTGACAGCTAATATTTTGATCGTTGTCAAGAGGGAAAGTCCTAAAATTAGAGACCTAGCTTAGATACAGTGAATTTGTGTATATATAACTTACCTTTGTTCCATCTACTGTGATAGAGGCTGCATCTTTACTTGATAAGACTTCAATGGTAATCCTACGACTCTCAGCTTGAGAACCTTACATACAGAAAAACAAGGTACAGGGGTTTCTATAAGTTTTGAAGTAGATGCCTGGACTAATCAATGTAAGTGGCTGCCACTCTTGAACTTTACAAGGGTTTGAGTGAAAATCAAGGCAGAGTAGCCAGCGGTGAGAGGCAAATTTCTGACAAACAAATGGCGGTATACCACCCGTTACCAGGTCTAATGAAACCCCTGAAGGTAACAGAACTATCGTCAGTGTTACAAAAAAATAAAATTAACGCTCCCAGAATCTAGTACTACTTTGCCATATGTGAAGAGATTTACCTCACCAAAGAAAATTATTTGAGGTAAGGAACGACTTAAAAGCCTTCATTTCACGTTTCTACAAGCAATTGCAAAAAGAGTTGAGACACTCAATGTTAACAACTGTACAGTGCATGTCGTTCAAGTCAGCCCATCCCAAACCCCAATTCCCACCAAGCAAACTTGTTTCCATTTCCACTTGGCATTCCATCTAAAGGGTATCAACAATGAAAAAGGGGAGAGGGAAGGGAGGGGCATTTGTGACTTTTCTTATGAACTCGAAGGGGTTTTTAGGAAGAAGAGGTGAATTTTTGATTCAGTGTCTCAACCTTTTTGCAACTGCTCGTAGCATTCTGATTGGTTCACTCAATCTTGGTTATCAGCTCGTATACAGTATGACCTTATTCACTTTCTTCACCGATCCCATAAAACAGTTCATTTTGGGGGGTTATTTGCGTTAAAACAATGGATATATCCATTCAGTGAAGCATGATAAGTCCCAAGAGTAAATAACTTTTATTGTTTCTATCTAAAGACCCCCCCCCCCCACCCCCGCCAAAACGTACTGCATTATGGGATGGTGAAAATAGTCAATACAGAAACTGATTGCATCAAGTGTTGCCAAACTGAAAACTGTCCAAATTTCAAATTTCCAAGTGTTCAGAACTTAATGAATATTTAATAGAACAATAATATTATTCCATTCGCGCTTGTTCAATATGAGACTGGTCACAGCCAACTCAACGCTACATGACTGGTTGGTTATTTACCATCTCACATCCAACCTGCGCTCATAGATGTAATAGAGAGTTTTAGCAACGACGACGAGAACGACAATGAGACCGACTACGAGTACGAGTTTAGCTCGTTCTTAAGGTTAAGCATACATCAACAACGAGTACTAAAATAATTTGGACCCTTTTTAAAACTCGAGCGGGCACTTTCACGTTCAGCAAAAAGTTTATGAAAGCCCTACAAGAGCAAGTT
>OX421458.1:10458743-10461243 GCA_949126865.1 Montipora capitata | reverse complement strand
AGGAACCGTCCTTAAAACGTCTGCAATCTTTGGGAGGATGAGAAGCTTTCACTTTGAACGAGTGGATTTCCGCTAGCGACCTTGTAGGGACGTCGCTTTTCTTTCCAGTGAAGACGCTCAGGCACAAGACCAGTGTCAGCAGGGGGAATAGTTTTCCTTGACAAGCCCACTTGCCCACTTGTCAAGGAAAACTTGCCGACTGTACACACTAGCGAGTTCTCCTTGAAAAGCTTTTCCTTGATGAGTTTTCCTTGGTAGTGTAAATGAAAAATATGACAAGTTTTCCTTGACAAGTCCACTTAACAAGTAATTTACACTAGCAAATATCGTCGTTGACGAGTTTTTCCTTGACAAGTGTCCTTGCTAAAAGACGAGCATGCCAGTTTTCGAACAAGGAGTCTTGTTGAGGAAAAATTGTCAAGGAAAACTTGTTCGTATCTCTGAAACTTTCACCTCTCATATTTCTAAAATCAAAATTTATGAACTGTCTTCGGGATTTTCCGAGGTTAAAATGAGAGCAAGAAGAACAAGAGAACCGTGGAGTCGTGACTATACCATATTTAAAAGGGGTGTCTGAACAGTTCAGGAGAACTGCTAACCTGCACTCCTTTCGAGATGCTTTCAAACCTGGAAGAAAGATAAAAGAAATTAAACGCACGTGTCAAGAACCGCTTGGTGAAAGGCAGAAATGCGTTGTATACAAGATGGCGCCTCTTCCAAACAAGGAAGAAAGAACACATGGATAAAGTCAGACTAACAAATGAAGACCTTCGTAAAGGAAACATTCTGTCAGCCGAAAAACGAGTGGGAAAAGAGGATGGAGGCCTAGCACAACACACCATGGAGTGCCAAAGTCATGGCGCAGAATGGCCGGACATCATTAACATTCATATGACTAATCATCGCATTAGCATAGAAGTGACGCGCTGAAGCGCGAAATTTGAAAGCGACAAACTACATTTTTAAAAGAAATGGCGCCAGAAATGGGCAAACGCGCAACTTTAATTTTCATTCTAAAAGCATCTCGGTTGCAAAAGTCCTAACTTGTAGGCTGCAAAATGAAGACCAGATTACACTTATTTTATCGAGACGCTCGGGAGATGGACACGACTTGTAAAAACTATTGGAAATTTGAGTTAAAATGCGAGTGATTTTTCAGCCATTTTATATGAGAATTCAAAAATGCTTTTTTTCTATTTAAAATTTCTTGTTTGTGGACCAACTTTTTCATGAACTTGTAGCATGCAAAGTGGTGTTGACTGGGACTGAGAACGCAGAGATCGTAGCAAGGGAGAGAGGATTAAAGCAAAGGAAAGTTCTTGAAGGAATTGAGTCACTACGACAAAGACATTACGGAATGAGGGTCCTTAACAATTTTGACCACGTTGATACATGGAAACCAATGCTAAACTCCTTCTTTTATGGTCAAAAGAATTGCAAGAGACGATGAGTTACCATAGAACGTAAAAGTACTTGATAGGCCGGCATTTCCCGCGCATTTTAACATCATTTACGTCGTGTAATGGTCACGAAACGGCATGTGCGGTTACCAAGTTGAACATAAAAAAAACGATCCGCCATATTGAAGAAAAAAATTTTAACAACCTGAAGAAGACCAGTAAAACTGGTCGAAACGTCGATTTTTATAGACATTTTAACCTCGGAAAATCCCGAAGACAGTTCATAAATTTTGATTTTAGAAAACTTGTTAGTGTAAATGAGGCTTTCAATACCTTTCCGTCTTCGGGAAACACCCCTTGGGAATCTTCCCTGTTCCGTAGCTACCCTGTGCCGATTCAAATCGATTCTACGCGGAGAAAAACTTAAGAATTTCCCTACGACAATAACCGCAATAATATTTGTATAATTTATTTAATGCATCCATCTTTTTACAGTTTTGTAGGAGTTACAAAGTGAAAATACAATAAATAACTATACATGAGAAGAAAGGAAAAAAAATTAATACTGAAGGAAAATTAAAAGAATTAAAAGAACAACAAGACACAACTTATTCAATAATAAAAGTAGATTAGAACTGATTTTACCTAAATTACTTTCAAAATCTATATAACCACTCCCAAATCAATACAAACTTCATTTGTCAGGACGAGTCTTATTCCCTTGAAGAATTTGTTTGCATATTAACTTCCAAACTTCCAAACTCAGCTTTTTGTTTTCTAAAATGGTTTATCTTCCATATTCCCAAATGGCCATTTGTTTGATTAAAAATTAGCCCCATTTGCCTCGTTATTAAACTTAAAATTCAAAAGAATATTAATTTAATCTTAAACGAGAAAACAAGGGCTAATTTGCAAGCAAACAAAATACTACTAAATGGTAGCCATTTTGGAATAAGGTGTATTTTGTCTTTGTTCCCTCATTCCCAGTTCAAATTAGCAATGTTTCCCAAGACCCCTGGGACAGGGAGGGCCTCAGTGTTGGGAATTTAACATTGTGTAATGTTGGTGGATAGCTTTTAGTGACAATCTCGAGGAGCGAC
>OX421458.1:10441243-10451243 GCA_949126865.1 Montipora capitata | reverse complement strand
GTCAATTCATCAAATCCCCCAGGTCTGTCAGGGTTTGCCCTGTAGTTGTACTTTGCCAAGAGTTTGACTGGTTTGTCAGCATTTTGAACTGGTTCCGCTGGAACTGAATAACAAATTATTAACTTCAAATAATCAAAAGAAGAATTGCTTTTGCTAAAAGGGTTAAGAAGTAAAGTCAGTCACACACAAGCCCACGCAGCCACTCACGGCAGCAGATTATCTTGGTTTCAAGTAGCATGAAGTGACAGAGAGTATTGCTACTCCCCCCTGGACAAGATACTGGTCCAACGCAGGGTTTTACCCCCAGCAATATGTACCCATTTATACACCTGGGTTGAGAGGGGCATTTTGGAGGAAAGTTTCTTGTCTAATGAAACAACATGGCATCTCACTGAGCAAGAACTTGAACTTGTCCCTGGGGTCAAGAGTCAGAACTGCTGATCACTGCATCAATGGGCTCTACTTTATCAAAACAACACCAATAATATTAAAATTATATTATTATGATAACATCTTGTTAATGTTCTTTATTGCTGTTAAACTTAAGTTCAAAATGACCTGTAAAAAAGTGTTTTTACTCGAACGACATAATACACAGCCAAGGGTTAGTGGCTAAGTGAAGTCCAAAACAAAGTTTTATCTAGGGAAGCATATAACAGATGGTTTTCATACACGTATAGGAAGGATATCTGTTTACAAACAATGCTTTAGTTATTCAAATGTGCCAACAACAGGAACCAAAGACCCTTTGTCTTGACAGCCAATAAGGCTCTGGTTGATCTCCACACTTTAATAATTTTAAACAGATTAGGCAATCATTTCGGTATATGCGACTCGGCATTGGCCTGGTTTAAATCTTACCTGGGTGACAGATTTCATTTTGTCGGCATTTTTGTCGGCATCTGCCACATGTCAGGGGTCGGTGTTGGGACCAATATTATATCTGCTTTACAGTCCTCACCGCTTGGGGATATTGTCAGGCGGTACAACATGGGCTTTCATTTTTACACCGATCACACCCAGTTGTACCTGTCTTTCAATTCCCTAGACGGGGATGATCAGGTTAGCTCGGTTACTCAGATTTAATCTTGTGTTTGTGACATTGATCGTTGGATGGCTCGTAACAAACTCAAATTGAACAGAGATAAGACTGAGCTGCTTGTTATTGGTTCCAAGCATCACCCGTGTCCATCATTAGATAGCATCCTGGTTGGTGATTGTCATGTCCATCTGTCTAATACAGCCAGGAACATAGTCCTGAGTGGTTTTTGATCAAACTTTTCTCGCTAGATAAGCAAGTAAATTTGATTTGTAAGTCTGCCCTGCTTCATTTATGAAGAACATTGTTAAGGTTAGGGAGTACTTAACTGTCAAGAGCACAAAGCTCTTGTTCATGCCTTCGTTACTTGTCGATGGGACAATTGCAACTCACTGCTCACTGGGTCACCGAAGTATTTAATCACCAAGCTTCAATGCATTCAAAATTGTGCCGTGCGCCTTGTAGCTCAACAGCCTAGGGCTGCACATGTAAGTCCTATTGTCAAGGCATTGCATTGGCTTCCAGTAGATCGGCAAATAGTTTTTAAAGTCTTACTATTGACTTACAAGGCAATTAATAACCTGGCTCCTTCCTACAGTACTCAACTCTTAGTCCGTTATAACCCACCAAGGAGTTTATGATCTGCTGGAAAATATCTTCTGGACGTTCCTAGGGTACGTCTAAAATCTTATGGAGATAGGGCCTTCTCAGTTGACACCCCCAAGTTATGGAATGATTTACCCCTTGAAATTAAGTTAACTCCTTCTGTGGCTGTGTTTAAATCACATTTAAAAACTCATCTTTTTAGAATTGCTTTTAGTTAATTTTTTTTTCATTTTTTAAGTCTATGCCTAATTTTAGTTTAAATTAATATATATTTAGTTTTGCCATAATTTTAATTTTATAACTGTAAAGCGGTATAGAGCTTTGTATATATCCGCTATATAAATGAAAAAAAAATTATTATTATTACTACTGTTATTATTATAATTATTATTATTATTATTATTATTATTATTATTATTATTTTTGTTACTTCAAAGTGCCGATTACATGACTTTGTGTGAGAGCAACCTCACCAAGAAAATCGAGGCATGGATAAATGTGCTTTTAGAAGCAAAGAAATCGTGACCTTGATTAATTTGATTCTTAGAAGTGTTTTGTTTACGTCTTAAACAGTCATTTTACCTCCATTTACAGACGTAATTTGCATGGCGACAGTTTTCGCAGAATTCACGTGGTCACTTGGTTCAGCGAGGTGCGCCTGACAAGCGCTCGTTTTTATATGCCCTGGTAGTCTGCATGGCTCCCATGAGGTAAAACGTAAGATTCCTCGGCCATAAGTTCTCGTCTTGGTCGTCATTACACAAAGATTTTCAAGAAGGACAACCTCGTTAAGATTGACTGAAGTGGAAGAGTACAAATTTGCGCGCGTCCACTTTTTTCTTATGTAACACGTCCTGAAGTGTCACAATAAATTGTCACTGGTGTATGCGTAGACTGGCTATATTTGAATGGAAGGAGCAGCCATTCGTGTGTATCACATGGTCGAAAATAAGGTCGATTGGTCTTTTCTGACCCTTCAGGAATGACGCTGAAAATACGGAGCATCTTGAAATCATAGAAAACCGGGCGCACAGGTAATATGTAAGGGCTAACTTCGTCGAGTGGCTTCTAAGTAAGACAATTTTTCTCCCTTATAATCGAAAATATCGGTTTTTTATCGTTTGACAGATCTCATATCGGTTGTATTTGCGCTTTCAGAACGATTGCGTCTCGATTTGGTTCTCTTTCAAGTTATGCAATCTCCACTTAAATTCGCACCTGGTTTCCCCATAAAGATTTAAATATCACTCTGTGACCTGTCCTAGTAATGTTTCCAATATGCTTAGCAGTCTGAGCTAAGCAGTGCTGAGCAGCACGACCCCATAAGCTGCATAGCTTTTATTATCATCGAGCAGCACGACCCCATAAGCTGCATAGCTTTTATTATCATCGTACTAAAATAAAGGCTATCTGTCTGTCTGTCTGTCTGTCTTAACGCATGCGACATAAAAGATTGTCAAACATCGTTACGTAAAATACTGGGAAGTATATACAGGCTTAAATAATGTAGTCTTATTAATTAAAACACTTGATTTTAAAACCCCCTGGGATTCTCTAATATCGATGAACCTTTTAAAACATTCAAAAGGTACAATATATTTTTTAAAAATAACAACCTATACAATATAAATACTTCGGACTTCTGCTGTTGTATCGCAGAGCCATGAGCGGTTTTCGCTGAGATAATCCTGTTTTGAAGCCCCCGGTAATGTAGCAGCACTCGTAATCTGCGGTTGTTATGTCTGTAAAAATATTTGCATTCAATTGCAGTGTCATATGTTAATCCACAAAGCGAGTTACGTTACGTGTTCGCTCGTGTTTCCTCGCCTCCAAGTCACGCGATTCACAATCTTGGTTCGCCTTTCTGCACTGGCGACAAGATTGTTTACTTTGGCAATTTGCGGTCCGAAACAGCATTTTACAATTGCGGATGGATTGTCCCGACTTGACAATTTTTGGTGGAAGCTGACAAATTTTGTCCCATGTAAAAAACAGGACAAAAATTGGTGAAATGAAAAAATTGTGGTACAGTCACGCAAACGTGTATTTTGACGTGTCACGGCCAGCCACAATACATTCAACGAGACATCAAATTCAAAGATGTTTTCGAAAAACGGGAATTCTTCGGTCGGCGTACTGAATCTCAAACCAAGACTGGTTAGGTCTTGGAAGGCTTCAGGAGTATGGATTGTATCTGCGAGCCCTCTGTGTCTCCTACGGTTTGGATTTCCACGCGTCATAACTTGATTTCGAATGATTTGATGTTTCAAAAAACAGCACATCAGGAGTAACATTCCTGTATAAAATTTGTGCGAAATTTAAGAGCAACAGGCATGCAAAAAGTTAGAGGATTTTGGCATACTCCATTTTTCCGCCAAAAGAAATATTTGGCGCGCTTCTTGCAAAGACAAGTGTTCACAGATTCGAATGACTACAGATTTGTTGACCATTTGCGGTTTCAGTGCGGATACAAAGTACGTAGACAAAAATTGTCCGGACAATTTTTGCCCGTTCTTTTTGCTCAGGACAATTCAAAATTTGTCTGCTATACGTAGCTGGTGTGGAGAGGCCCTTAGCCAGCAGGTATGGCTATGGCGCGCGGTCGAAATATAGGGGCTTTGTAACGATCGCGAAAACTCGTAAGCAAGCCCCTATATTTCGACCGCGTGCCATTTTCAACGGAAGAGCCTGCTTGCAGGCTAATTTGGGATCAATATTCATAATTGGCAGCTAATTAATTATTCTTTTGTCTTTATGCTAATCATTCTCACTAGCCTCGTTAGCACGAACAAATTCAAAAGAATGTTTGCTCCAAACGGAGGCTAGTGAGGATGATTAGCACAAAGCCAAAAGAATAATAGGCCATTTTACAGTTGTTTGCTCTGCAACCTAGCCTATGAAAGGCTGCGAGGCTGCCGGTGACCTTGCATTGATACAGCCCCGACTGCTTTTATCATGCAAATTGTGTTGTTGTAATTCTAATTAGTCCGTATTAACATTACAAAAGCACGGAGGTTTGTATCAAAACAGGGTCACCGGCAGCCTCGCTTCCATTCGTAGGCCAGGTAACTTAGCTAGAACTGTAAAATGTCTATTTCTTGGCCTCCATTTCTGAATACGGTCTGTCTAATGGCGCAGCTGGCAACGAAAAAACTTGAGCTCTGAGCAAGTCTTTGGGGGCGTTTCTGTTTTCGGGCATAGTTTCGGTTTAACAGCCAGCTCGACTGATTTGTGTTCACAATTTTTCTTAGAATAATTCTTCAACGTGGCAATGAATCAGTAATGAGTTTAACCGTAGGCGAGGTGACAGGTATTAGTACAAATAAAATTGTCTTCTGTTTAATGCTAATAACCCTTTCTAGCGTCGCTAGGACGAGCAAATTTCAAAATTGAGTGCAGTAGGTCGAATTAACATAAATATAAAAGAATGGATAGGAGGTCGGCATTTATGGAAATGGTTTTAAAATAATAACTGCGAATTTTCTTTGAGGTTTTAAAATAAGTCATGATTTTAGATCCAGCTGTTTCTCTTCCCACACACGATTTGCTTCCAATAGTTGCTTTTTATCACCACAGGGCTTTTAAGAAACCGTAAAGCCTTGTTTTATTTACACATTTAACAGACTGGCCCAAAGCTGTTCAATTATAAATGCAGAAACATTATTCACCGTGTTCCGTTTATAGCAAAGTTTGGAGCGAGAAAACCAGTTTCTGAAAAAGGTATGTTAACAAAAATACGATTTTGATGCTGTCACTTAAATAATCTTAAAGAGAGGAGACTATTTTAAAGTCTGCCGATTAATAACGTTCCAGTCTTTCTGCTCTCAAAAGCCACTTATATCAAACGCTATGTTCTGAAGCAAAAATACTGGAAATGGTAAGTTCTATTTTATGGCAGCGAAAAAGATGTTTAATTAAGAAGTAACCTGACGCTGTTTTTGGAATAAATGTACTAACATTAAAAAAATAACCTTCCTAGTACGTTTTGCAAGTTTAGTACAAATTCAAAATTACGAATTTTCTTTCTGTTTTAAGAGGAAGGGAAAAATAATTTCTTGATTGAAAAAGATCTTCGATCATAAGAACAAGGAATCACAAAATGTTTTCGCGCTGAATTTGTAATTCGATGTTTATTTAAACTGTATTTCGTAACAGTTGAATAACAAAGTTTAAGTTTTTGTCACCCATTTTAAGCAAATTATAAATCTGCAGATTGTTGATGTTTCATTTATTTTTCGACGGATAGACTGATTAAAATACAGATAGAAAAACACAGTAAAGCCACTACCAGCCAACCAGAAAATCAATATTAAATTTGTGGGCTTCAATTAATTTTCTCATGTTGAATTATTAATTTAAATAAATTATGTGCCCTCTTTAAAATGATAAGAAGAAGAAAATTTTGGTCGGAACTTTTGGTCAGCGGGCGCTTACCCGCTGACCAAAAAGCCCGAGAACTCTGGGTACGAGATTGAGATTACCGCAGAAATATGTTATAAAATGCGTGCCGCACGTGCATCACGATTGTGTTTCCTCTTTTAACCAATGATATTGTTATTTTCAGTTGTGGCGTTAAGGGTGTCCATGGCCGTCGTCATTTCTACAACTGTCTAATCTGGGGCCCGTTTCTCGAAAGTCCCGATAACGTTTCGGGTCCGAAAACACATGATATACGAAACTGCCTTAAGCTTGTTTTCATAAGCTGGACTTTTAACATGGTTTCAAGTTAACAAAAAGCAAAATGATGTTGAAGTTTCTTGACTTTAAATCTCTCCGTTCTTACCATATAGAGGGAAATGTGGCCTTTTTTTTCACGACAGCCGTTGCCTCGCTTATCATTCCTGAAAGTGATTTGTTTGTAAGCGACCTAAAAAATAATACGTGTTTTCACGGGTAAGATTAAATGAGTGAGCACGTGCCAATACAATAACAAAAAAAATAATAAAAAAGCACCCCTGTTGTATTTCCGATTTGAATAACCGGAAGTGCCTCCTAATTGGCCGAAAGTATTTGCCAATTCGCTTAAGCTGCCTGGTTTGGTGGCACTTGCCCCGGCACTTGCTTAACTTTAAGCAAGTTGGGAAAGGAACCGTTTCCACGGTTGTCACGGTTGTCACTCGCTAAGCCACCTGAAAAACTGCTCGTGAAAACATGGCCTGTGACACCCGAAAAAAATCCGAGAGTTTCGGGCCATTTCACGTTGTTGTTTTGAAGAAAGGTACCAAAATGTAAAAACGCACACGCGGGGCGTGCAGCGCTCGTTTGTGTTATTTTTTGCGGTTTCGTTCGACACGACGCCGTCGTTGGCCTTGGTCCTACATGAGAAAATTATAACTTGCTGCAAAATGTTTTATGCAATTCTTTGATCATCTTCCCCTCAAAACGATAGCCTCTTTGATATCAGTGGTAAATCTCGTCCCGAGAGGCCGCGCACCTTGAACAGTTCCAAGATTTAAAGGCCTTTTCGTAACGGTTGGCAACCAATATTTCGTCAAAGTTCTGAGACTGCGAAGAAGATCCGGAAGTCCGTTATGTGCCGACTACTTGGCAGAAGCCAGCGGACGTCGTTTTCCTTGGGTACTGACTGTAACAATCGCTGTTTTGTCGACGAAAATGCTTTCAGGATAACAAAATAGGAGATTTCTGCCCCTGCGCATACTTAGCGTGGATTTTCATATGATTTGATTTGACTCAGCTATCGGGAGGCATCGCCTAGCAGATCATGGCCAAACAACAGCACCCCCAGCGGCGAGTTTTAGTGTCTTAAAGAAATGCGCATCGAAATTTGATTGCTTAATTCATGAGATGTTCTACATCAAAGAATTAAAACCATCACTTAATGTGCAGTCAGACTCTGTCAGGGCAAAACTATTTACTTAGATTTCACATTTATTGTTAGCGTACTATTGTATATATTATTCTATTGTTCTATTGTTCTTGTACTATAAGTTATGCTTCATCCGATTAAAATTCATTGCCTGACGATGACATCGGACGATGTCGAAACGTTGTCAAAATGAATCTAGTTGCGTTTGTCTTTTTAATCGATTTGATTTTTAATTTGAAAAACGAAACAAAAAGGTGCGAAAAACAGATATCTCCCCAAAAATCGTTTTCCAATATGTCTGCTTAAACATTAACTGATTGCTTCTTTTTTCAGGTATATTTACTTCGTGGCAAATCCTTGAAAAGATTTGACTGTTAGCGCGGGATAAACCGTCAGAAAATTAGGTGTCAAAACACTTGATAGTGGCTTTTTAAATTCTAAAAGCATTGGTAAACTTGAGAAATAATTTCACGCGCGCGAAATGGGTCCTTGCTTTAGAAATACAACAAGAGCTCAGGAAATTTGGAGACAAGATGTACGAAGTTGACTTGGAATTCGAGCCGTCGCATCGTGCGGTGAAGGAAAAATGGTTTCTTGGGGTCGAATGAATATTACAATTACATCAGCTGCAGTCATATGGTCACTTGTGATCTATATCATGTACTCTAACAGTCTTTCGTCTTGCATTAACGAGTCCATGAGATTGCGGATGGCAGTAGAGCGAAAAGACAGATTCTTAGAGTTACTTCGGGATCAAAATGACGATCTTAAAGCGAAAATTTCAAAGCTGCAAGGATCATTGAAAACGAACATTGGCGATGAAAAAACACATCAGAGAATGTTTCTTGTCAAGGAGTTGCCCTTGGCTTCCAATAGGACGGTTTGATAAACCGGAAAGCCTCGATGAAGAATATGAATATTGGGTATAAGGGGAAACAACAAAATAGTTTCCGACACTTGGCATTGTAATAGAGAGATTTACGTTCGATTCAGACACCGTACTTTTAATACATTGAATTAATTACTTGAAAAGTCCGGGGTCTAAATCAATTAAGAACGGCTATTTTAACTTTTCGCCTTGCCTAGCCGGGAATTTCGGCTTTCGCACGGCCGGGGATCGGCTTTGATTCAGACGTCGAACTTTCCATGTGTCGAACTTGATGCATAAACCATATTTTGACTTCCACGTAAAGACCGTTGACATAATGAATTGGTTTTATTGGAAATGTCTTAGGAACTGCGGTGGATCGGCCAATTAAGCTCGACTTCTGAATCAACAGGCGTACTTTTCTTAGTTTGTTTCGGATGAAACTCGAATTAAGTTCGGCTCATGAAAAGTACGGCGTTTGAATCGGGCCTTAAGCATCATGTTTATGGAAAAATGGCAAACGTCGGAAGAAAATTTGCGTTTTGCCAAAAATGGAAGAAAATTGTTTGATATCAGCTAATATCTTGTTTGTTAGCTACGGAAATTCACGTTTTTATGACAAGTAAAGACAGGCGTAACTCAGTCGGTTACTACGCGGTCTTCTGAGCTGGGGTCGCCAGTTCGATCCTCGTCTCATTGCATCGACGTCTGTTTCGACTTTCATCTGATCCGTGTAGCTGTGTCTTTGAATACCCGTAAAACGGAGCATTGACGAAGGAATGGGGATACAACTGAGGTGCGCACCGAGGACCACAAATTTATAAGTAACTGTAGTTCACCGTCACCTGTTACCCTCGTAGAGAAAGAACCTTTTTTAGCAGCCAGCAGTTTCCCGTTTGCCGTTTCACGTTAACGCGAGGATACTAAGAGCTCCTTTGACTCGCTCTGTGCGTGAGACTTAATGAAAAGAATTGTAAATTAGCAAGTATGCCTTTTTGTACTCCAGTCTGTTTATTGTGTTTAGTTAATTAATCATGATAATCAACTTTATTTAAGTGTCAATAATAAATAAATAAGTGTATTTAACGCTTGGGGACACTGTATAGAGATCAAATCAAATAAAATGTTGGTTGTTGAGGAGAGCCTGGGACCATGTTAGCCACCATGTTAAACGAAGTTTGACTTCCACCAGACATTGTCTTCAACATCACTTTCCTTTCAATTTTATGCATTTTATTTTCTCGAATATTTTAGCAATCCTTTATTAATTGCTATTTTAAATTTGAGTTAAATGAAGTAGTTGTTGTTATCATCCAACATTTCTTTTGTTCTTCTGTTTGAACAACCATATTTTGAATGCGTTGGGTAACGGTATTCAACAGTCTATTCAACATCGTTGAACGCGCGCATGCCCAGTAAAGTGACGCAGGGTTATCGGTATCCATGGAGATGATTTATTCGCCAGCCGCCCAGATGAATCCCGACAGAATTGCAAGCGAGCAAGTTTTTAATCTCAGAATGATGAAAACTTCGCCGAAGTCTCATCGAATACGGAGAGAAATGAAAAAGGAGCAAATCAGGCGGATCCCGGGGAAAGCAAGAAGGAAGAAAAAGTCGAAACACTTGAGGAAAGACCATATTTTTTGGACGTTTCATGTTC
>OX421458.1:10433743-10436243 GCA_949126865.1 Montipora capitata | reverse complement strand
GCCTGAAAATGTCGTGCAGTGTAGCTGGCCGGATACAGTAAGCAACAGAAGAAGACGGGAATTCTGTAAAATCTACGAAGGATATCCAGATGTTTGTAGCTGTAAGTACAACGGGATGTTAGGATGGAGGGAAGAAGATCTTAGCTCTGGGAGGAGCGGTCGAACTTTCTAGAGATTTACTTTTTTTGTTCTCAATTCATAGTTCTGTGGATAAATGCAGCTAGTTGCATGAACGCGTTATTGAGATAGTTATTTCTAAATGTCCTTTTAAAACTAAATACGATGACCCATTTAGAACAGTACATTTAACGCTAAAGGCTACTCGACCGAAACTTTGTTTCAAAGATGTGTTTAAAAGAGAATGAAATCTTCTGGATAGCGCTTCATTTTTGTCACTGGACTTGGCTAGCGGCAAGACGAGATATTACGAAAAGCAATCCTATTTAAAAAAACAGCACATCACTCATGCAGCGGTGGCGAAAGGACATACATAACATGTAACGCAAAATCGTTGCGCAACAAGTTCAACTACAGTTTGTCTAAATTATTGCAGTGGATATTGAGTGTTTACTCGACGTCACAGCGACAGTGGGACGTCGAGAACTTCGGAACCAGCCTCGGTGCTGTCCGTAAGCATCGCGGTTTTTCGGGACGAGATCAAATACCTCGTTTATATTACGTTCATCTTAAATTTCAGGCGAGGAACCCGTATCTTTGGAACTCGAACCACCAGCTTTTCAAGATGGAACTCGCTTGGAACTACCTATAGCTGTCATGGCAAGCAACCGACCACATTACCTACTGCGCATGCTTCGTGGCCTGCAAAAGGTGGAGGGTCTGGACACAAGGATGCTAACGGTATTCGTCGATGGATTTTGGAAGGAGCCAGCGTCGGTAACTAAGCTCATGGGTGTTAAACTTGAGCAGCACGCTGGAGTCAGTAAGGCCAACGCTAGAATAGCACAGGTAAATGATGAACGATTGATTGATTGATTGATTGATTGATTGATTGATTGATTGATTGATTGATTGAGTGAGTGAGTGAGTGAGTGAGTGAGTGGGTGGGTGGGTGGGTGGGTGGGTGGGTGGGTGAGTGAGTGGGTGAGTGAGTGCGTGTGTGTGTGTGAGTGGGTTAGAATGGGTTGGTAGGATGATTGAGTGAGTGAGTATGTGTGTGGGTGAGTAAGTGGGTAGGTGGGCGAGTGAGTGAGTGGGTGGGTGTGTGTCTCACTAGATGATAGACTGACTCATTAATCAAGACAAACTGACAGATTGATTAATTTATTGACCGGAAGCACCTTGGTTGTTTTAGCATTACAAGAAATCGATCCACGACTCGTTTGAACAGCACCCAAAGGCAAACTACCTCGTCATTCTCGAAGAAGATCTCGATGTTTCTGTTGATATCCTCAGCTATTTCAGACAGCTTTTACCGGTCTTGGAAAACGACGAGAGCGTTTACTGCATATCGGCTTGGAATGATCAGGTAGGACGACACATGTAGCGAAGAATGAGAATTTTATGTTCTGCGCACACGCACAAGACTGGAGAGCTCAATTTTTCATACTGTTTTCCGAATGATGCACATAATTAGATGCGCACCGATTTTGATAAACGTAACGAGGTGCCCCTGTGTCCTCTAGCTCTTCTCCCCAATATCAACATCACAATTAAGGCCACAAAGGAGGTTTTGAGTCAAACAAGAAGGGAAAATTGTTTTAAGTAAATAGTAAAACATAGAATGTGCCTGTGACATCAGCTCACTGGCGTGTTACGTAAGAACGGCCATTAAACTCATTTTCATTTTCTTGAGGGGTGCAGGGCTGGCATTGTGGTGAGAGCACTCGCCTCCCGACAATGTGGCCCAGTTTCGATTCCCAGACCTGGCGTCATATGTGGGTTGAGTTTGTTGCTTCTTTACTCTGCTCCGAGAGGTTTTTCTCCGGGTAACAACAACCAACATTTGATTGGATTTGCGTTAATTTGCTGATTTCAGTTGACAGTGTCCCCAATAGTTCTCCAGCACTAGAAGACTAGACACTTGCATAAAGTTCCTTTCCTTTTTTTTCCTGTTCTGTGAACGTGCTTTCTGTGATGTTTGGAGACCCTTTCATTACATAATGTAAATTGTTTTTCACCTCAGGGATACAATCACGTATGTAACGACCCAGCCATGATGTACAGGGTAGAAACCATGCCTGGATTAGGATGGTAAGTTGGAAATTCATCGAAATGTCAGTCTTTCTATACAAAATTGTATGTCCCTTGATCTCGTTGATTTTTTGTTGGATTTTTATAGAGAACGTTTTAGCTTGGATTTGTTGTCCCGTACGTTCGTGCGACATTAGTTCGGAGGCCCATAAGGGACGCGCTGCAAATAACATTCTCCGCATCTACATCTACATTTATTAAGTTGGTAAAATCCATTACAGACATCACACCAACTATTAAAAGAAACAATCATAACAAATACAATGCTTGGATGAAATTAACAAGGAAA
>OX421458.1:10396243-10428743 GCA_949126865.1 Montipora capitata | reverse complement strand
TGAAGCCGTTTTCCCGGGCCTAAAGCAACGCGGTCGTTTAGACGAACGCCCAAAAAGGGTCCACGTACAAAAACAATGGCTCTGCACGCGCCGCACGTGTCTCTAACATTTTTGAACATTTTCTTGTCTCTTTCGTCCCGACAACGACGTGACATGAACAAATTTGAGTTTGCGTGAAGGACACGAGCAACCCGACGATGAATTTTCAATTTTATCTCCATCCATTCATAACGTTCATACCATTTTTTTTGCTGGAAAGCTGGTACTCTTTCCATGTGGAAAGACTTAAAATAATCGCGAGATAATTAGAAGAACGTAAAAAAGTTTTCTGTTGATCGTCTGACATCATTTTCGTCATCAAAGATCAGTTCGTCCCTCGTGTAAAAAAAAAGCGCTTTTTTTTCCAAGACGTGTCCTGCAGGTTGAAAAATTAAACAAATGATCTAGCGGCGTCTTTTTTTTGGCTCCATGTCTGTATATCCAAGTACATCGAAATCATCTTTACGGTTGCGTCCTTGTGCGGCAACACTGAATTGCGCCTGTTGAGAGACCAGTTAACACGCAAAGTCCTTAACGTGTCTGAGTTTCGTTTCTCGGGCCTCAAAGACCGGGAACTTGCGTAAGTCTATCTGCTTGGTGGTTCATATCCACACGACTCACATAAGGCCACCTGTTCTTTGCGGTACGAACGACAGGGACAGAGACGGCGCAGGCGCACATCAGATCCGGTCGCTCGGCAGCTGAAAAGCAGAGGTTGACTCTGCAGTAGGCACGTGCCGTTCGCTGTGTCAAATGCTGGTGGAAACAGACTTTCAACAAACACAGTGGATTTACATAGGAAACCAGACCTGAAAAATTAAACAAAAAAATTGAGACAATTCCCTTTTGAGAATCAGGAAATTCAAATCACATAGTAAATGAAGCCTATTAAATGTACAAAATGCAAAACTTTCGAAAACTCTATGCGTCGAATACAACGCTGCTTACGGCTTAAGCCCCATTTACACGAGCAATTTTTCCTTGACAAGTCCACTTGTCAAGGAAAACTTGCCGACTGTACACACTAGCAAGTTTTCCTTGACAAGTTTTCCTTGACAAGTTTTCCTTGGTAGTGTAAATGAAAAATATGACAAGTTTTCCTTGACAAGTGCTGCAAATCAATAATATCCTTGTCACATTTTCCTTGTTGTCCATCTACACGAGCAAATTTCTGACTTGACAATTTTTCCTTGTCAAGGAAAAGCTAGCACGCCAGATTTTCCTTGACAAGGAAAATTTGTCCACTATTCCCCATCTACACGAGCAATTTTTCCTTGTCAAGGAAAACTTGTCAAGGAAAAATTGCTCGTGTAAATGGGGCTTTAGTGAGCCGCATCATTTGTTATAATTAGACGTTTTTTAAAGGTGGCAGAAACGAGGGGTCAGGTTGCAGGGACATGTTGCAGTGACTAAAAACTTTTGTAGTGCACACTGAGGTCACATGTAGCAGGGACAAAATCATAACATTTGCACACACATAAAAATGTTGCGGGTAGATGTCCCAGGGATATGTTGCGGCAACATGTGCCCTCGTGTGAACTGCTACTTTTGTAATTGTGCAACACCAGTCTCGGGGTGATTTTGTCCCCGAGACGTGTCTCATGAAGTTCAACAAGTTGCTCCAGCAAAAACAATTCCGCAACATTGTTTCCTCGTCTGCGGGCGCCTTAACATTGGGAGACGAGCCTACTTTTTATAAACCTTATCCAAGAAAACTTGAAATTTTATTCATTTGCGGATTCAAAGGCAGCACTTTCTCTTCAGTTGTTTTAGGAAACCTGGACGTTGGTCGAACCATCAAAGATTTGAAGCTTTCACACCATGCGCTCACCCAAAAAGAACATTTTTAGATATTTTTTTCAACAAAGCGTCCTCGCGCAACTCTTGGTTTGGAAAAACATATATATATATACAGATAAAAAACGGCTAAAGTATGTAAGACGAAAAAAGGCCTTCGTTTCCTTCTCCTAAATACCACAACCTTCACCGTATAGTTACAACCGGGCAAAAGGTATTAGTTTTTTCTTCTGCGCTAATTGCATGAGGAGATTTTGGCACGTGCTGTCCGTAATTAATGCGAGTATCAATCAACGTGCAATCTGGCACGTGTTGTCCGTGCATCAGCATTAATTAAATCAGCGTGCCGGCATATCCCGTTCGTGAAATCCGTGCATTCGCTTTGTTTTCTTTTGATTTCCATGCACCTGCATAAAAATGAGGAACGGACCATTTAATGGAGGACGAAAGAGTCAGCTGTGCTAACGGAATCGAGGCCGTGAATAGCCCTTTTCACGGTTAGCTTTTCTCAGTTGCATTACAATGTAATCTAACGTGGATGGGAGGCAGTTTCGAGTTAAAACTACAAAATATCCCGAAATTGCCTCACATACATGCTAGATTATATTGTAATGCAAATGAGAAAAACTAACCTTTTCACGGGCTATTGCGCAATATACACTTGAGGATCTTTCGTTTTCTGAGCAGTTTAGTTAAGCCCCCGCAGATTTGAATACTCTACACTACTGTGGCGTTCCCTACTATTTCTAGTCTCTTTCAGCTTTTCTACAAGGCGAAGCAAAGAAATAAAATAAAATATTTTGTCACCTTTCCAGCGATTCCCTCGTGTTCAAAGATGCAAAGTACTTGGGTTCACACGTAAGTTGTTTTTTGTGACATGCGTCAATGCACGCCTCACCCTCTCCTCCCAGAACCATTTTAAGTTCCTTCAGGGGAGGCCAGTCGGAGGACTTGCAGAATTCCTGTGGTGTGTCAAGAGGGGAAGAGAAGATCGTTAGCATCTTTTCCACCAAAGAAAGAAAAAAAACAATTAATGATCATTTATACCTGATTTTGCACATAAGCATTGACTCGTTCTAACATTCCAACATGTGTAAATTCATAAGGCAAATAGGGTTCGTCCTGTGGAATAAATGTTGGCAAGTTTATGAGCTTCTTTTAGTTATCAGTCACGTGTACATAATGGAAATAAAGTACGGGTTTCTTTATCTTAATGACTTGTTCACGTTTTTTCTGTTTGTTTATTTTGTTTGTTGTGAAAGGTTTGAATAAATCTTCTAACAAGACTCTCCATCATTGCACAGACTGGCACTCGGTTAAAAGTGCACCTGTAGTGAGCTTGGGAAAAGACACAAAATCCGCTTGTTTCCCGTAAGTGGAAATTGAAGCGCGCTCTCCTTGCAAATACTATATGTAGGAGAACAAGTGCCGTAGGTTGTTATTGCCAAAAATTAGCTATTTGAACCTTACGGCGCCTGCTCACTCCTCGTGTTAACATGAATGCACCAATCAGAGACGCTTTTGATTGTTCTTCACGAAAACCAATGAGAAGACAGTTTGTTTAAGGGTTCCCCAGAGCTCTTCTCTCCCGCAGTCATGCGCAATAGAGAAGAGCTCTTGGGTGAGATTGCCCCACTTACAAACTACTATTACCAATATACAGGCTATCGGCTACTAACCTGACTGGGTTAATTAGGTAAAATGGCCATAAGGAAGAAATTTTATGGGGAAAGCTTCGAGCGTTATTTTGCCAGCCCCGCACTAGGTTTCCTAATTCTCTCCTTACCTTGGTGTTGGTTATTTCCAGAAGTGCCCCTTCTACCTCTGTTAAGTTGTGGATATCCACTGTCTGAACGAAAGGTTTTCCAACGAATACTTCCGCATAAGGATTCTGCGAGGATATCTACATAAATTGAATTACAAATGATAGAGCGGTTTTAATTAAATCGAATGTGGTAGAGGTAAGTCCGAAATGTTTAGCTTGACCAATCACAATGTGCGCATTCGACGCAGTTAACCAATTAGAATTCGATCTTTCTAAAAGAGCAAGAAAACACGTGCATTGCTTTAGATTGGCTGAACAGGTAGCGATAGATTTTTAGCGAATCAACATACAGGACAGACCTAAAACCATCATACTTCGTAAGAAAATGTCTCCGGAATATTGTCGATGAGTGAATTTTGAGCAGTGTTTAAAAGTTACAACATTGATCAAAATACGTTTCCTGGCCCGGTGCTAACAAGTTACCTTTCTAATGAGTGGTTTTCCAGCGAAAAATCCTGTGTTCGTTCGGTCCAGAGGTGGATTGTACTAAAAAATAGTAGGAATGTTGACACGATAAGCGGAAATAGTGGTGACAAAAATTGGCGTTCTAATTTTTTTCTATAATTGATCATGTATCTTGGTGAAGTGCCCACCTAGCTCAGAGATAAACGTTTTCAAAATAAATGCAACATAACGTTAGTATAGTATAGTATAGTATAGTATAGTATAGTATAGTATAGTATGGTATGGTATGGTAAAGTATAGCATAGTATAGTGTAGTGCAATGTAGTAGTATATCAGGCATAACCGTCATAGCATGTCATTGCCAAGTATGGCATGACATAGCATAGCATAGCATAGCATAGCATAGAATAACAAAGCACAGCATAGAATAAAGCATAGCAGAATGCAACATACTGTATTAATATGGAAAGCATAGCATAGTATGTAATGATATGGCATAGCACAACAGCATGACATAGCATTGCTGGAATAGCATCATACACCATAGCAGGGCAAATCTAAGCGTGAATTCTACTTTCTACATTATTCGTTGATGAAAATAAACAATACAATCCCACTTTACCTTTGGATTTAAAAAGAAACAGCCATTAGCTAGCGCCTCCAGAGCAGCCGGCCCTTCATATGGTTGTCCCAGACCAACGAAAACCTAAACAAGAGAATCATTTTGTTTTGATGAAAGCAGAGGACAAGAATCACTGGTTTTGAAGGCCTTCAATCAAGGACGTATTTCCAGTTGTCGAAGAAGCGACGGCCGGATACACCTGCGTGATGGACCTCGAAACGTAGCAAAGTTATGATGGGCCTATTGGCCATGCATTTAACCTTCAGTAAATGGAATTAACCTCCTCCTACGGCCTCGGACGATTTCAATTGCCTCGACCATGATTCATTCCAGAAATCAAATTCAATGATTTACTAACACTATCTTCGTCTCACCTTGCTTGATTCCAAAAGATCAATAAGAGTGGTTATATTTACAATTCCATGATTTATGACATATTCAGGGACTTGATACTTTCGATGACTTTCCTAAATTTAATGAGATATTAAAACATACAGATGTCAAGTTCAATGGACATTATTCGCTTGTTCATTTTTTTTTGTTTTCCTTATGTAGATCACGTGGCAATACTCAAGAGAGTATTTCCCTTCAGAGTTTGACATCTTCGAGCTCAAAGAACTCTCTTTGATGAACAAGACAAATCTTTTGGGTATCGTCACGTGATGTGTACTGGAAGAACCAAATGCATAAGCGAATGGGGTCCATTTGGTATCTCTTTGTAAGCAAGGAGCAGATTAACAGAAGTACCCAATACCAATTGGCTAAGGATGAAAATCATCAAAACGGAAAAGAGAAAGGCTATTGACCCGTGGCCCTTGAGGGCGAAGGGTCTAATTGTTTTAGTATCACCTAACTAGTCGGACAGAAAAGTTAGCAAATGCAAGTGAAAGAAATATTTCTTTGGGAAGAAAACGAAAGAAAGCGTCACGCTTTTCGCTACTCGAGGACTATTAATAACACTCCTCTAGTAGCGTAGCCAATCAAAATGCAAGATTTGCATATAGTCCACTAGGTAGTTGGGTGATACTAATTTGTATTAGGCTATACGAGAATTGAGTGGAATATCCACTCCGGCTTACCTCTGTATTACCTAAAGTGGAGTGAACCTCGTCAAAGTATTTTTTCACTGTATCAATGTAGTCTCCGTAATCCTATAGATCAATCAAGGAAATAATGTCGGTATTAATGAAATAAAAAACATATTAAAGTGCCCCTGTCTCCAGATGTTGAAAGTGTGCTTGCTTAACACCTGACTGGCAAAATTTTGAGCTTTAATTTTTATCCAAAGGCCGTTTACTTTGAGTGTAAGTTCTGGATTTCACGGTCCGCCATTAATCACATTCAAAACTGACCGATTGGACCTCAGAGGGTTGGAAAAGTGACGTCAAAGACTCACTCAGTGTGTGAATGCAGCTTATTATATATGCAAAACGCGATTTTAAAACTCTGAAAGCCCAAAATTCCCGTGTTGCATATTAATTCTGCGGCGTACACACGCATTGCATTCTAAAACTAGAGAACTTTTGACGTCATTTCCTCCTCGATCCAGTTCTCTGAAGAACTTAAAGTTAGTAATGGCAGACCATTAAATAGGAAAATTCTACTTGAAATAAACAGGTGTCTTTTTAAATCAAGCCTTAAACCTTTGGTAGCTTCGTTTTTAGTTAACATAGTTTTTAAATCCAAAGAAAAATAAGAATTGATTTTTTGGTCACAGCAGGGGCCCTTTAAGACCGCCATTGACCCTTCTGCCTTAAACTTTCCAGCCTAAGCCACGCCCTCCATAATTCACCGAATTCAATGAATAGGATTTGACCTCGTTTAAGAAGTCGATGTCCCGTTCTAACATGGCGACAAATTAGTGTGAACAGATTCTTGGAGCACCCAGTCAACTTTAAGTGCTTTCGGCGGAACTTTTTTTTTTGGAGCGAAACGGAGCCTGCTGTTACTCTCATAATCACATCATCTCACATCAGATATGTAACTATGACCCTTGCCATCATACTAACACATCACTGAGTTTCACAGCTGATGAATGACCCGTAGTCGTGAAGCTCAATGTTTAGAGCTCACGACCGCTTTTGCGGAGATCATAGGCTCGATATTCCTGCCTGGCACTCTGAAACGTTTTTCATTTGTTCCCTTTCTCGTGGCCAAGCACCAACTAAACATTATATCATTTCTCTCACCAGTACATTCAACACCTTTACCATCACACTTACACATTTTTTGTTGAATGGTGTTCACATTGTCGAGTTTGTAGCACTAGAGGGACACTTTGTGAAAGACGAGAGTTAAGCGACCCAGCTTCCCAGTAATTCTAGAAGCTCAATAGTTGGAGCACCAGACAAGTGTTACGGAAGTCGTAGATTCGATTTCTGCCTGTAACTTACCGGCGCTGCCGAGCACCAAGCAACCATTGCAATAACGATATTGCATGTTTTGGTGCTTTGCCGTTGCCGTATGCCTTGGCACCGCTTATTGGGGCAAGTAAGTAATGCACAAATTGCTTTTGTTTTTGATACTTTTCCTTACCTTCCAAAATGCAGGATCCTTCCCATAAACCAAAGCTGCAGTTCTTGCACTTTTCACAGTTTTTCGTTGTTTTCTTCGCGGCACCGCAAATCCAAGGAACGAATTGTCCGGACTGTGGGCTGAAAAGAAAATTCAATGTAATAGCTTTGGGGCTGGGTTGACTATAGGGAGCTTTAGCAACGACGACGGGAATGACAACGAGAACGTCATCTAAAAACATAAATTCGCGTTATTGCAATCACTTCGAGACTATTCCAAGCTTTTTAATATGACAAAGGTGTAGCAGTCCTTCAGGAATGAAACCGTCATTACTTTAGGGGAGAAAATGAAAATTTATCTCTAAGTGCTGACGTTGTCCATAAAACCTCAAATTTGGCAATTTCACGTTGTTGTTTTGCAAACGACGGCAAAGAAATGGATAAAAATGAAAAATGCACGTGCAGAGCGTGCAAAGCTACTGTTTTTGCCTACTAAATATGCAAATGTATGACGTTCTCGTTGCCATCGCCGTTATCGTTGCTAAAGCTCCCTTATGCCAAATCTACAACGGACACAAGACATCAGCGAAAACGTCACTTCAAAATATCCCTTTGCATTACTGTGAGTATATCGCGATTATTAATCCATCTCGTCCACGTCGTACACGAATGCGGAGGAAGTAATTTTTTTCAAAAATAAATCGGGACGAGTGGTTTAAGAATAAAAACAGAGAACAAAAGGTTTACCTTTGCATGCTCGGGTTGTCGTCAAAACCTCAAATTTGATGATTTCACGTCGTTCTTATGTAGAGAACCGCAATAATATGTGCTAAAATGGAGTGCAGCACCATTACTTTTCATCTTTAATTTTAACCAGTGATGATATGGTTTGCGGCGGTCGAGTTGTTTCTTAAAGCGCCCGCAAACGAGGAAATAATGGTTGCGGTTACACTTGAGAGAAACCCAGTGTAACACTGGTGTTGACACTACTCAAGTGTCAACTCTCTGATGTTTTGAATCCCTAAGAGAAAGGTTAAAAACGATAGAACTTGACTTAAACACTAGTGTAAACTCCCTAATGCAACCGTAAACCACTAGCTGTTGAGGAAACATTGTTTGTCGAAATGTTCCCTCGGTGCGCAAACGAGGAAACATTTGCTGAGGAAGCAAAATGTTTCCGAACAAATTCAGGGTTCCCTTGGGCCGCAAACGGAGAAACATTTGCTTCCACAACATTGTTTCCGCAACATTGTTTCCGCAACATTGTTTCCTCGTTTGAGAAACTGTTGAACTACCCCTCCTTCCAAAAAACTGAGAAAGTTACGTAATCCTTCTTTACGGTAGATATTACACAACGTTTGGATATATTGTGCGCAGTTATATTGATAGAGTGGGTCATCTCCTCATCAAAAAACCCTGGCTACGCTCCAGTGTAGGTGGTGTTCCTTTCTCTTCTAAGGCTGGAGCTTTGCTGAGGTTTCCGCTCCATAACTGCTTCGGCGCTACAGTACACAGTCATCATCCCTATATAATCATATTCTCTGATTGCACTCACGTGATGTTGGTGCCAAAACAAAAGAAAAATGTAGCTTAAGTTTTGCATAATAATCGAGTTAAATTTGCAATGACTTTTTCGCTGTTATTCTTTCCACCGACATGGCCAACGTGACACATGGGCAACGTGACGTCAGCTACAATTAAAGAATAGTGAACGGGACAGTGCATTTTTTGAAGTTATTTGATCTGTGTACTTACGATACATTGTCATAAACTGCTGCAAGTGAAGATCGAGATCTCCCCATGGCGACCTCCCCCCTGGAATCTTTCCTTTGTAACGCTTGAAATTGAATTCTGCATCTGTCCCAAAGGAGTCTAACACGCGCATTTTGCATCTAGTGAGAGAAAATTAAGCTTGATATTTATATTCACATGGCAAGAGTGACTGTTCCATCTCACTTGTGTCACTGACGCACAAACGAAATGATTTATTGGCAGTTGAGGACACAGTCTTATGGCATTGACTAATTGACTAATTGACTGACTGGCTAGCTAACCGATTCATAACAAAACAGTTAATGTCTGGCCCCACGGGAAACAGTGAGTTTTGTTCCTCCTCGATCTTCAATAGAGAGCTTTAGATTCTAGGACGAGGACGAGAACGAGTACGAAATTTGACTGCCCGTTTTTAGCGAAAATAGTAAGAATTTCTAAACCGGTCGATTAATCGTACACTTTGTTCGCAGCATAGGTTGCTCAGTTATTCTTATTGCTGGTAGCTGAGCCTTCTTGCTTATCGAAAAATGCCAAAAAGGCTATCGTGTTGTTGAATTGTTTTGACAAGACAACATTTTTGCAAAACCTCGTACTAAAATGACGACGGTATCACGTTTTTCCCGCCAAAATGACGCTGGTTTGCGCGCGCTCACTGTTGTTTTGTGAGAAAATCTCGTACTCGTAGTCGTTCTCGTACTAGAATCTAAAGCTCTCTAATGTTCCCCGAGATGAGGCTGACACGTGGATTCTTTTTCTAATAGGAATCTTACAGCCAAAAGTAGTCTGTAACTATAAGAGAGCAAATATATTAAAATATTGTATTTTGCACTTACTTGTGTAGTGAGTAATCTGGTCCACTTCGTTCTGCGATTATCAGTAGTCCCATAATATCAGTGAATATCAAATCCAGTCCATAAGGTGAAACCTCACGCACACAACCATCTGGGGCCGGGTGAACAAGAGAACTGGTGGCGAAAACAAAAGTGAATAAAAGTAGTGACTTTGAGATTCACGACGCGGTGACGTCAGCGCGAACTTTTCCAGACACCATTATTTCACGAGGAAACCAATTGCTCTGAATTTACTGAACCTTTTGAAATTTTGCACAGTTCGTTCTCGTTTTCTGCATAACTACAACGTAAAATGACATTTTTTTGTTTGGCAAACGTGAACATGTAAAAGACCTCATTAGTGCAAAGTTTAGCGAAATCCATATCCCAATCTGTCCCTGATCCCGTTCCCAAGTTCATTACAAAGCCCTATCCCGATCCTACTCTAAATCCAATCCTGATACCGATTCTGATCCTAATTTCAATCCAAATTCTGATCCTATTACCAGCCCTGTCTCAATTCCAACACCAAACGTGATGATTCCAATCTCGATTGGATAGTTTCAATAAGGTAAAGGTAAAGGTACACGTTATTTAACGTCGGAAGTTCCTTTACACTCTAGAGAGTATTCTCCCAGGAAGCCGACGGTGCGCTCATTTCACCCCCCTCTTTCCATCAGTGCTCCGTTTTAAGGGTATTTAAAGCTACTTAGGCTACACTGAAAGGAAAGAAGTCGAAACAAGGACGTGAGAGCCGGGGATCGAACTCGGGTTCTCTTGTACCAAGGCCGCGCACTAACCGACTGTGCCACCCTTGCCCTTGTAAACTTCAAGTATGAGCTGAAGTAAGACTTGACCGAAATCCACTGATATATCACGAAATACTTGCGCAACTTTACCTTGGAAGATCATCCACGGTAAATGCAATGGTGAGATCGTGACCTAACACATACAAAGCACTTATTAGGTCGCACCACTGCGTTAATTCGCCGAGTGGACCTCCCATGAATGCGTTGTTTAAGAAAAACTTGTGTTCACCCATTGAGGACAAGTACAACAGAATCTGCAAAGCAAGATAGTATGAACAGCATGCAGTGTAGCAGCTTTCGTACACTGTTTTCATTTGGTATTGGAGCAGCTTATATTGTCTTAAGTATTAGTCATTGTTGCGTTCAACGAAGGAGAACGTATACTAATCATGTAGTTTGTCGAAATCAGTCACCCGGGAATCGGCCCATGCCATTCGAATTTACATTTTGGCAGCCACGTGGGGGTATCTATATACATACATACATACATACATACATACATACATACATACGTACTTAATTGACCGCTCCCCATAGGGGCTTTTCAGGGCCAATGAAACACAATCAACGAAACGACAGAACACAACAACAACTGTTAAGAATCCCAACTGGCCGGAGGCAAACCAGTTGGCTATTTACAAGTGCAGCCGGGAAGTTGAACCAGGGACTACCAGGAACAAATTCAACGAGTGGTCAGAGCGGGTCTTGAACCCGGGATCTCCGGATCTCAAGGCAAGCGCCCTAACCACTGGGCCACACTGCCTCACATCTGTATCAATGTATCTTGAGCATTTCACATCGATCTCATGCGAATCCAAATGACGACGAGTAACTCTGGGAATGAGTACCTGTACTTTACTTTAGTCAAGCTATGTAGTTCAACCCACTAACTAATGATTAATTCTAGTCTCTGTTGATTGGTTTTTAGTTTCCGGTTTGGATAGCAAGCCAGTCACATTGAACGTTATAACAACTGCTGTATGATTGTTACAGGCCTACGTTTATCATTCAATCAATTGTGACTTAGGAGGAAAGTTCGCCACAAACAAGAACCTTTTGAAGCAAAGACTACCTAACCGCCGATTTAAGATCTGAGGGAAAGCAGTGAATCATAAAGCCACGTAATTATCCTTTTAACAATTGTTTATTCACAGTGAAAAGTACCAGTACTTACTATTCATCTCCTAGCAACCGACGAGAAACAGAAAGGACTCCCGTAACTGTAATAGCTTTTATCATTATGAGTAGTAGGGGTCATTTTTTGGTCCGACCGTTATTCAACTTGTGTGTCTAAAAACAATAATTCACTTCACCCCCGCTGAAAGTGGTCCTTATTGAAGTTACTTCTCGACTCGTCTGCTTCGGTTTTGCATTGGTGATTGGCTTACAATTGTCACGCCACATTCTCAGCCAATTACCAGTAATAGAAAACCATTTGTGATTGGTTCACTCGCGGTTTCCGGTGCTTAGCGACTCGAGAGAACGATCACAAGTGTTTTTTTTTGCTTTATGATTGGCTCGTTGGATTCTATACGTCTGCTATGATTGGCCAAATTAATTACTTTGTTTTTGATGTAACGCTTTTGAAAACCTCTTCATGTAAAAGGTTAACCCATTAGACCACATTGCACCTTTTTTCTTTTCCTGTCATACAAATCCATTTTCGGTCGCAGTTCTTCAATGGCTTCCATCCAGTGTGGCCAGGTACCGATAATCCGCTTTCGAAGCCAAGTATATCGTTCACCATCTAGTTTTTCCAGAAGCTCGGAAAGACTTGTTCGAATGGAAGCCTAAGATAAGACAAATAAAAATGAAAGTTAAGACCCGATAAAATACTGCTATTCGTTTTTTAAACATTACTTTAAATTTTCTAGTTACTGGGTTGCCTATGGGCAAACCCAGTCGAGGTCTGCGTTTTGTTTGTTTGTTTTCTTTTTTTTCTTTTTTTTAGTTTTTTTTTTTTCCGTGTCGGTAAAAGTCTTGCCTGTCACTCCCCTGGTAAGTGGTGTCTTTGTGCATAGAGCCTTCTGCGCGTATTTTCTTAGGATCGAGAGGGTAGTGGAACTGCGTAGATTTCTCTGGTGGACACAGTAGAATGATAAACTTAACCGGCAATGGCGTCGAAAGTCATGTAACGCGAATGGCGTTTTAGTGGATCCTTAAACAAAATATACCCTTATGGAGTTCAATAATGGAAAGTCAGTTGGATAAACTAGTCAGGAATCTCAAAAGCGACGAGTACTGGACTTCGACAACAATCTATCGCCCGTCGAGACGAAAAGGATTCTGTGGTATTTTCTGCCTTTGTGAATTATAATATCATGTTGTGTATTGAATTTTCGAGCTTAAGGTTGAAATGTGATATGGGAGAAGTTTTTTAGTATTGCTCTGTAAACAGGAAGGGTTCACAGGCCTGTTGGAAGCGTGCTTGAGTTTCAACAAAATGAGCCTCAAAATCAGTGAAAACTTGTGACGCAGATGAATAATAAAGTAGCTGCTATTTCCAAAATGATGGAATTACCTGGTGATAAATAACGTCGTACGCGTCTTGGAGAGTAAATTTTGACTTTGCATAAACAAGAGTTGGGCGATTGGGATCTTTGTTTTGGCTTCGCTCATTTCATTGTCAAACTTCAACACTTGACAGAAAAAGAAACTTACAAAAACCCGGTATCTTGCCATCATTTGACACAGATGCTTCAATGTTTGGCGAGTAAACATGCCGCGGTAACTTAATCACGGCGCCCGCTGAATTCCGGCCGTCACTTTTGCAATTTACTTGAACGTAGCAAAAATCTCCCAAAATGTTTGTCGCTGATCGTAACTTTTTATATTCTATATTCACGGTTCAAAATTAACGTTGTTTTCATGTCGTAAATATTTCATTCTCGATCGACCGTCCCGGAAACTTCCTTCTGCTCTTTCTACTGGCCCCCCTGAAACTGTGTATCAATAGTTATTTGCTTTTTCATCAATCTTTGTTTTGCATAAAGCAAGCTAACAAAGTCTGTACCTTGCTGAGTTCGCATTTGTTAGCGTTAATAGTATTTTCGGTCAGATGCTTCTGCTTTTTGCGAGGGGTTTATTGTTTTGGTCTCCCATCATAACACTAACCCCGCTCAACAGGGCTTGACTTCAGTTAAGTTTAGTATTACAAAGCTGTCAGATACTTAGAGGGCACACTTGTGGTGCAAAGAAGTTGTGAGGGAACTTGAAAATTATCAACATGTCAGCCCAGAAGCCAATGTTTCTCGCTTCTCTTTTATTTGTTATTCTTCAGAGACTGGAATGCTGTATTTCAATACCACACAATTCAGTGCCTTCTGATTTTCTGTAGCACGTACCACAGGCAACCCAGTGTATGCTTCATGGAAGCATCTCGTTCTTATGAAAACGCCAATGCAAATTAATAAACGTTCAAGATCCGTTCGTCCAATCTTGAAATCTGAAATCCCTGTAAATCACACCGGCTTTAACGTTTCTTCATTGAAGGTGAGTTCAGTTTTATTTTAAGCAAAGGAAACAAGACTAAATTTATGAATTTTCAAGCCGTATTCCTCGAAGCCGGATTGTCAGCGTTAGCCCGGATATATGTTACACGGATGGACAAATTAGGTCAAGATTTAAACTAAATTATTTTCGGATTAGCTTGACAGAATTTAAAGCCTACAATTTGACATGTCACCTGTGCTCGTATTACGGTATATTTGTTTTCCAAGAAACGATAATTTTAATTTTCAATTAATTTTATACCAAGAATCGAATCGCCATGGAATTTCTGTGTCCTCTCGATCTACAAGTCGATTTAATCCGGGAGACACTCGGGGAATGGTACCTACCCGGAAAAAGCCTTGGCCTGTCCTGAGAGTTGGACGAATTGTGTGTTGTCTCCATGGCAAAACGGGGCACCAGGCCTCTCTCTGTTCAAAGAAGAGTAACCCAAAATAAGCAAAGTTATAAGTGGTAAACGATACAAACATATGAAAGCTAGCTTTATAGATAGAAGAATGCTTTATGCACTTGCCTCACTCAAGTATTGAATTACAGAGCAAGTATTTTTCAGATCAACCTTGTATTTCTCTCCATGGCACTTTTGGTCCCACTTCTTGTTTAATTCCTGCAACACAAATAAACGCTTGTCTTTGGAAGGGTAAACTACCGGCAAAAGCTGATCATGGTCGCGTTTTTGATTGGTCAATGACATACGCAAAAATTCATTATAGAGTTAAATTCTCTACTTGCACCAATTTCATAAAACACCTCTTTCATCCCCCAAAATTTTGCATAATCATTGTTTGCATTCTCCTGGGACATGAAGATGCCCTAAGAGAAATCGAAAACAACGCCTATGTCTTTTTTCTTTTTTTCTTTTTTTTTTTTTGGGGGGGGGGGGGGGGAAGGGGGTTAAAAGAGGTGTATTACGGGATTTGCGCAAGTAGGGAATAGAGTGTTTTCACGTGACGTCACGGCGGCCATGTTGGTCTCCCCAACTAATCCTCCAGGAATTGAGCTCTATTATCTTGAGATAGCTTTGTTTTGTTTGGCTTTTACAACAGTGGGCTCGCTGAATCTCCCAAGGGAGATTGGCTTTTACAACAGTGGGCGTGCTGAATCTCCCAAGGGAGAGTGGCTTTTACAACAATGGGCGTAGTGAATCTCCCAAGGGAGATTGGCTTTTACAACAGTGGGCATGCTGAATCTCCCAAGGGAGATTGGCTTTTACAACAGTGGGCGTGCTGAATCTCCCAAGGGAGAGTGGCTTTTACAACAGTGGGCGTAGTGAATCTCCCAAGGGAGATTGGCTTTTCCAACAGTGGGCGTGCTTAATCTCCCAAGGGAGATTGGCTTTTACAACAGTGGGCGTGCTGAATCTCCCAAGGGAGATTGGCTTTTACAACAGTGGGCGTAGTGAATCTCCCAAGAGAGATTGGCTTTTCCAACAGCGGGCGTGCTTAATCTCCCAAGGGAGATTGGCTTTTACAACAGTGGGCGTGCTTAATCTCTCAAGGGAGATTGGCTTTTACAACAGAGGGCGTGCTGAATCTCCCAAGGGAAATTGGCTTTTACGACAGTGGGCGTGCTGAATCTCCCAAGGGAGGCGTCCTATAAATAAATCTACTCCGGAAAGGGTTGACTCCCAGGCCAAGTATGGGAGATTGAGGCTCCCCTTGATGAACTCCTGACAGGTGATAATGACCTCGTTCTTTGCTTGACATTTCTGGCACATTTCTTTTCAAAAGATTATCAAAACAGTGGTTTCTACCTTGATTTTAAAATCACACAGAGGAAACACAGGGTCTCCTGGAACGGTACACTGGAATGAGGCACTGGCGACGTTGAAACTTGTGGAAGCTGTGTTAAAGAAATAAATTGTAAAATGGTTATGTAAGTGCGTAACCTGGAGGACCATATCTTACGATCTGGGCCCGCCAATAACGATGTAATTCCTGTATCTTTGTGATTGGATGTCGGATTCAAAAAACGATGAGCTTAGCGTGAGAACATGCAATTGTACTGCACGTGCCGCTTGTGCTGCAGCTGCACGCTTTTCTTCCTTTTTCCGAAAAACAAAGCTATTTGATTGGCTGTTTGTTTCTCTTCGTAAAGTGCTTCTAACAGTTTACTTTTAAGGTCGGGACAGACTAGGCGATAAGTCGCTGCGACACGTCGCGGGGACAAGTCGCCGCAACAAATCGCCTTGTGTGACACGGTTAATTTCATGAAAATCATTGTCGCTGCGGCAGAATTTTGTCGCTGCGATCAGTCGCACGAATTCAAACCAGTTTGAATTCGTGCGACTTATCGCAGCGACAAAATTAGCGAAAGCAGCGTTGTCGCATCGTGTGTACACGGCAACAAGTCGCTGCGACAAAATATAAATGAACCAATGAGAGAGCGTCATATGGTCAGCCATATTGAATTAGAAAACTAGTTCACATTCCCCCTCATACGAGATCACTGGATGTGCACCGAACAGGCGTCGTGTCGCAGCGACTTGTTTTGAAAGTAGCACACATGGAGCAATTTGTCGCAGAGACATGTCGCTGCGACTTGTCGCTTAGTGTGTCCCGGCCTTTAAGACTCGACGTCAAGATTTAAATAAACTTTAGATATGGAAACGTTTTTGGAGTCTAAGTGCAATGCAACCGTAATACGTCAGCTCTATGAAAAAGCTCTATAAAAATGCGATATAGTTTTACAATGGTTATCCTAGAAAGTGCAGGACGAGAATCTCTTAAGTCGCCCACAATAATACTTTAAATTTATTAAAGAATTGATAGAAAGAAGTACAAAGAAGGATAATTGAGCATATTATAGTGAACCACATTTTGTATTTTCTCTTTTAAGTAATTGCCTTCTTAATTCAGTTTTAAGCCATTCTTTAGGAAGGACATGCAGTATATATAATCGAGTTTAAATTTTATCCGCTGCCGATTTATGAACTGGGTGTGTATATCTCGCCGTTTATGAACGTTTCACCTCTTGATATCGACCCGTCCGTGTTCGCCGAAATTTGAAATTTCCGCGGGAATAAAACTTCAATCACCTATTAAATAATTTAGTGTAAGCGGTAATAACTGCGAAAAAAACGTTCAATACCTTGAAATTTCTTCAGAAATTATTGCTTTTGACTTACCAACTAAACACTCAAAATCTGAAATGTATTCCCCGTCTTCTTTATGTCTGGCCTAAACATACTAGCATTTCAAAATGGCTGACTGAGGTTGTAGAACTCGAAATTAGGCAGGCTTCTAATTTCTCAAGAGCCAAAACTTCTCGCGCATCTAGAATTCCGAGTTCACGAAGACAAAAGACCTTGATCGCCTAAGACTTTCCAATTATTTTGGTCTTTCTAAGCGGCTTAACGCGTTGAAAGTCCGGCTCTTTTCATCACGAAGCAGACAATCCTGTTTTCTCTCAAAATGCTTTTCAAGAGCGCGGACCTTTCGGGATTTGCATAATAAAAAAGGAAGATTTAACTAAAACTAGAGATATTTAGCATTGCGTTAACGACAAACGGCAATTTGCGTCTTGCTACAAATCAAAGAAACAAGTGAGGTAACAGAATTTTCACGCTTTTATCACAAACAGCACACTGCGGTTTGCAGTTTGTCGTTTCACGCACGTGGTCGCGAAATCTCTCCATTATCTAATTTTCTTGCAACATGAGAAGTCGTTCTATGTATTAAAAGAATGGCATGAATTACCTCCCAGGGAAGCTTCTTGTATGCGAATCTCCAAGGCAGACCTTCGGACAAGAGTGCCGTGCTTTACACTTCCGTCTTCAACACGAGAACTTATTTTGAAAAGTCTAATTTGGGTAGTGAAAAAAAGCAGTGAAAATACAGACAAGATCAGGGTACGTTTTTTGCGTGTAAATAAGCGCCGCATAGTGTTTGCGTGCAAAGTCGACGTAGAGTTCGATACTTGTCTTGATTACGCGTGGTTTCTTTTGTTCTCAAAAAGAAAAAAATGATTGAAATTGAGGTAACCTTACCATGGTTACTCCACAATATACGCAATTAAGGTTTTTTGAAGCTTCTGTATCGCCTTTTGGATAATAAAGATGCTGTTTAACATTTTCATTGTTGTGAACAGGCTGTTATAATACATATCAATCCGGTGAACTCTCGCTGAAAATAAAGGGAAGAGAGTGTGTTGTTTGAAAGGAGATTCAAAAGGGGTTCAGCTGAGCTCGCGCAAGCGCGAAAGCCACAAAAGGAGGGTTTTAAGGATGTTCGCGCCCAAATTGTTCCCACGTACAGATTTTTTTTAAACTTGCCACGCAGAAAGGCAATGATCTACTTTTGCCAAAAAGGCAAAAAAAAAAATGGGGGGTCACCGTGCTTGTTTTCGAGATTATGAGTTGCACTTTTAGAAGATTGCGTTACTTTAAGACTATCTTAGCTTACAACTGTCATCAATAAAAAAGCTACATTAGTGAAATTTAGATCAGGTAAACGTACTCAGTTCAACATAACTAATATAACTAAAAAAACTTTTGCAGCTGATGTCTTTTTCTGAGGTGAAATAGACCTTGAAAAACGATACATATTAGTCTAAGAAGGAAAACTTCAGTCGCACGAGAGCATAAAAGGCGAAATATTTGTAACTTCTCACGTACAGATTTTTTTTTGTTTTTTGTTAAAATGGACAAAATCAGAAAAGGAAGTGATCTACGCAAATAAAAATAGGGGTCACTGAGCATTCAAGAGAGTAAAATCGCTGCGAATTTCTCAAAGCGATGGTATATCCGTACTGTCACGTCATTGTGTGACATTTCCGAGAAGACCTGGGTCCACAGCTATCCCGTGATGCCACACGCTTTCACGTTCCATTCTTGAGGAAAATGTTTGCGCCTTTAGCATCGTGTTTACCTTCGTGGTCTGCGATGCATGACGTGCGCTGACGTGTGTCAGCTGCGCTCGCGCGTAAGCCACACTAACAATACTAAAGCTGTTCACGTCAGTTTATGAATCAGGTGACCAAAAATATTAATGTGAAAACCAGAAAAAATATGTGTTGGAAATGTTGAGCAAGATCTCGAAACCTAGCTCAGTGAGATACCCTGATTTTTTGCTTACAAGTAGGATTCGTTTCATCGTATCCCTAACGAAAATTTTTACAATATATATCAAGGGGGATTTTGTTTTCATCTGCCAACAGCATTTTCACAGATAACTCAAGTTCTCACTTGATAAAATTTTCGCATACTACTGACGTTTTAGGGAAGATAATTATATGAAATATTCGAATTTGAGAAAAATACCTGCTCACCAAATTAGTTTTTAAAAACTGAATTTAGATGGTCTTTTAGTGGTTCTGTATCGTTACCACAGCAACATTTGACTCACAGAGTCAAATATCAAAATGTTTCCTCGCTGAAAGGACCGACAGTGTTGTGATTCTTTCGCATTGAACCCCACTGTTACTCATCAGTGGAAGACCCTTTCGAGCCTCCTTAAAGATGAATGTCCTGACAAGCGACATGGAATACGACGTCGAAGGTCTTATTTCTTCTCTAAATCTATGCCCTCAAAAAAACCTCTCGTTCCAATTAAATGATCACAACGACTATTAATTAATTTCGCCGTTGACGAAGGAATCCGAAGCAATACCGAACATCTTCGAGGTTTCGTAAGTAATCGGCTTGAAAATAACAAGACGCAGATTGAATTGGCGCTCACCTGAGATACTTTTTTCAAGAAGCATTCTTCACCTTTTACACAGATTGCCGCAATAAGAATTATTAAAAACTAGAATGTCATTGATAGAAACATTGTATTGACACGAATTTTCTAGTAAGATTTTAGGAAAGCCGATCGTTATATACATGAAATCTGATTACAACAGGGCTGAAAGCAGCTAAATAGATATTTTTCAGAAAAGATTAAGAAGTAAAAGTTATAAATCAGTCAGTCTCAGTTTAAGAGTTTTTCGCGTGCGATAATTTTTAACCACGATGTCATGTTTTCCTGTTGTGTGTCTGTGAACCAGTGACTCGCCACCGCTGTGGCGAGAAGCATATGAAGATCCTGCCAGAAAGCCGCACAATTATGGAAATAATCGAAACAACGCTTTAGACAAGAGAAAATCTTTTCCCGATCCACATAGCCTGGTCTGCCATTAAGAAATCGCGATATAAAACCAGAGAGCTGAACAACGCTTCTTGGCGAATACCCATAGCCGTAATCTGGATCCCAAGCTGGATCGAAATCGTCTGCTAACTGGCTTGAACGGATTTGCGTTCGAACTCTCAATTCACGCAAACTACGCTGAAGTCTTCGGACAGTTTCTTCGGAAACTTCCAATGCCTTTTTAGCTTTTGCTAGTTCTTCCTTTAAGATATCTATCTCTGTATGAACACAACTTTGAAGCAGATCTTGATCATTAATCTTGGCGCACTTTGCTTGATGCACGCGAATATCACTTTGCACGATCATTCCATTGCATTTACAGCATTTCAACAGCGTGTATTCACACTCTTTCATGTGACTTTCCAAATCTCCTAGTTTTAAAACCACCGGGCAACCATTGGTAGAATATTCACACTCCACAAGAAGACTCTCGATAAATCCATTCAATGCCAAAACCGGAGCAACGTTGCTCCGACTAACTTTACGACGACATTCAGGGCATGTTAGAGTTAAATTTCCATTGCTCAAAGCTCTAAGCCAGTGATCCAAGCATTCTTTGCAGTATGTATGTCCACATTGCGTGGCCACTGGTTTTTCAAACACACCCGAGCAAATCCCACAAATCAAGTTGTGATCTACTCGAGAAATAAACACTTTTGTACAGTAACCCATTTTTCCGTTGTGCGTATAAATGTTTTTGTCGCTTAAATGAGGCTCAGTTGACGCACAAATGGAGGTGCCGACAAGTCCAACAGCCTTAAGACACAATCTGCCTTGCTTTTCACACGCGCTAGATTTCACAAACAATTTCCCATCGATCACAAAGGCAACGCATTAATTATCGGAAACACCTCGACTTGTGGTTACCGAGAAGCAGCGGGTCGTCTATTGACGATGAAAACAGGTGGATTTTGTTTTTCAATTCTCGGGAAAAAATATAGGGAACACTTAGACAACGAGTGGGGAACAGTTTCAGTTAATCTCCACTTCGTCTACGTTTGATCTGTCTGCTAAGTTTTGTTTGAAGCACTATACCGGTAGTTACCTCATTACGGGTAGAAGGAAATCTTATGCCAAGACGCATACTTATTCGTCGGCTGACAATTGCTGTAGGCAAAACCAATATTTTTCGCCCGCAAAAAGATAAAACACAAAGGTAATTGAGGCAGGCCTGAATCTAAACCGACGCACACAAAACAAGACAAGCATCTCTGCCATTTTCAACATCTGTTTTACCCGATTCCCATCTGCGTTCTCGCGGATGACGGACAAGGTTATAAGATAGGCGGCAGGCATTTTTAGTACATTTATTTCCCGTGCTTCTGAAAACAACTGAACGTGAAATAGACAAATTTTACCGAAGTTTTAACGACAACGAGGGCATGGGACAGTCAGTTCATATATTTTGTATCTCTTCTTCAACGCCGGTGTTCTACTTGTAGTTACTTCGGGAGTGATTTTTATGTTGGATTTGCTGTTATCGTTTTTGAAACACTCTATCAGTCAAGCTGTCAAATAACTATTTTAATCGAGACGATATCGCTCTCGAAGAAGAAAAATTTATGAAATAACTTTTAAAAAATTAACCTCTCTGTATATAAGCTTAGACGCCAAACTTTTGGATAAAAGTGGAACTTAGAATGTACACAATGAGACGTTCTTGATTATTACGTCAAGTACAGACAGATATAAGTCAGGCATATCTATAAAGGAAAGTAATTAACGTTATTTTTGTAATAAGTTAGAAACCACGCAAAATCTCATTGGCTGCGGTTAGTTTTTTTTCATCTTTTATTTGTAAAATTTGTCGTTAATTAGACTTCGTTAGTTGTACTCATTCTTCAGCCCACAAGTGAAATATAATTCCTGAGGAAATCTCCTGCAGCGTATAAAGTAAAGTACTGTATCGTTGACTGAAAACATTTGTTCGAAAAAAAAAAAAACGATTTCGGAGCGATCAATTTCTTAGCCAATTCGCGCCCGTTTAATTAACGGTATTGCGAAAAAATCTTTTGGTGTGGATCGGTAATCAGTTTCGTGGTTTAGTAAAAACATCGTTAATCAATCGACTTATTGGTAAGAGTGTCTGGTAAAATATTGGATTTGTACATTACCTGTGCGCGAGTTTTACTTAAATATCAATTGCTTTGTAAAAATACGCATGAAATACGTCGAATTTAAAACTAAACGCAATGAAGTTGGCCGAAAAATTTTCATTTTTTCACAGGCAGCCCAACATTAAAACCAACATGACCAAAATTATGTAATAAGAAGAAAAAAAAACCGATGCAATCAATTTATCTTCCCCGAAGTTGCTGTGCAACCACAACTTGGGAAATTCAGCTTTTGGGGGAATTCGAAAGCACAAATTTATTAACGCTCCAATAGTTTTCATACAAATTTTCAAGATCTTGACCTTCAGTTGTAACCGTCTGAATTAATAGAAAAACAAACTCTTCTCATTTTTTGCAATAAATCATACACATCATACACGCTTTATTTTAAAATTTGCAAATTGTTGGTCATCTGATCAAATATTGAGCTTTTTTGTTTTTCTCTAATTCACGTGACCTGATGTCATGGAAACGTGCGAAATTGGAACCATTTTCGTGCCACTTTTTATTATTTTGCGTCAACCACAAAGTGGTGTTTTTGCTGACAGTATACAGAAGATCGAAGAAAATTCAATGTTTCCTTTTTTCCTGTCGTGATTTCACCTGGTGTCAATTCCGCTGCATTGTCCCTCGGGTTATGGAAAGTGTACATTTGAGGAGGCGTTCGTGATATTATATCTTCGTGAGCAAATTATAAAAATGTGAGTGTGTTCATGTTTGATGCACTTGACAATCCGTAAGGTTGTAATCTATTGTCAGTGATGTGGCCTTTCCTTGCTCCTGCGTGTAGAAACGAAAAACCATGTGTTAATCATGATTTTTAATCAAATTATCTCATATTTTGCTCTTGGTTTTGAACAGGGCAAACTACCTTTTGCTACTTCGAAAAGCTGTCATCTGTGTGACTTCGTTTTGTCCAATCGATGCAACAACGACAGCGATCTAGTCAAGGCTTATCAGGAATAAAGACAAAATCTTAACGAATGGATAAGTTTGAAAAACTTGGCAAAATCGGCGAAGGTTCCTATGGAGTGGTGTTTAAGTGCAGAAATAAAGAAACAGGTCAGATCGTGGCGATCAAGAAGTTTGTAGAATCCGAAGATGACCCGTTGATAAAGAAAATCGCAATGCGAGAGATTCGCATGTTGAAGGTAAATTTAGCTAATCAGGTCGCTCAGCAATGCTAAGATTACTTATTTACTTCCATAGCATGTTAAATTATGTATGCGGTTCGATATGAATCGTTCCCTCTGTGTATTTAGCGTGGTTTGATTCTTTATCAAGAATGGAATGTTAAGTCCGATAGTCCTACAGTGTTAAATGCGATTTAAAAACCTAAGGTTACAATGGATGTGGCGCAGACAGAAATCTGTGTTCTTTTCAAAGATGATACTGACATTGCCCAAAGCGTTTTACCTCAAGATATTGTCTCGTTCATTTGACAGGAATGGACTTGAGATTAAGTTTATTTTGGAGAGTCAACAATGTGGTTGTCTTGTCACATCGTAGCCATCTTCGAGCGTCCAGTGATTGCGTTATACAATGTACCAGGGGACCAGTTGATCATTGGAAACCGAATTACCAATAAGAGTCAATGGCATTTGGTTATTATCTATTGCCGTCTGCCTATCAGTTACCGATGTGTGTCAATACAGGCTTTTGCTCATCAGTCGTCACTGATTCCTAATATCGTTGAGAACAAACTTAAGGACACAGGCATGCTGATTCCTCTCTTGAAGACAGTGTTACTAGCTAAGGGTTCAAATGCAGATTAATTAATCAACACCATGCACAATCTACATGTACATCAGGATTCTTAAAATAAAGAGAACTAATGGACCATGATTTCATTGGTATGCTGTGAGTTACTTATGGTGTTTTAGTGTTTCGTTTGGCTGTTTCGGTGTTTCGCTGTTTCGTGGTTTAGTAATGTCCGTTACTTCCAAAGTGGATCGACAGACCAGAGTCTGCTCACAGTGCCCAAAACCACCCTTAATTGCATCACATCCCATTTCATTGTTTATCACATATGGGCCAAAATTACTGAATGCTGATTGGCTGAGACGGACGGCATTAATTTTTTCTTAATCATGAGGGCACTTTTGGTAATCAAGAGGGCAATTACTTCATGCATCCTGATTGGTTAGCTGTTGCTTATCCAGAGTGTCCTCCAGATTCTGACCCTGGTGAAACTGCCTTTTGTCCCTATTATATAAAATACATTTTAAGTGCTGTTTCTTTTGACAGCAGCGACTTATTGAATTGAACTTTAACGGAATGAAAGCGTGTTAAGTTGATTGTCATTTGTCGTGGCATTAAACAAGCATCCCTGAATAATTTTGCCCCGTATGTGATAAACGTGTAATTGCAACGTTCCCTTGTGCAATTAAGGATTAATTTCACTTGTATATTCAAAGTTATCCAAATTGTGAAAACTTTGAAAATATGCGTGAAATTAATTCATAATTGCCCTCAGGCCCATGCGATTAAATATACTTATCGATTGCCAGTAATTAATAATGATCACTGATTTTCCCTAGGGTTTAATTTTTGCTTCCCTTTTCAGAGTTTACGGCACCACAACCTTGTTAACTTACTGGAAGTGTTTCGAAGAAAGCACAAGATTCACATGGTCTTTGAGTATTGTGACCATACCGTGTTAAATGAACTGGAAGCACATCCAAGGGGGTATGTAGAACTTTTAACTCTCATCATTGCAACATGTGTGAGTTCCGTACCTGCAGATCCAAAATGTTAATGTCATTCCTACTGGCCCGGTCCCCACAATGTATGGGCCATTGTATGCAAGTTTGTTGCTCTGATTGTGTGAAAATGTTTAATCTTGGCAAAAGTCACTTAATCACTTACATCACTTACATCAGTCAGTCACACATATTGAGCTAGTGTGATTTACTATGTTTGAGCACAACCTGTATTGTGCCAGTGTTACAAATTGAGAGGAAAATCTTCTGATTCCTTTAACAATGTTGTCAATTTTGTTAAAAAATCTTTGTAAATTTGGATTGTATGGAAAATGAAATCATACACATAAAGATATAAAATTCTAAAATTATGTTGTATATATTATTATTATTATTATTATTATTATTATTATTATTATTGAGAGGGGCAAGATGGTATCCTGAATATAATTTTCTAGCAAGAGAATTGAACAACAATGTTGAAATTGTTGTTTTCTACACCTCCTTCCCCAACTTTTCTTTATCTGCCTCTGACTATTAAACTAACCTTCCTTGCATGTAAACGTCACTCACCAGCAAATGTTCATGTGTTCCAAATTAATGAACTGTGCTTTAAAATCCCCCATAATCCATTGCACAATTTCCAAAATCAAATAAGTACCTCATGTATACTCAGAGATTATGTCTCACTGGTAAACCAAATCTCTTTTTTCAATTTCAACATATTTGCCATTGTTTTCCCCAAAAACACCTTATCAAGGCTTATCAAGGGGGCTCGCAATAATACAAATTTAAATTCTTTTAAAATCAGGTTTACAAACAAAACACAAAGTTACAACAGAAATTTACATAACTAGGGATATATTAAATTAACAATTAAACAGTGGCCATCAAAAAGTGATTAGTACTAATTATAAAACTCTGGACTTCACAAAATAAAGCACAGTTAGTATCATAATTACTGGGTTGCCTATGGGCAAACCCAGTCGAGGTCTGCGTTTTGTTTGTTTGTTTTCTTTTTTTTCTTTTTTTTAGTTTTTTTTTTTTTTCCGTGTCGGTAAAAGTCTTGCCTGTCACTCCCCTGGTAAGTGGTGTCTTTGTGCATAGAGCCTTCTGCAAGTAGTTTCTTAGGATCGAGAGGGTAGTGGAACTGCGTAGATTTCTCTGGTGGACACAGTAGAATCATTAACTTAGCCTGCAATGGCGTCGAAAGTCATGTAACGCGAATGGCGTTTTAGTGGATCTTTAAACAAAATATACCCTTATGGAGTTCAATAATGGAAAGTCAGTTGGATAAACTAGTCAGGAATCTCAAAAGCGACGAGTACTGGACTTCGACAACAATCTATCGCCCGTCGAGACGAAAAGGATTCTGTGGTATTTTCTGCCTTTGTGAATTATAATATCATGTTGTGTATTGAATTTTCGAGCTTAAGGTTGAAATGTGATATGGGAGAAGTTTTTTAGTATTGCTCTGTAAGCAGGAAGGGTTCACAGGCCTGTTGGAAGCGTGCTTGAGTTTCAACAAAATGAGCCCCAAAATCAGTGAAAACCTAGTGACGCAGATGAATAATAAAGTAGCTGCTATTTCCAAAATGATGGAATTACCTGGTGATAAATAACGTCGTACGCGTCTTGGAGAGTAAATTTTGACTTTGCATAAACAAGAGTTGGGCGATTGGGATCTTTGTTTTGACTTCGCTCATTTCATTGTCAAACTTTATAACACTTGACAGAAAAAGAAACTTACAAAAACCCGGTATCTTGCCATCGTTTAACACAGATGCTTCAATGTTTGGCGAGTAAACATGCCGCGGTAACTTAATCACGGCGCCCGCTGAATTCCGGCCATGTCACTTTTGCAATTTACTTGAACGTAGCAAAAATCTCCCAAAATGTTTGTCGCTGATCGTAACTTTTTATATTCTATATTCACGGTTCAAGATTAATGTTGTTTTCATGTCGTAAATATTTCATTCTCGATCGACCGTCCCGGAAACTTCCTTCTGCTCTTTCTACTGGCCCCCCTGAAACTGTGTATCAATAGTTATTTGCTTTTTCATCAATATTTGTTTTGCATAAAGCAAGCTAACAAAATCTGTACCTTGCTGAGTTCGCATTTGTTAGCGTTAATAGTATTTTCGGTCAGATGCTTCTGCTTTTTCCGAGGGGTTTATTGTTTCGGTCTCCCATCCTAACACTAACCCCGCTCAACAGGGCTTGACTTCAGTGAAGTTTAGTATTAAAAATCTGTCAGATGCTCAGAGGGCACACTTGTGGTGCAAAGAAGTTGTGAGGGAACTTGAAAATTATCAACATGTCAGCCCAGAAGCCAATGTTTCTCGCTTCTCTTTTATTTGTTATTCTTCAGAGACTGGAATGCTGTATTTCAATACCACACAATTCAGTGCCTTCTGATTTTCTGTAGCACGTACCACAGGCAACCCAGTGTATGCTTCACGGAAGCATCTCGTTTACAAATTTAATGCCGTGCAATAAAAAATTAAGTTTCCTAGCCTTGCTACTTGATGACCATGTTTCACTGAGAATGCTAGCAGCAGAGGTAAGGAGGATGTTACGTTGAGCAGCATATCTTGGGCAAAACGAAAGGAAGTGTTTCACATACCTGATCTGAATAATTACTCTCCATAGAAAAAAAGAACAAAGCAAACATAATACCTAATTAGGGGTCTGCTAAATCTGCGAGCCAGCAAGCCATGCAAGCCATGCGAATTTTCGCATTTAAGTCTAAGCACCCATTTCAAATAGCACTGATAAACAGTTATTAAGTCTAAGCACCCATTTTGAAAGGGCTAGCTTAAAATGACTGTGTGACTCGCATGTTGACTGGCATCAGGCTCGCCATGATGGCTTGCTGGCTGACAAGCTCGCAGGGTTATAATACTCCCTAATTAGCAAGTACTAATAGAAATGAGAATGGTTCTTTCGTCCGCTGCCATTTTAGTCTGGTATATGAAAGTCTACCGGAAATTTTTTAAAAGGTATATAACCATGAAATTTCTGAGCAATGTTTCTGATGAAAACAGTAATTTAAAAGGACATGTTACCACTACAGCAAGCAAGAAGATATCTTATTATATGACTATATATAAGCTCCATGGGCTGGCAAGATGAACCAAATCCTGCACTGTGATTGGCTACCCAGGCGGGCGAGATGTAGATAATCTTACCCGATCAGGATTTCTCACTTGTCCCACAAGATCAAAGATCATTTTTTGGTGTTTTTTCCCATGAAATAAATCTTTATTGATCAAGCTTTATTGACCAACCAAACACCCAAAACTTGGCTATTGTATCTAGCCATCTTGACCTCATGCTTGGTCAATAACCCATATATATTTCTCTAGTTCTAGAGATGGCCTTCCAAATACTACTGGTATTAAAATTGTTTTGATGCTAAATATATTATTATTATTATTATTATTATTTTTTTTTTTAATTTATAACAGTGTTGAAGAGAAAATGGTGAAGAGTATAATTCACCAGACGCTTCAGGCGGTAAACTTTTGTCATCAACATAAGGTACTTCATGTGTATTTTTTTAATATTATTTTATTAATAAGTAAAATAAGAAATGTGTTTTGAAAAGTATAATGGTCAGTCTTCAACCGTCTGTTTCTCTGAAAATGGCATGATTGAGTGCTTAGAGGCTAAAGATCGAGTCAGGGCTTTATTGAAGAGACAGTTTGGTTGGTGTTTGAGGAAGACCTCATTCACTCCTTGTCATTTTTAGTCGAAAATGGTGTTTAAAAGAAGTCTTTGTAGGTTTGTTAATGCCAGATGGTATATAAAGGGTGCTAGTCATCAAAACCATTGATGAGAGGTCTTTTCCATTTTGGCTGATGATGTTAGTGAGTAAAAGGCTGTTTGTTTTTAAAGAGGCCGTGTCACTGTTGATTTTGTGAAGTTTTACCAAGATTATGACTCTCCCCTACTCACTATGCAACTTAACATTAACCCAGAAATGGCACAATGACAACTTAATGCCTTGTCACAGTGACAAAAAAATGTCTGTTGAGCATACATAATTTAAGTTATACAAACAAAAGAAATAACCTTAATCTTCTTCAGTTTTGGGCATCCCTGCCTCCTTTTGTGTTTGCTGTTTCATTTAAATGTTTTTAGATTTTTTTATGTTTCACTTGATTTGATTTCGGTTCCCAGTTTGGTGAATTTTGCTAAATATCGTGACACAGTAAGCCCATAAAAACTTTCTTAAGAATTAAGGCAGTATACTAAGAAGGAAAAGCAGTTACTGTATCTACTAAGTTCTCAACATATTAAACACGATTGTTGAAAACTCCAGTCTAATTAGACTTTACTGGCCATTAATGCTTTACTTTCAGTTTGAACTATAATAATTATTATATCTTTTTTAGTGTGTTCACAGAGATGTTAAACCAGAGAATATTCTTATAACAAAAGATGGTGTCGTTAAACTCTGTGACTTTGGATTTGCCAGAATACTAAGTAAGTATGTATGTGCAGTCTTTTTGCAATAAAAACTGCACGCATGTGCTTGAAGAGATGGCAACTACTGTTTAATGTTAAAAAAAGAAAGTGTTCTGTGTAATGATTAGTAAGATGTACTTATGAGTTTGCATTTTACATCAGAAACACAGAACTTCCTAATTCAACTTGTATTTCAATTAAGGGGTTCTAATATTTCACTCTTTTAATGCATGCTAACTATACCGTGGAAAGAAATCGCACAATATAAAAAAAAACAAAGGGATCATAGAAAACTGGCAGGTACACAAGTTGGACGGGATAAACTCAGATTGCTCACCTTGAATCGAGCGAAGAACAGTTGTAAACCAAAACTATTCAACGTTTGCCCCGATTTCACCAAGTTGAGCAGCGCGAGTTGATCCGGCCCAAACTTTTGTACCTGTCTACAGCTGTTATGAGGGAGCTTACGCAAGAAGGACGACGGCGGATACGAGAACACCACAAAACAATAGGTTTAATTAGCAAAAACAAAAGCTCTGCAAGCCCTGCACATGCATTTTGCATTTTGGTACGTTTCTTTGAGGTTGCGTAGAGGACGTGAGAACCTAACGAAACACTTTAATTCTTTTCCCAAACAAGCACACCGTCCATGCCAATTTTATTCCTGCAATGTTGATACACACTTTCCATTCCAAACGACTTGGGATTCTAACGAAATTATTACAATAACGGGAAATAATATTTTTAGACCATGTTCTCATTGGCGTCGTCGTCCTTGCGTAAGCTCCCTAACATAAAACTAGTGAAGGGGAGAGGAAGCAATTCTCTTTTCTCTTTGGAGGTGTATGATTAAGGTATGAAAATAAAATGTTCAACATTGCATAGAGTTTTGTTGCAGTCAGATAAAATTTTGAAACTAAAAAATATTGCCTGGATGGATCGCTGGGTAGAAACACAGCATATTACCAGCATAAAGCAGTGCTCGAAATTAGCAGTCGTCCGATCTTGAGACTTGACAGATTTTACTCTAATGCCAGATGATCTTACCTGTTAACTGGGGGTTTCTTAGGACCCCTGAGTGGTCAATGGGTTAAACCCAGGCTTCCGCAAAAAGCCACAGGCACACCCTAAGAACTATGGGCACTGCAATGCAATATGCATGTGATTGTATCTGAACACGGCGTGGATTTAATTGTAGGGGGTTTGCCTATGGGCAACCAAGCATTTATCAGGGCAACCAAATTTACAGGGTTAGTTGCCCGGCTTTTGAGAAAGGGACAACCTGGAATTTTTTTTAAATTTTGAGCACTGATAAAGTGTCCTCTGCAAGCCTTACACAAGTTACAGTGTATCTCACATGAAATAACTCATTATAAAAGTATTTTCAGTTTGCCAATGAGGTCATGGCAGCTTAATATTAGTGTCCCAATTAACCCGACCCTCAGGAGATTGAGGGAAAAGTTCTCCTCCCTGTATAAATTATGTTAATGTAATCCTCTGTTTCCTCCAAAGTAAAATTGGCTATGTATCTTGTGCGTGAAAACCAAGAGCCACATTTCCTTCTCTTTTTGGATTCCAGTTTCTTTGGTGGCATAGAACACTGTCCTTACTGTTAGCATAAAGAGTCTGTCGCCTCAACATTGTCTGAACTTGTCTAACACTAATTCTTTGGTTCGCGTAACTCTATCCTTCATCATCACTCTTTTAGGAGGCTCCTACAAAGTGGAAAAAATGGTTGATAGTTATTTGAAAACAGCAATGCAAAGTAATTTGTGACATCAACCTGGTACCAAACCCATTGCCCATCAGTCGACTTGCGCATGAATCAAACTATGACCACTTTTCCTGCATTTCAAAGCAAATAAAATAGTGAGTTTCAATAAAAAGATTCTAAGAACAACACAACATATTTGGGGCGATTCTGGTGAATAAATAAAAGTGGAAACGTTTGTTGACAATTGATAGGCACTTTAAAGATTTTGTACATGTCACTGTAGTGGTTGATACACTACTGTTATGTCTACAGTGTTTTTGTAACAAATCTGTTTTCCTGCAACTTCTAGATAATGATGAATATACAGACTATGTTGCGACAAGATGGTACCGTGCTCCAGAACTTCTTGTTGGGGACACCACGTATGGCTTTCCTGTTGATGTCTGGGCGATTGGTTGTGTATTTGCTGAACTTATCACTGGGCAGCCACTGTGGCCAGGGAAATCTGACCTCGACCAGTTATACCTGATCAGAAAAACATTAGGTTTGTACTATAGTAAGGAAAGAATATTATCTGTTACTGGGTCCTGAAATTGTGAATTTGAATGGAAGCTGCTAGGAGTAGTAAACGTTTCTAGGATTAAAACCAGGAATGTTTGAAAGCACAAACTTTGATCTCATCATGGACCTATATGGTAAAGTTATCATTGGAGTGTGATCAGTTCTGTCAGCTGATGTACATAGGGAATCATAGGATATTTCCCTAGTTGCGTTGCTGTTGGGAATTAACTTCTCCATCTATGTTGCTCTTTTTCTAAAAGTTGTACGAGGCTGGTGCAAATTGGAACTGACTTCTGAGTTGTACACATATTTGAACACATGTGCTTATTTAAAATAAGATTAACATTCTATCAAAATTTAGCATGTCAATGTTGGTATGTCAAAATGGATCATTTGTTACAATCTTCAATCTTGAATAGTCTATACTAAGGCGTGGCCTTCCTAAACTATTATTTTTATTTCCAATAATTTATCTTGTCCTTTTTGTCCTTCTGTCAGGCGATCTCACAGATAAACAAAGGAAGATTTTTATGGAAAACCAGTTTTATCGTGGACTAAGTATTCCGGAACCAAGGGAAATGGTATGTCGAATGTTTTTTGAGTTTATTAATAATAACCTGGAGGGGGGGACTCACATATGAAAGCAAAGGGATGCTTGTCATCTCCCTTAGGGGTGCAGATTTCA
>OX421458.1:10386243-10391243 GCA_949126865.1 Montipora capitata | reverse complement strand
GAAGATGGTTTCGCGTTGAAATGTTTTTTTTTCTCTTTTTTGAAATAATCACCTGTGTATTTATACTAAAACAATACTAAAACTCAGGCTCAGTGATTATCGGTGAATATTTACCTCGACTTCGTCTCGGTGAATATTCACCGATAATCACTTCGCTTTCGGCCAATAATTGTTAAATAGTGGAAAGTACTGCTCAGTGGCTTTCACTTCAAAGATACCAAGTTACGATTTCACCCATCGTCGCATTTTGCAAAGTTGAAAGCCACATTGTGCAGTGAAATAAACTGCACCACAAATGAACCACCTTGGTACAGCAGAACGGCACTATTACAGAACGCTTTGTGCGGTTGCTATAATCTTCATTTAAATGGTCAAAATTTAAATTTTACCGTTAGAACTTCTTTATACTTCTATGTATACTGTAAATTGAAGATATTTTACATCTGGGTTAGATTTTTTTGCCTGGTTGTAGAAACGCCTTTATAAACGTGAAACTTCTTTGCACGAGTTAAGCCTAGCCCCAGATGTTCAAACGATGGATAGCGCTATCCATCGGATAAATCACTATCCAGCGGATAAACACTAGCAAAACCAATTGAGTTATCCAGTGGATAGTGATTTATCCGGCGGATAGCGCTATCCATCGTCTGAACAACTAGGGCCTGGTTTTCACTAGCGACGCAAGCTCGAGCGCTAAACGAGGTTGACGCAAGCACAATCGCAAGGATCTGGGATTTTCCTTTTCCTTGTGATTGCGCTTAAGCTTGCGTTCGCTTGCGTTGTGTGAAAACGAAACACAGCATAAGCAGAAGGAAATTTGCTACGTCTGGCCGTGTATTGTCAATTAAAGCACTCTTATTTCCAGATTCCCCGTGTCTGAGCATTTGAACAAAATGGCGGAGACCGTGGCTGATGGCTTTTGTCGCCGTTCGGTTTCACTTAGCAAAGGCTACTTATGCGTGCGTTTGTGCTTGCGTCACTAGTAAAAACCAGCCTTAAGAAAACCATCTGGTGGTTGAAGTAGATTAATACGGGTATTTAATATATTATGAATTCTGCCTTTATCACGAAAAGATCCTTACAGTGTCAACGATAGAGAAAATTACAAAAAAAACTATTAAAATTAGTGTTTTCCTCGTAGTCAAGTTTCGCGCTTTTAAGCAATAGATGGTTTGCAACCAATCTCTTGAAACTGAGGAAACAATGATGTAATGTGCAAATGAGATCAACCAACATGGCGGCGAGACGTAACGTAACGTGAAAAGCACCTAAGATCATTGTTGGCGACGTCGGTGAAAAAGTTACTTGAAAATATGACTTGGCACTATCGTAAAGGCCCAGTAATACGGGCAACATTTTTCGTGCAACTTGTCGCGCGACAATGTTGCGTTGCAAGTTGAGATGGTTTGTTGTGCGTATTACTACCTTCTCGTGCAACAAATTTTCAAGTAAAAGCGACGTCTACTTTTTGCAACATAAAATTTGTTGTACAAGAAGGTATATAAATATTTACGTGAGTGAAAATGTTGCCCGTATTACTGGGCGTTAATTGTTCGCGATTTTCCACTTCGTTTACGTCCTACAATGCCAGCGAAGTATCCAAAACATAAATTGGCACGAGCGGTTTCAGAGTAAAAATAGTGAATGAAAGATTCTCTTTTTCATGCTCACGTTGTCGTCAAAACCTTAAATTTGGTCATTTCACGTAGTAGTTTTGACGAGAACGGGAAATAAATGTTCAAAAATTCGTGCCGCACGTGCAACACGATAATTTCGGTTCTTTTCAACAAATAATATTACTGCTTTTTGGCGTTTTCGTCCACTCTTACTACAGAATAAGTTTAAACCGAAGGAAGTTATGTTCACAAACAAATTTTAAAAAGTGTTTATATCAGGAAAATTGATTTTAAAATCGCTTATTTTCACTTTGAAATTTCGCGGGCGCCGCCATCTTGAATAATTGTGACGTGTTACGGTTGCCCTATTGTTCTGACACAAAGAGCTTTTGTGGTGTTCTCGTTGACGACCGCTTCGTAGTTCTTAATATACTAAAGGCCCTATTATTCCTTTGTGGCGTTCTCGATGCCGTAGTCGTTTCTTACTGAAATTCTCAACGGTATAAATGGTGACAAATAGGATTTAACCAATCTTAGCTTTTGTAATTTATAACTTTTATTATACTTACATCAGTTTGCATGGAGGAATTAAGAGGCCAATAAACCAAATCGACTAACTCAATGTTGTACCCAATTCAATCCCCCGCGGTTTTAACCGCGGGGAATTGAAAACCGCGGTTTTAACCGCGGTTTTAAACAGATATCCTCCCTATAATGCAGGAATCTTAAAAGATTCCTGCATTATAGGGAAGATATCTGTTTACAAAACATTGCTTTTGTTATTCAAATGTACCAACCACAAGAACAAAAGATCCTTTGTTTCGACAGCCAATGAGGCTCTGGTTGGACATTAATTACAATAGGTGACGTCAACGACATCTTTCATATAACGTAGCATTCACATTTAAATGATATAAGTAAAGTGGTGCATTTATATAGCGCCCTTATCACTTACGTCTCAAGGGCGCTTTACAATGATCAATTTACCCCCAGCGGACTGGAAGCATATACAGGCGCAAATTGCAGCCGCTTCTAAGCAGTCCATGCATGCTGGTACTCATTTCACCGACCTCGGAAGGATGGAAAGCTGAGTGAACTTTAGCGGGAAAGAAGGTCGCCAAATATTCCAGTCTCGGCAGAACCGGGAATGGAACCCGGGACCTTAGGGTTGGAAGGCAGAGATCTTACCACTGCGCCAATCCCTCCGGACCTACCATACCTGGACCAAACGTTTTATTCCCAAAGAGCTTGAATTGGGTACATCGGTAAGTTAACCGATTTGGTCTATTCCACTATCTCTTCGAAGTCAAGGTTCGCGCTTTCAACACGTTTTGTATAAATTATAACAAAAGAGGATTCGACGAATCGTATCTTTGTAATTTAAATCGTTTTAAATATTGGAGCTGTTTGCACCGAAGAAGAAGGATTCCAGCGCTGGGAAGAGCATTCACGCCAACTCTTTATCTCGCTCTGCGTGGATCGTCTGAAAACTTACGTTAAATAAACTCTAAAGTTTGGGCTTTAAAGGCTTGGCCAAACGCTCGCAACATTTCAACGCAACATCTTGCCACATTGTTGCATGATGTTGCGACATGTGTTGAATGGACTGGCCAAACGCACGCAACATATCGCAACACGGTGGCCAAACGTACGCAACATGTTGTGCCCAACAATGTTGCAAGATGTTGCGTTGAAATGTTGCGAGCGTTTGGCCAGGCCTTAAGTATTTGCTGTATTATATATATATAAAACTGTATGGAGAGGAAATTAAAATTTGAAATTACGTAATAGAATTCAATCTCAATGCAGACAGTTTTCCTTTCTCGGAAGAGGCGCTTACGAGTCACAACCAGTAAAAGCATGTAAACCAGGCCCGGGTTGCTCGAAACATGGATAGCGCTAACCAGCGTTAAATACCATGGAAACCTATCGGTTTTGACACCTCTTAACCAACGGTTAGCGCTAACCAGGTTTCGAGCAACCGGCCCCAGGAAGGCATCTACACAGCTCTTCACCATGTCGCTGAGAAACGTGTGTGATGTTGACATACCGTGTTCCGGCGGGTCTAAAACACAGGTCACATTCCACAGGTCACTCGTTGCAGGTCATTGTTTTACCTTTTGAAAGTCACCCAAACCCCTCACTTTGGCTAACCCTGGGCCTAAAAACCAACCTTAGGCCTAGGGTTAGCCAAATTGAGGGTTAGGGTTACTTTCAAAAACGTAAAACAATGACCTGCAACGAGTGACCTGTGGAATGTGACCTGTGTTTTAGACCCGCCGACCGTGTTCGGGCCTGTGTTCCACACTTCGTATGCACTATCGAGGGCATGAGATTCTTGAACGCAAGGCAGAGCACGAAGACGTCAGATGAACCTGTTATGTTATGTTATGTTATGTTATGTTACGCAACTTTGTATCATCTTTTCAAAATATAACCGTCATTGCTAAAAATTAGATTTGAACCAAGTAAAAGTTAGAGCATTTGTAAGAAGCCAGTGTAAGTTTTTTGTGATAAATCGAGGTTTTACAAGAAAGCCCTGAAATGTCCACTAAAACATCGAGGAAAGATAGTTTCATAAATAAAACTAATAGACCTCGGCTTATCCAAGATGGCGACAACGGATTTGAATGAGTTGAAATTGAACTGAACGAAAAAGTGACACCAGAAACAGAAAGAGCACCTTTACTTTAGTAACCCTGTAAAGTTTCAGCGTATTAGGTGTAAGTTATATCAGCCGAGAAAATGTAAGTTGAAAGTTGACAAATTTACAGACGTTTGTAGGACTTGGGGTATACGCCATAACCCCATTCATAAAGCACCTTTTTTTTTTGTCTTTTAACCAATGTTATCAGGGACTTTAATAGGGAACTTTAGTAACGACACGGCGACGGCAACTGCATATTTAGTTGGCAAAAGCAATAGCTTTGCACGCTCTGCACGTGCATCTCTTTCATTTTTGTCTATTTTTTTGCCGTCGTCAGCAAAACAACAGGAAGTTTAAGAAACGACAACCGCTACGGCAACGACAACGCCAAAAAGCAGTAATATTATTGGTTAAAAGATTCAAAAAGATCATGCTGCACGTGCGGCACGCATTTTTTAACATTTCTCTCCCGCACTCGTCAAAACTACTACGTGAAATTACCAAATTTGAGGTTTTGACGAAAACGTGGACAAACTACAGTGAATCTTTCAATCTCGCTCTTTACTTCAAATCCGTCCGTACCAATCCAGTTGTAGGACACTTCGCACATATTTTATAATATAAACAAGATTAAATAATCCCGAAATACTTACAATAGCTCAAACGTATATTTTGAAGTAACGTTTTCGTCCCCGTAGCCGTCGTGGTTTCTTAAACTCCCTAATAACGTGAAATGA
>OX421458.1:10373743-10378743 GCA_949126865.1 Montipora capitata | reverse complement strand
TACACGGACTTCACGTGCCAGTAGTAAATTCCCTCGCGCCAAGAACACTCAAATCCTAGAATAAAGTTTTTTAAGCCTGGGCCAAACGAGGATGAGAGTTGCCGAGAGTGGTTTGCTCTCGTGAGAGTTACACGAGAGTTCTCGTCAACTCTCAGTGCCTGGGCCAAACGAGAGAATACTCTCGTCTACTCTCACAAAAAATTTGAGCAGGTTCAAACTCGATGAGAGCGCGCGAGTTTCGACGAGGGTAGCCGAAAGCACATGAGAGTTTCAGGCCAAACGTGAGCAAGTTAATGTCTCGACTCTCGGGAATTTTCATCCTCGTTTGCTCCGGGCTTCGGGCTTCGGGTTTCAGAAAGCGAAACACTCTACTAATTTAAACAAGGCAGTTTTTTTATGCTCTACAGCTACCTCAAGCAAGGGTTAAAGAGCTATCGTCCAGTCCTAACCTGACAGAAAAATTCTTCCATAATCCGTGAAGTCCATTGACGGTGTAGTTCCCAGTCTTTTGCAGGATTAGCAATATCGGATACGTGGAGAATGAATTCCAATGCATGGCTCTTTTCTATTTGACTTGTGAAAGCAAATACGATTCCCATAAGGATTAACAATATAGCATTTACAAAGCACATTTTCTCTATCATGTATTCAAACGAGTTTTACAATAGACCATTTTACAGTTCTGTGCTCAGTTACCAGGCCTTTGAATAAAAGCGAGGCTGGAGTTGACCATACAAATTAAACCTCATTACTTTTCTTATGTAAATCATGTTGTTGTGACACTAACGAGTTTCCATTTACATAAGAAAAGCAATGAGGTATGTTTCAAAGCAAGGTCAACTCCAGCCTCGCTTTTATTCAAAGGCCTGGTAACTGAGCACAGAACTGTTAAAATGGTCAATTTTGAAAGAGGCCGGAAGTACATTGGGAACAACGTCTTAAACAAGCGCTCACGTCCAGAAGGGCACGTAATTAAATGCACGCCCAATTTTGACATCCAAACAAGAAGTGTCCCTTTTAAGTCTAACCTTGCATAAGGCGAGGGCTACTGAAATTTAAACTGACCAATCAGAATTCAGCGAGCGGGAAAAACTGTGCTATCCTTGTGCTATTCGACGTCACGCCAATTGTTTACATTCGGATTGGTTAGATCGGTGGACATTCGCTTAGCCTTCTCTTGTGACTCTCTTGACCGTCGCTTCTTTGAACTCATCGGGACAGAAATGATGCACTGTTCTGGCAATCAATTTGCCAATCCAGTTTATGAATTGGTCTAGCATGTGATTAAAAACCAGGATCGCCTTTGAACTTTATTCTGTAGAAGAAGAAGACGTTGCTGAGTGAACATATTTACGACGAAATCCCTTGGTTTGTTCAGCACTTTGATTTCCGATAACTGAGCCGCTCTAATGAATGTTGGATCAATCGCATTTGGCCGTCTGACCATATGAAGTTTTTTCAGCTCTTGTTTGTGTCCATCATGATCGAACTTCAGGTGAAGCGCTATGCTGCTTTATGCCAACTTCGATGGCTTGTGATGAGCTTGCCTGCTGCCCAAATTGTTGTTGTATTTGGGCAAGATTGGTCTTATCGGGTTGGAACTTAATAGTGAGGGGAACAATTTTTCGTTGGGTGTTCCACGTGCTTGGCGAGTCTTGCACGACCATCATCTATCAGATCTGGAGTGGAGTTTTCTTTCGATTCAGTGATTACAACTTGCGATCGTTCTGCAAACATCGACATAGCATGCAGCACTTTTTAGTGACTTCAGGATCCCCGGCCCGTTTTGCTGTTTCAAAGGGAGTCGTGCATTTTTGAGCAGTTTGTCTTCATTGCTTGTATTTTTTCGTTTGTTCATGGTGGCTCAAAGTAACTTTGATGATTTGAAAGGACTTGAATCCTTAATTGAATTAGCAATTTTTTTAATTAAGGAACCAACAAGTGAATGGTACACAAAATTAGGAGAAACTGTTGGTTGAATAGACAGTATTTGTAGACATAATTATCTACCCAGTTCAAGTACTAAGCTCAACAAGTTGTTTGGCTCCACAAGTTTCAGTTTCAGGCCACGTACCCAAATTCACCCAGGTACTGTTGTACACTACCATAGTTCTTTGGAAATTGAATAGCTCCTTGAACACCAGGTTGCTTGAGAAGAAACTTGATGCGTTTGTTCTCTACATTGGTGAATGCAGCCACTAACTGTCCATTGTGGATAAACTCCAGACCAACTCTTTTTTCAATTAAATCTTTGTTCTTCGCAGGGCATTAACAATGGTGTCCCTTGTAAAATGTTAGTTTAAAGAGTTTGTTTAAGTTATTTCCAATTTCATAGGGCACTGTGGTTGCCAGATTCACTTTAAAACTTATCATGAAAATGTAAATCAATGCCCGGGTGAAAAGTCAGTCTCTTGAATTGTTGATAGAAAATTGATTTAAAATATGCATATTGAAACATCAGTTGAGGAATATTTTTTCCCCTTTTTGTGAACCTAACATACATTGCTGCCATTTATTTATTGCTTGGTCATTCAATGTCTTGATCACATCAAATAATTTATTTTTTAAGTATTGTGTATCTTTATCTAAAAACTTAACTGGTTGCTTTTTGGAGCCCTTTTGTGGCATATTTAGATAGGCAGGAAATGTTCCACATTTTATGGTAAATAGTTCTGCATAGTTTTAAGGAATATTGCGGCCAAATCTAATTGAATATGAGAATAAAATATGCTGTTTGACATTTTGTGAATTTAAAGACTATTAATATTGTTTGCGCTTGTTTTAAAAGGCTTAAGGTTGGCACTCAAAAGTGTTCCTTCAACAATCTTATTCTGTGAAGATTACATTGGGAGAATTGGATTAATGCAAGTTTTTTCTTCTAGCCTCTTCCCCCAGTGCCCTCTGAGAATGGAGTTGATTTGGTTTTGCCCGATGTTGAAAGATGAAACAATGCCTAAACCAGCCGCAAGGAATACTTCATGGTGCTTTTTTACAAACATGGGCATGAGGGTGCTCGTAAGCATCTGAGCATTGTTTCGCATGCTAAAGTGATAATTATTATAAATAATTTGTTTATCTTAGAGAGTCTTCTTTTCCTGTTGGTCATTCAAAAATTGTTGGAATAGCTTGTTTGAGCTGTTGGATAGAGGCAGAACATTTGATGAGGGCCTCCAGGGGAGAGGAGTCCTTGTTCCCTTTAGATATTTTCTTGTTTTTCCTTGTTCCCCAGATTACTTTGAAACTTGTTCCCAGCCTTTTGATCCCTAAAATTTAAATATTAGTTTTCTTCCCTTGTTCCCTAAAATATTTTGATATTGTTACTCTGTTCCCCAGTTCAAATAAGCCATGTTCTCTTCTTCCCTCAAACCCCTGGGAGTGCCTCTTTGATGTTGATTCTCGTATTGGCCTAATACTAATTCACTGTAGAATTGCAAGACACAGCAAGTTCTTATTTGGGAGTGAGGGAAAAGCTTTGAATAAATTTTTGCTCAATACAAGAAACAAAATTTGACTGCACCTTCTAGACCTTACTCTTTTCAGACATGAATCAGCTTGTTTGCACCTTTCTGGAGACCTGCGGGAGGGCAAGCTCTAGAAACTCTTCCTTAGTGAGCCTTCCGCTGAAAAACTTTCAAAGTCTGGCTTTCCGGTGTTAGGGGCCGAGGTTTTTGTGCAAAATTCATCAGCGGCTTCCTTGCAGCTTCTCAAAGGTGTTCCTTCGGGCAATGGTTAGTAAAAGTTTTGTAGTGCTTATACAAATTTTCGCTACTTGAAAAGGTATGTTTATACGAAACAAATATCAGCTTGACAATTTTTCTTTCCCGATACTCCATTTAAAATGCACGTGAGCGCTATTAATAGAGGGCCAGAATACCAGTTAAAACATTTTGTGGCAATTTTTTTGTCAACAAACTTGGGTTGTCGGCGAGCAGAATTCGAACGTAAGCTGTTGTGCTTTGGCTTTTATTTGCGCTATTTCTAACTAATCTAAGACGAATTCAGGCTGGTATTTTCGAATCAAGTGTAAGAAGACGGCAAAACCGTATTGATAATGTATTTGTTTGAGTTAACTTCGCGAATAAAGACTTTAATCGCTTCCTTTCGACGGGGTAGATCGACACGCACAACCGAAATGCACTGTTTCCGGTGAAAGGGCAAATGATTGACAGGATAGCACGGTTTTGACTGCCGCGCGCACTGCGGGCGCAGGTTCCGTATGCAAGGAAGCCTTTGCTACCTATTTTCAGCAATAAGGTAACAGTAAAGGTTAACGTTATTTTTAGCTTAGGGTAAATGAAGCTGTTTATCTTTACCAGAGGAGCAGCACTTGGAGGGGGGGGGGGGGGGGGGAGGGTCACTTGGCGACGTTGATCGTCTGTATTCCGAGACACGAGTGATGATGAAGTTGGGAAGAAGAGCAAGGGGACACTTCGTGACGCTTATTGAAAATCTTCATGCATCTAATTAGGGGCATTTCTGGACATTGAAAAGTGGAAGAAAATGGGAAGAAATGGGAAATGAAAAGAGAAAAAATGAGAAATAAAATGGGAAAAGTGGACGACAAAATGGGAAGGGCGCAGAAAAAAGGAAAATATAAGCACTGGACATCCTGTAATGGAGAGATCAGTCAAATCAAAGGAGATCCCATCAAATAATGGTTTTTGATGAGTGGGAAACTGACCTGACCACGGCCCGGTTGTTCGAAAGCGGATTAACTTAATCCAGGATTAGCGTAAACTTTTGTTCATGTTTTCAACTTTTTGGTGAAAGTTTCTTTTGCTTATTTCTGTTGTTCAGGATTTACTCCTTCTAATGTAAAGTTTTGCCGAATATCAGCGTTCAACAGCATTTGGGAATAGAGAAATTAACTCCTTGGTTAATTTTTAATCCGGGATTAGCGTTAATCGGCTTTTGAACAACCGGGCCCAGGAACCCATGACCCGGAGCCTACAGCTCACATGCTGGGCCTATGTAACGGCATTTTTACTGACCGATCTATT
>OX421458.1:10358743-10368743 GCA_949126865.1 Montipora capitata | reverse complement strand
GGCCCCAATACTCAATACAACATTGTAGAATAGACTTAATTAGTATATACTAAAACAGTGGATAGCGTTGAACGCTTGGTGGGTGAAATTCAACGCTCTTGTAGAAAAATGCCGAACCTCCTATATTCAAATCCTGTGCATCACCATAGTATTTACGAACTTTATGAACGAATTTTCTGATAGCGAGTGCAGCGAACTCTACCACCCTTTCCTAAGAGGTGTCCCTCCAATTCACACTATGCCCCTCTATTTTTATAAATGTGAAAGGTCCAGCATTCAAAACAATCGGATATTGGGCTTTGCTTCGATGTTAGTTGAAAGGAAATTTTTATTTACTATTCGCATCCATTTACCTCCTCATCAAGAGCTGAGCTAATAGAGTGGTTTACCAGAAACAAAAGAAATGTTGCAGAAGGGCTGAGAGAGTCGAATTCCGCAATGTTTGGGAGAAAAAATGGCCAACGCCCGCACCTTGGATGCATGATGTGTTATAAAAATAATATATTGTGATTGGCTTACCATCAAGCCGACACGTGACAAGAAATAATGCACAGAATGCGCTACGTCCGTTGCGTGTAGCTCGTTGTGATAAGGATTCTTGGGCTTCTTATATGCGTCCTCTATACTCAGTAAGAATCGATCTAAAGTTCCAGTGGTAATCTATGGGAGGTAAAGTACAGTGTCGTTACACTTGGGGCTTTAAATTTACTGGAAGAAGGCGATCGTGTCAATTCGAATTTTGTAAGCAATTATTGTAACACGTTCCGATCCAAGACGGCGGTAACACCCTTGCAAACAAGCGCTCGTGATTCGCCAAAATGAGATTTGTACGACAAGAGCAAGAGTTGGTTCTAAAGCATAGCGCTCGCAAGACCTTTTTCCCTGACAGAGTAATGCAATTAGCTTGAGCAAAACTCCTTTCAAAATAAAAATTACTATAGTCGAATGCGGTGTTGCTCTCCATCCACAAATTGTACTGCATTACCTTAAATTTTGTTTGTAGATCATAACGCGTGAAGAGTTCGTGTCCTATGTATCGAAGAGGATGGCCTCCTGTCACTTCGTTAAACTTGAAGGGATCAAAGGTCCAGCTGTCTAATTTCTATGAACAAAAATTAATATACATGACGAGGAAAAATTCACATATATAAGGTAAAAACTTAGCGCTGACGTGGAAATAATCACTCTTCACCACGCAGAAATGATATTAGAGCAGTTTTAGTTTAGTTGGCTTTTGTCGGCTCAACGAAAATGTAGTTATTGGCTTTAAACTCTCCCGCTATATTTTCATCCAATCAGAGTTTAAGCCAACAGTATTTGGTCGCTTGGTTTTTCCCGCGCTTAAAGACGGCTGCAAGAGTTCACTTTTCGTCGATGACGGGCTAATTTACTGGCCTGTCTCTGTCGTAATTGGCCAAAATAAAAGCCATTTGAATGATGCCGTAAATTTCTACCAACACCATAGTGCTTCGAGTGGCTTCTATCTTTACTACAATTTTACCAATTTTCTTTTTCCTAGGAGGGTAGAAGAATCTGCACAGGGAAGAACTTCTAGGAAGTAAGATGCCGACCTCATGCAAATGACCCATTATTTTATTTATTCAATTAAAAACAGCTTTATTGTTTCCTTTATCCAAACTTCGGTTCATTTAAAGTGCTACTATGATCAAGAAACCACTTCCTATTTTTCTTAACATTTTGAAAGAGTGATTGCTTAACACCTGGCTGGCAACATTTAGGACTTTAAATTTTATACAAAGGCTGTTTACTTTGAGTGTAAGTTTTGGATTTCACGGTCCTCCATTACTCACGTTCTAAACTGACCGATTGGACCTCAGAGGGTGGAACGTCCTTTTCTCCTCGATCCAGCTCTCTCAAGATTTAAAGTTAATAATGGCGGACCAGTAAATAGAAAAATTCCATTTCAAATAAAGAAGTGTCTTTTGGAAATCAAGGCTTAAAACTTGGGTCACTTAGTGTCAAGTTAACATAGTTTTGAAATCCAAAGAAATAGAAGAATTTAAAATTGATTTGTCATAGTATGACGTCACCATGCAAATGACCCGTTATCTTTTTACTAAGTTTAATCTAACTAAAACCGCTTTATTCAGGCGCGTAGCGTGGTCATTTTTTCAAGTACGCACAAGTACATATGATCTGGAATTGTCAAGAACGTTCTCGGAACGTCGCTTCTTTGTCAAGAACGTTCTTGGACCGTCGCTCCTTTGCAACCTCGCCTTTTTGTTGCACGCTGCCCAAACAACACTGCATTGTTAGTGCAAAAAAAGTACTATGCAAAACTAAGTTAGAACATGGTATAGCTTGTGTTTTAGTTTTTAGAATTTCATCAAAGTGGTGCTTTCATCACGAAATCTTGGTTGCGTACAAGTAAAATGTTAAAAAATAGAAACAATTGCTAAGAAATTCAAAATTTTCTGGTCACTTCAAGTACGCACGTGCGTATATGCGTATAGGACGCTACGCGCCTGTTATTTGTTTCCCTTACTTTTAAAAATACCTTTAAATAAACTTGAACTTCCTCGGGAACTTTTAGTTTTGATCTCTCGGTCATGTTTTGATAAATTCTGCCAAAAGAAACAAAGAAGATTATAAATTAGGGAATTTTCTCGGATCCCGGAATCTCAGGGTTTGAGTTGTCGGTTCTCTACTCTGCTCCAAGAGCTTTTTCTCCGGGTACTCCGGGTTTCCCCTCTCCTCAAAAAACCAACATTGGATTTGATTTGCGTCGATTTGTTGATTTCAGTTGACAGTGTCCCCAATTAGTGCTCCAGTGTTAGAACGACTAGACACTTAAACTTTCTTTCCTTTCCTTTCCTTTCCGTTTTCCGGAATATTAAGTTATGAAAACAATCTTCCACTAAAGATTAAAAATTATACATCAACCTCGTTAAGGCTTACCTGTTTACGTACAGACTAGCTTTTACAGCTTGCACTACGCTTCGAAACGTGTGTCTCCGAGCCAAGCTCTTTCTGCGCATGCCTGGCGTGGTTCGTGCAAAAGTGGTGGCGATCCATTCTCGAACCTCTTCGCTGACGTCATCGGAATAAAGACCCGATTCTATCTCCCCGTCTATATCACTCAATGCCCCTGTTGAACTTCTGGAAGAAAATTACAGTTGCAACATTTGTCATTCTAAAGTATTTATTTTCACGGTTGTTCTGCATCGCTTGAAAGGACTTCACTCCAACAAAAACAATCTTTAAATCACAGGAAGTAATGTTTGAAATGATATTTTCCTTTTTTTACAGAAAGCGTTTGTATTCGAAATAAATGAATCTCACATATGTCCAGGAATACCCGTAATGGGCCTTATTCGAGCTGCGGCCATATTGGCCATAGACAATAGATTTCTTACCCTGAGCCTCGATTTGAAATGTTTGGGAACGAGTCTCGGTGGGGCAAATTTTCTCATAGAACAACAGTGAGCGCGCGCAAACCAGCGTCATTTTGGCGGGAAAAACGTGTTACCGTCGTCATTTTAGTACGAGGTTTTGCATCGTCGTGTCAAAACAAGTCAACAACACGGTAGCAGTTTTGGCATTTTTCGATCAGCAAAAAGGCCCAGGTAACAGCAATAAGAATAACTGAGCAACCCATACAGCTAACAAAGAGTAAGATTAATCGTACGGCGTTATAAATCTTCTTAGTATGTTCGCTAAAAACAAACAGTCAAAACTCGTACTCGTTCTCGTCCTCGTCCTAGAATCTAAAGGTCCCTAATTATCGTCACAAAGTGTACCTCAAATGTTGCTCCTCAAGTAACGATAAACAGCTGCTTTTACCCTAAGCTAACCTTCACCCTTCACCTTATTGCTGGAAGTAGGTAACAAAGGCGTTGGCTTAACAAAGGGACGCTTCGTGTACACTAGTGTAGCAGATCTCGTAACCTACTTTCGTTTGGTATTGTAAGCAGCTTTTATTGTTTTTAAGTCTAAGTCATTGGCCGTTTTTATACTAGAGACGCATAATTCGTCTGGGACGAACTTGGGCAAACAATTTTTCTGTGTCTGTTAAATTCGTCTGGTATAAAGACGGGCACAAGACGAATTATGCGTCTGGACGAAGTATCTACTTTAGTTCGTCTTCGAAGACGCACTAAACTGGATAGTTCGTCCAGACGAATTATGCGTCTCATATAGTTCGTCCCGTTTTTACAGTAGACGGATAACATGAGAGACGAATAATTCGTCTGGACGGATTATGCGTCTCTAGTGTAAAAACGGCCATTGCTTCAATTGTTTAGTCTTTTGTTTTGGGATGGGGCTGGACAATCTGCGAGCCAGCGAGCCATGCGAATTTCGCATTGAAGTCTAAGCACCCATTTTGAAACGGTTAGCTTTCAATAACTGTGTGGTGTTTAGACCTAAATACTGTAGATCAGCGCGGCATAGCTTAGAAACGCTATTTCTTGTTGAACTAAAGCTGTAATTCTGCCTGTTTTCTAGCCTGCGAGCAAGCTCTCTTTCGGCTTTCGAAGTGGGTGGGCGGGCGCCCGCCCACCCACCCCGAAAGCCGGAAGAGAGCTTGCTCGCAGGCTAATGGCGTTACGACTGCATGTATTTTATATTGTTCAGTGTCGGTTGATTACCTCTAACAGAAACGTACAGCTGTCAGAAATGAAATGGGGCTGTGAAAACGTATACCATATTGTTGTATTCACTCTATAGTATGACAAAGACGAATTACGCAGCCAAAATTCCTTTGAAGACAACTTTTGACGACCTTTTTTGTAAGCCAATCGCTCACAAATGCTATATATTTTCCTTTATGTTCCATCTCGTCCAAACACATGTTTATAGCTGATATTGACTTCGGTGCCCGAAAAAAAAAATTGATTTGAAACCTGACACCTCCGGTTCAATTTTCCCCACCCCACCAAGGCAAAGGTGAAATTCCCCACTCCCCGGGCACAGAAAATAGTCAAATGCCCGGGGTTTGCCCGGGAAGGGGGAGGGGGGATGTTGAAGTTTTGATTTCATCCGCGCATAAATTGCCAACTAGTTTTTTTTAGTCCAATCGCAATTTCGTTCATTTGAATTACTTCTTTCTCTACAAGACCTAACAAGCTTTCAGCTTTCACTTCAGAATATCGCAAAGCAAATTTGTAAATACCTCAACTCCTTTACTGGTGATGTCGAATTCGCTTTGTCCAACATGGCAACTGCTCTTCCAAGCTCTTGTTTCATGTCTGTGAGTGATAAAGCGTTTCCCGTGTTTAACTGTTCCATGATTTGATGCAGCCTAGAGGGAAAATATACTTTTTAAGCCAGATCTGATCATTTGATAGTGTCTTTTATAAACCACACGAAGTCACAGTTTACAGTCCCTTATCGCCACTATCCTTAAAACATCACTTGTGTCTAGAATTACAAGCGATAAACGATGCAAACTGGCTCCAAAACCAACTCTGAGAGTAAAAAATCACTTTTAGATGATGGCAGCCGAAACTCTTCCTCGTTATCTATTTCGAAACTTCGTGAAGCTCTTCTAAGGATCGCGCATCTTATTACATGTAATAATGATCATAACAATGACTATATTTGTGATCTTTGTGCGTCAGATTTAAATTTACGTTCCTCTAAAAGATCTTATATCAGAGTTATGGTTGTAAGGAAAGCTTGTAAGATAGCTTGAATTCTATCATTGACTGGGAGTACAAATATATAGAGACTTTTATAATAATCACACCTCTTGCAATTCAGTTCATAATTTGTTCACCCTCAAAAGCAATGCATCTTACTGAAGTATCTTCCGACCAAATCACCAGAAAATCTTTGATACTCCACACTTGAGGAAACAGTAAATTATTCGTAAAAACAGTTCTTACAGGTACATTAGCGGACGTCCAAATAGTCAATTATCCCAGCGTTTTATCACTAGCTCTTTTGGGAATTGACAAAACTCTAAGAGTCTGTTTGTTTTGTAGCCGATTAACTACGCGCGAAGTGTGAAAAATACTTATGGGAATTGAGCTTAATGTTGTTGTCTTGTGTTTAAATACTTGTTTTGTTTTTCATTCTCAAAAAGCTAAGAGCTATCTTTTGTAAGAGCGACCACTTCTTCGAAGGTAATGCAGTAATGTAATGGATCGTGTTTAACGGTCAATTCGATCTGAGATAAAGCAACTTGTATCCGCTTGTATATCACTCGCCCTTACAAACACTGGAAATGAAAAATAACTTGAAAAAAAAGCAACTTAATAAAACGCTGTTGTTTTATGGCGTTGCCGTAAATGCCATGCACTCTCCGTGCACTGAATTTCAAAATTCTTAGGTAATGCCTCAGGTTTTGCAGTGCCAATTATAACGCGTGCGCTTAATTAACTTTCCGTCTACTTCTCCTCATGCGATCCTTTGAAATCACAAAGATTGTTTTTGCCGCCTTATATAATCAATGATCTAACCAAAACAATTAGTGTTTACACAAAGTTGTGCGTCATTCTTGAATATGTAAAGTTTCCCGTCCACTTCAGTCTAACATGACGCCTTGTTGCATTGATAACTATTTTTATGACGTAACCTTGTGGCAATATTGTTTGTTTCTGTTTGTTTTTCAAAAAACTAGAGCTTATAAAACAACTACGGCATCGAAAAAAGAGATTTCACGAGCAAACACAATGGCTTCGCACTTCTTGAACTTTGCATTACCTAAGTGCCGAACGAAAATTGGCTTAAGGGCAGTTATGGTATCACCCAGCATTTTTCAAAGTCTCCGTGTATTACAGCTGTTTTCGATCGCTTGGCCTCCAATGCGAAGCGAGAAAACATGTTTTGACATTATAACGCCAAGCCGCCCACAGTAGCCAGAGAGAATAGGCCAGATCTACAGGGCCCTTCTTCGGACGAACCGTGTGCGGTTTTCTCAGTCAAACTTCCACGGAATTTTATGAAGGAGGCCAGGGTTATCAGATTTATAGCCCTTACCAGCAAAAAGACTTGTCAGTCTAACCATTCACAGATGAAATTACAAAGGCATAATTTCTCCTCAGTTATTTAAAATCTCTATAATAGTGTTGGTCCGCTTGGAGTTTGCCGGGCAAAGATTTGTCGATTAGGATACGATTGTACGCTGTAAGTCAGTCCAAACAGCTGCATGATAACTCAGTTGTTAAAGACAACCACTTCAAAGTCTCAGCTTATGCAAAAGTAGAAGCCGGTAGACATCGGAATAAAGTATCTTGCCAATGATGGCCGGTGATGTTAGCGCCAGACACGGGTTTGGAACCGGGATACCTCCAGCGAACGTTCCAGAAGCTCCGTGATGCTGACCTGGTCCGCAATAGAGAGGCAGCTGAACACTGGAGGATCTAAAAAAGCCATCACTGGCACCACCAAACAAGCTATTGACAAATTCTCTTTCACTCACAAACTGAATTCCAGCAATTTTCCTGTAACCTTATTTAACGCTAAAGTAAATCGACCCAGACATAAATATCCAGCGTGCGGCTGACTGCAAACAAAGTTGATACTTCAATTTGGTATTTCATACATTCTTTGAAAGTTATTTACCTTAAATTATTCGATCGTTCACCTTAAACCTTTTAGAAATATTCTTCCTTGGGCAACGTCAATGTGGAGAAAAGACGCGAAGCATGCTTCCTTGTCAAAGTTATTCAGCCCCAATTGTTTCTCTTTCAAGACAAACAATGTATATCTGTTACACAGGTTAACCTTTGCTATGCCATAAAATTGATGACAGTCCACTAGTACAATTAGACAAGTTGGCGCGCCTTGCGACTGTTTGTCAGAAGAAACCTATTACGTGGGATGCCACAAGCAGACCACGTCAATGATCTAGTTTTTTTTTTTTTTCCATCGTGGTCACAAATGTGCATACCCCAGGAATAGTAGATTACCCGCTCGATAAGAATCCCGTATGATACAACAGGAACCATCTCGCCTCGAACTCGGGCTGCGCGCCCCGGGAGCGAGTAAGTTCCCACTGAGCCATCGAAGCAACTCTGATCACGACATAGTTGCCCTGGGTACCAGAGGTTTTTTCTCGAGCGCGGCAGACGGAAATTCGGCGGCCGAAGGCCGACGGCACGAACTCCCGTACGGCGATTAGAAATCCCACTCTTCTCTCAGTCTTCTCTGATCGCGCGAGACCACTCTGTTCTCACAATATAAGCTATTGCAAATCCTTTCCGCCCGAGATGATTGAACCTCACATCTAAAAGTATTTGATATAGTGGACAGATGTTTTTTTTCTTTGAGAACGGCAAGCTTAAAGGTAAGAAGAATTTCTAAGTTAATTCTAGACCTTGCTTCGGGCTTGTATGTTTCACTATGAACATTTAATATTTCATATAACAACACTACAATCGATTTGTGTTTCTTGCGAACCAGTTTGTTCAGTCGTTTCAAAACATTTTGTGAATCCAACCAGTGTGTTCGATTGGCCATTGTGTCAAACATTTTGTCAGGGTCGGCCAGGGGGGGTAGTGGTATACCAGTATACCCGAAAAAAAATCGCCAAAATACCCAAAAATACCCAAAATTCATCCAAATATACCCAACATTAATGGAAGCATTGTATACTGTATACCTGAAATTCAAAGAAAGTGATATACCGAATACCCGTATTTAAGCTGCAATATACCGTATACCTGATTTAAAAAGCCCCTGTATACCGTATACCCAAAAACCCTGGCCGACCCTGTTTTGTGAATCGAACCAGTGTGTTCAATCGGCCATTGTGCCAAGCATTTAAGCTTATCAATAGAGTGTCTTCACATGGCGAGGTTTCCTGATTTTTTAATCCATACCAGGTAAAAAATTACTCAGAAGTAAATCCTTTACCAGTTTTAGGCCCCGCAGCTTTTTCCGTTTTGAGAATACCAGCATTTGGAATTTTCAAATTTCGCCTTGCGTGACACAAGACAGTAACTGAGATAAAGCTGACTAGTTCAAAAAAGGGTTTCGCCTTATGATTTTTGACAAATTAAACATTGAAAGCCGTGGAAGACATGTTTATGCTTATTTAGTTCAGTTCACGAGCAAAAAGAGAGGGCTTTTATCGTAAACTGAGGTCCAGGTGTTTTTTGGATTCGAGGCCACCAGAGGAACCCCAACATGGCATCTCCATATAAAGCTCTGTAAAATTGAGTGACATGTTTCGGCAAATAACTTAGAAACAATGCACCAAACAGACTTGAGACTTGGAGCAATTATTTCTGTATTATTCACGTGACAGTGAAAACACTCTCAGTGTGTACTCATTTGGCTATTGTGAGTCAACACCCGCTAATAGAAAGCATTAGGAATCATTTATAGGGTCAACTCCAGTTTTCCTTCTCAAGATGTTAAGCGGCCCTCTATTAAGCGGTCACTTATCAATTTCCCGGAATTTGCTTCTCATATTTACTGTAAATTTGATCTCTAATTAAACGGTCATCTCTATTAAGAGGACGCGTTCACCGTTTGGATTTGGATTTTCCACCTGACTAATATTATTGTACATCACCTCTATTAACGGTCACCTTGTTGCAAGATAAAAGGCATATTTTTGGACAGGAAGATAAGTGAAACGTTCCCAGTTTCTTTCGCAGCTCATTCAACGCAACCTAAGCATTTTCTGTGTAACAATAGACGTCTCTGTGAGACATGACCGACACCGGAAACAGCGCAAGAAAAACCTCTGGCACCCAGGGTAGGTCAACTGGCGCACACGTCGAATTTCTCTTTTATCAGTTTTCCTTGCAGCCAACCACAAGAAAAACTGTCACCTTCAAACTGATTATTGCATGCAAATACTGCAATGATATTTTGCGTTACTGTTGTTGTGAACAATAAAACGTAAATTACTTGATCGGCATTTAAAGACGGAGAGGTGTATATGTTGTGGTTTAATTTGATGTTTGGTATGAATGCGTATAAAACAGTTATGAAAGACATGAAATGTTTGAGATTTTGCTACGGTGTTCCGAGTGCGAAAACTTTTCTGGACCTTCGAGAAAACGGCCGCCTGGTCAATTTC
>OX421458.1:10351243-10353743 GCA_949126865.1 Montipora capitata | reverse complement strand
TTTTGAATTAGTAGGCACCGTCCTTAAAACCTCTCCCATCTTAAGATACAGAGGAATGATTGTTACGGGACTTTCGAGAAACGGGCTCCAGGCGTCTTTCAAATCATGCAAATTAGCGCGCAAGGGAAGTTGGGAGTGCTCTTATCACGAAGGGCCTTTCCGTGCACACTGGAAGTTAATTATCGAGATCTAAGAGGTTTTTACAGGTTTGGACACACGATAAAGCGAGCAAGCGAGAAAACCTGACATTCTCGGTGATTCGTTGAGCTTTGCTGATTTTCACAACTCTTTGAAAATGACCCCTGAGGGACTTGTTATGGGCCGCAGGATTCCTCTCCTTGAAGCCCACATTCGCAGTAGAACCACATTAAATTTTTAACACCGAATATAAGAAAATAGGAAACTTAATATACAGAAAACATATCACAAACAATAATTATTCTACTTCGAACCCCAAAAGAAAAAAAATTGGTATTACTCAATTTTCTATTGGAGTCCCTTATTTCTTTCCCTCTTCTTGCTTGTGTCATCACTGATACAGAGCCACGCCGTATCATGCTAAATTAAGACAGGAAAATCGCTCCTTTTTCCCGAAAAATCACAAAAGAAAAGTCCAAAGCAAAGGTTTTAATCATACGGAAATGAAACCTTATCTCTTATCGACAGCTTGCTCGATTTGTTTTCAGAGTTGTTCTCAATCTTTTTGGCAAATTTTAATTTTCCGTTCGTATTAACGCCATTTCTTGTGTAATTTCGCGTTTTGTACAGAACATTGTAGTAACAAATAAATGCTGGAGTGTTTTCCTACAAGGAAAAGTACACACCGTGTGTACTTTTCCTTGTAGGCAAATTTCCCTTCTTTGTCAAAGAAAGGGAAATTTACCAAATATGTAAATTTTATCCCCTGATTCTTGCTTATCTCTTTTAGACTTCATTATAGCTCAAAGACCGCGCTTTTGCATTAATTCATACAAAGTGGTTTCACAGACTTTCCTTCCTAAAAAAACACAATTCAAAATAATCTACAGATGTTCGTGTGACCTAATTCTAAATTGATCAACCGAGCCGAAATATGGTTTTTAATATTTGTTCGTCTAAAATTAAAAACACTTAAAAGATAAGCGTGTTTTGTGAATATTGTAAAATTAACGAAAGAAATACTTTCTATTTCTTATTTGATAGCGGCCAAAATCCTGGTATTAACCACAACTTTATGATCATTAGAAAGACAGGCGAGGAAATGATTCAAGTAGAAGGCACAATTATGCAATTTTGACACTTTTGTCTCCTTCAACACAGTGGAAATCATTCAACGATTTCATGAAGTTAAAAATGTTGCCTTTTGCTTCGTAAAGCTTCTACAATTCTCGCACTTTGTTCAGTGTAGCATAAGGCTAAGCAATAGAAAAAAACACGTTTTCACAAGTAACAAATATTGAATGAAACGTGCGGCTTTTGAAACGACTTCCTGTCGGCCACCTGTGTATATCATTACCGTCACCTAATTTCGAAAATGTTTGAGACATAACTGAAAGCCACTTTTTGGACGAAAATCCTCTCTTTACGAGCGGGGCATTTGATCGATCGCCAAAAATAAACTTCTGATGGAAAACTGAAGCAGAGAGACACATCACACGATTGTCCTCGTTTTTTCTTTTAGCGCAGATGTTCGAAGGAAAATGTGATTGTATCATACACGTCTTTTGGCGTTCGTAATTGCGGTTCTCGCTGCATTAGCGGTTTACATAAATTCGTCATTTTGCACAGTCTTGCGGAGATCTTCATTTAACACGCGAAAACTGAACGTTGGATTTTTTTCCTCGAGCCTCTGTAAAATCACGAGATGTTACCACGGCAACTGGTGACCGGTTCACAAACTATTCCGAAAGAAAAAACTGAAGTTTATGGTGTGTTAATTGTTGTAGTCATAAAATGACTTCTAACTTTCAAATCTGTGAAAGCCGCTGCTAGGTAATTAGCGAGATATTTGCTTGTTTCAGATCTAATTAGCTTAGTAGCACAGAGAGATTTTGTTTTAATCTCGGTCGAGGTATCGCACAAATCGCCACATACAAATAAATATGCCGTACCCGCTCTAAAGGAAAAATAAAGCGGGCTTTTAATTTCATTTTGTTTTGAAGCTTTTGACAACGATAAAACAATATGACAATTTTGCCAGACGAAGAAACTGGGCAACTAAGTGTATTCGACCGTTTATAAGATAGAAGTTAGGCTTCGTATGCCAAGTTCTACCTCTCTTGCTTAACGATACAAAAAAACGCAAAACATCGTATTAAAGAAAAAATATGGAAAAAACCCAAAACAGTAGCTGATGAATATAAAAAAGATTGGTGAATAAAATATTCTCGAGGAATCGCATATTAAGTATTTGAAGTGCCACCTTATTAATAATTTCCTAAGGTCTTTTTTTTAAAGAGCATCGAGGAAAAGCAGTATTCTCTTTTGGGGAATTTGTAAAAGCCGCGTATATAAATGATTA
>OX421458.1:10343743-10346243 GCA_949126865.1 Montipora capitata | reverse complement strand
CTGGAAAGATTGTACACAGCTGGCTATAGATGCCAACGATCGATAGAAAGGCAGACTAACAGACAGACAGAACTACCTTTCTCTAGCTTTGGCCTAGGTAGAAAAAGACACCCTTACGCACGGTCTTTCCAAGGAATGTGGTCTACTGAAAAAGTATCTGCCATCAGCTAGAAGATTGCGCAGTTCTTGGTGGGCTACTGGTACGTCGTCATTTAATGGTTCTGTCACCTTGTGGAGGAGCAATGCACCGTCGCAGATCACGCGAGGTCTTTTGGTCAGCGCTCTGTTCTCGATGCTCCCTTCCTCGGACGACGAACTCAGGACAGCAACACCTCCGGCGCAGTGCAAGGTATTTCCTCCTCCCTTTCCTCCTTCGACGCAGATGCAGGATATCTGATTATTTAGCCACGTCCTCTTCGTCCGACCCGCAACACCACAGCGAAGACCCTTTCAGAAAACTGTTGGAGTGGTCTTATTAAATAAGTATGTTTCAACGAAACTCAGAGCTTGGACAAAACTACGTCAGTGGTATGAAAAGGGTGGTTTAGTGGTCATCAACCGTGTCTCCCACCTCTGTGACCCAGGTTCAACTCTGGCCTCGGGTCGTATGTGGGCTGAGTTTCAGTCGATCTCAATCTGACCCCGAGAGTTTTTCTCCGGGTACTCCGGTTTTCCTCCCTCCTCAAAATCGAATCCCGGCCTATTCCATCAGGCTGTGGCGCTGTGCTCCGAGGTCAAACATGGTTCGTGTTCAGGGGCCGAGCGCCTAGCCGGCGGCACAGCTCCTTCGGCTGCGCCTTTAGTAATTCAGTCTCCGACTGCGAGAAAGGGCGATTAGCAGATCAGATCAGATATAACCAATAACTCAGATTTATCGCCATTCAATTTCAGATTGTTATGTAACATCCATTTATTTATGTCATTAACTCAGGTTTCAAGTATAGATCTTCTAGACTCTGTTTCAACAGGATCAGCTGAATTAAAGGAAACATAAAGCTGAGTATCGTCTGCATAACAATGGAAAGAAAGACCGTGACTTCTTGCAATATCGCCTTAAGGTGATACAAAGAGAATAGAGAATTGGAATTTTTACGCGGGCCATTTAAAGTCGGCCGCGGGCTCCTGCCGTGTTGCTTTCAGGCCTCAACTTGTCAACGCTGAGAAGTCTGGCAATAACTATTCCCAGGAGTTACCGCGTTTCAACCGAAAACGGTTGGAAAAAACCTCAACCGCTTCAACCGAAACCGGTTTCGGCTGAAATGATTGATCCCAATAGAACACGACCTTAGAAAAAAAAAAAAACGTGCTGCAGGTTTCTTTGCCTTCAAAGCAAAGACTCCAATTGGATAAAATGGTTCTTTCTGTTTTTCTTTCGTTCTTACTTTCTTTCTCGGAAAAAGGGGGAGAGAAAAATGTCGTCGTCCCCACCAAAAATAAATAAATAAATAAATACAAATTTGAACAGGTTTCTCCTGTACATGAAAATAACATTTTATTTATATCATCTACAAATCTATCTATGTACATATAACTCGCGACTTAGAAACGTATTTTTCGGCATCTTTAAAACAGTCAGTTGTTTGACAGCGCCAGCCGTGCAGAAGCCTAAGTGGTACCAACCGGAGGAAGCGCCGCTGGGAGGGAGGGAGCGTTTACTTCGTGTTGCGTGATGAAGGTACTGTCTCCCAGGGTCTCCTGAGCTTTTTCGTCCGTACTTGGCAGGGCTTTAGATTGCGAATCTGGTGGCATGGCCTCTAGAGCTTGCATCTTAGGTCTGATAGGCAAAGAAAAAAATTTGTCAACAGGAATTCATTTATGTAAGAAACCTTTGCCTCAATCAAAAATATGGAGCCGAATTATCACTTTCATCGTTTGGTCGTCCGGAAGGCGCTGGGCGAGTGAAGCACGGACTGAATTTGATTGTTTTTTGTTTCTCGAAAGTCCACAAACGATTTTGGGCCCGGAAATCCATTTGTGAAAGTGTTATCGGCTTGATTTGAAAAACTGGTCTTTTAACGTGTTTTCGAGTAAAACGACAGCGAGCTTTGATAACTTAAACACTCTCTGTTTTTTACGGAACAGAGGGAATTTGGCACCCGACAAAGGTCCGAAAACTTTCGAGACTTCCGAGAAACGATTTATAAGCTCGTACAATCGAATTGTTCCTTCCGACGTTCCCTTGGAAATCGTTGTAAAGCCTGGTTTTCACTCTCGAAGCAAGCACAAACGCGAGCATAAACGCAGGCACAAGAGCGCTTATTTCACCCTGAAAACGGGCCTGACGCAAGCATAAGCACAAAGTGCAAGGATCCATTTTTTTTCTTTTCGTTGTGGTTGCGCTAATGCTTGTGTTCTCTTGCTTTGTGTGAAAACGGGACGTAACGCAAGCACAACACAAGCTGTGATGTTCGTCCAATGAAAAGACCCGTTCCAGATCCCATTCGCAGTGCTGCGTTGTAAGAGAGAACTTGGAACTAGTGAATCTTTGTCTCTGCCTCGT
>OX421458.1:10328743-10331243 GCA_949126865.1 Montipora capitata | reverse complement strand
CTGCGACCCGGGTTCAACTCTCTGCCCCGGGATCGTATGTGGCATGAGTTTCAGTCGATCTCAACCTGACTCCGAGGGTTTTTCTCCGGGTACTCCGGTTTTCCTCCCTCAGCAAAATCGACTCACAGCCTATTCCATCAGGCTGTGCTGCTGTGCTCCGAGGTCATCCATGGGTCGTGTTCAGGAGCCGAGCGCCTAGCCGGCAGCACAGCTCCTTCGGTCCGATCTCGTTGAGCCGCGCCCTTAGGAATTCAGTCTCTGACTGCGAGAGAGGGCGATTAGCAGGTCACGTATATTATTATTATGGTCCACTTTGCATAAACTTCACAACGTGTTGCTCTTAACTAATGTGGTTAAGGTTGAAGCCAATTGGTTAGAGGGTCAACGTGAATCTCATTAACACCAGCTGTATTGGTAAGTATTAAACTAAGTATCATTATTACCCTGGAATTTTTAGAGTAGCTATAATAGTAGCTATCCGAGCATTAAACAGAACAACTTTTGAGAATCCCAACTGGCCAGAGGCAAACCAGTTGGCTATTTACAAGTGCAGCCAGGAAATTGAACCAGGGACTACCTGGAACGAATTCAACAAGTGGTCAGAACGTGTCTTGAACCTGGGATCTCCAGATCACAAGGCAAGTGACGTAGCCACTGGGCTCAGCACTGTCTCCTCATTGGTGGTTTGCAACCAATCTCTAGAGACACCGAGAACAACAGATGACGATGCTGCAACATACAATTTATGGTGGCCGAATTAAAGGACCTAATGAGAGGGATATTTTGTTCTCGTCCACCAACATGGTGTGAGAACTCCCTATTGGACAACCCTTTGACCAACAATAGGGGCTTTAAATAATTGACAAGAATGTGATGTCTTTTCTTTTAAAATTTACAAACACAAAGGATGGACCTTAGAGTCTTCCCGGATTATTACCAGCCCTTAATTAATTAGGGAAGTCGCTAATACCTTTTCTTCGAAAAACTTATGTTCCATCTGCTGCAAAGTGTCTTTGTGGTGTTTTTCCGTCATGTACATGGTTTCCTTTATCTGCAATGAAAATGAAACTGGTGTTAAAGTTCATTCATAATTCATGGACCCTTCCAAGGAAAAAAACAATGGAAACATACAGTAGTCATTCAGGTCACAACAAACAGTACATATTATTTGATTTTCCCAATAATATTATTTTATGGGAACTCTGTTTTGAGCATGAGGGAGAGAGCTTGGACCCACTTAAGTACCGCTTACAGTTCCCTAGTACTTTGCTAAAAAAATTTATATTTTTTAGCAATGTACAGGCTGTCTCACTCATGACCATTGGACTGTTCATCAAAGTATCATAAACATTGGTGTTATTAGGTTTTTCAGTAGATCGAAAAATGTTTTACGAGTAGGAGGTGAAAAATAAAGAACATACTGTATACTGTACCATGCGCTAACAAAATGATAGTGAAGCAAAAATTGACTCAGAACATTATATAAATTATGGTGATTTGCAGGCAGACAGCTCTTTAATTTTCACAACTTTGCATTACCTCATCTAGTTCCCGTTGCATTTGTGCTCTTTTTCTTCTGAATTCCTTGACAAGTTTCAGCTCAGATTGCATTAGTTTAACCTGGAATGCCGGTAAAGAACCATCAACCACACACTAAAATTTTGTTTACCGGTAGTACATTTTTAATTAATAGTAAAACTGGATCCACCATTACCCACTTCCCATTCCAAAAGCTGTGTGGACAACACGGAACAAAATTAACTCCTAGTCAGAGGCGGTTTATATAAAGGAAGATTCCCTATTTTAGCCCTAACAATATGCTAGAAGGGGCATAATTTAAAATTATGCAATTCTTCATCTTAGACTTACAAATGAGAAAGAACCCATTAGAATAACAGTAAAGAAGACTAGCAAACACTTGCCAAAAAGCATCAATTTATTACACAACAGTGAGTCAATTTTTTGGTACTGCCTTGAGTTGTAATAATACACATGTGGGGGGGGGGGGGGGTGGGGTGTATGCAGAGCTATTGTTTTTGCTAATTAAACCTATTGATTTGTGGCATTCTCCTAGCCGTCGTTGTCGTTGTCGTTGTCGTTGTCCTTGCTTAAGCTCACTAGTATTGCACAGAAGACAACAAATTAAAGACTTGTGTGAACTGTTCCATACATCAACATGTAGGCACATAATTTATTGTAATCACCTCATTTGTCTTTTCTGCTAGGGATTCTTTGAGTTGGTGAATCTGCTGTGAATATTCATCCACCTAGGGGAAAAGCAAATGTGAACAAAAAATAAGACTTTGTCAATTGAAAGTGATATTATAATGGGGAAAATGTTATTTTTTGTTATTTGTTATTTATTTTTAGTTTGAGCAGGTTGAAGTTTTGGCAGCTATATTCAGCTGATGTGGACCTGCTAATTGCCCACCCACCCATATAAACACAGAGGACAGGCACAATACCAGGAAGTTCATCCCCTACTCTTCTCGAATAGTGT
>OX421458.1:10321243-10326243 GCA_949126865.1 Montipora capitata | reverse complement strand
GTTTTAAACTTGGTCAACTTGTTTCAACCTAGATCAAGTTGTTTCAACCTACCAGTACATGTAGGTCAATTTGGGGAAGATACAAAACACAGGTCAAAGGTTAGGGTTAGGGTTTGTTTACCAATTCAGATAGTATCCTAAACATTCATTAAAGCTAACCTTAAGCCTAATTAGACCTAAACAAAAGTTATTAATTTAGGCCTAATGTTAGCAATTTTAAATGGCTAGCCTTGGGGTTGTTTCTGTATTGGTAAATAAATACAATGACCTGTGAGCTATGTTTTGTAACTGCCCCAAACTGACCTACAATCACATGTTGCACATTAACATTTTAAGTCTAAAGTTAATTTACATGCAGAGTTTATAAAATTTGCAATCCAAAGCTAGTAGAGTGAAGGTCGCACATGGTGTATTATTATGTTTCTCCTTCTAGTTGACCAAATCATAACTTTTCAAACAAGTTAATAACAAGTACCTGTATTCCTGACGGGATTTTTCCAATGCCTCCAATTTAGTTTCCCATAGCTTCGCATTAGCAATAGCATCTTTCAGAACAGATTCCTTCTTGGACTTCTTTCCTTCTTTTTTGCCTTTCTTCCTGGACAAAAATGAGACAAAAATGATATTAATTCCAAACCCCAACTAATCCTCAGAACTTAAATCTGATGTAGAACTGAACAGTGGTTGACAAAATGATTTATGACTTTCATTATTTTACTGGCTTGTGTTTACTCTAGTCTTGGTTGTTGCTAAACAATGACCAGTTATTAAAGTAGTAGTAGTACTGTGTAACTGTCCTACAGATTGTCACTGTGGTGCAAAACCGAACTTCAGGCCAATACATGTAAATTGTCACCCTTTTGCGTTTAGGAAAACAACTTGTTGGCTCAATAACAGGTTACCATACTTATATTCCCAGTTCTGGTCTAAGGATCCTTAATGAGCGACTGTCAACCCTCAGCTGTACACTTTAGCTTTCTGACCAATGAATCAAATATCAAAATGATAATTATCTTCACTCTTTCTCCACAATTTTTTGTCACTAAGGAGGAGAACCTACAATTACATGTAATTACAAATCAGGAGGTTTTATCACAAGTCAGCATCTTGTTCATTTCACAATGTGTGCATCTCAAAGTGCATAATTTCTCAGATTTTGAATTTCAACATAACCAGTTAAATTATGCAGTTTTACGAATCACTGTGCATTAAAAAAACACTTGACTTAACTGGAAATTAATGGAGCAAAACATGGCAAATTTTGTACATGTGAATTAGACTGCAAAACAACTGCATTTTTGCATTGGACGAATGCGTCTTTTCAAGCAAAAGGTCTGTTTCTAGGGTGAAAACGAAGAGTGAGGGAGGGAAGTCAGGCATGTGGTGGGGATTTTGACATTTTCATAAAAAAAAATTCAAATTCCCCCCCCCCCCCTCCACCCCGGGAACAAAATAATTGGTCAAAATCCCCACCTAGCGGCAAGTGAAGATGGTCGAATGTCCTTTGTATAATCAAAATCGTTACCATGGGGACATCACGCACGATCGAAATCCCTACCCTGGGGACAGACCTCACTATCAGACTCCTATCGTTAGCCCGACCCCCCGCCCCCTCCCCCAGGCTTAACATTGATGGGTGCATAACTTTGCAGTCTAGAGCTACATACATGTACAACGAGTTCTGTGCTGAAATTAAGTTACCATGTTGAACAACGTCGGCTCGAAGAGGATAAAGGCAGTGTGGTGATAAGAACCGTCTCCAATAGTCACACAAACTAACCTTAGCTGTATGTATGTATGTGAACTTTATTTCAACATGGTATATTCATCAGTTATTAATTCATAAGATAGATAATCAGCTTTTATTTAACTTATGTACTTTTAGCTTATTGACTTTTGTCTAAAAAAAGTTTAGGTGTTAAAGAAGAACATTAATGATTAATTCACAATAATTCAGTCATTTAACATAACACCTACCCTCCTTTCTTGGCTTTTCCGCTTGCTTTACCTTTCTTGGCTTTTTTCGGGGGCATTTTCTTCAAAAAACGTTTGCCAGAGTTAACTCCGCGGCGATCTTTAAAATGGCCGACAACTCAGCGCTTTCGTTTCTAGGCAACGTTTGTTTACAACATGAACGGTCAATCGAATTAGACACCACTCTCCCACAAATTCATCATTCATTTTTACGACAAGGGGATATCTCTTGTTGGTTATTCTCTTCATGATTGTCTGAGGTCAAATGACGTTTGTTATTTGCCAAGGAAGAGAGAATTGTTAAACCAAACCCCCTTTAGCACTGAATACAACTCCCCTACGTTGAAGACACACTAACCCGCCCTGTACCCCTCCTAAAAATATGGAAGCATACTGCCTCGATGTGACGTTTCAAAATCTTATTCCTCCAAAGGTGGGCTAGTGAACAAGGAAGAAGGCTTCGCTTGATTATTTCTAGTCTTCTCTCTTTTTCTTTTTTTCCCTTTCTCTCTTTTTGTCTTTCTTCAGGTGATCTAATCTCCAACATGAGTGTCTTTTAGCCCTGATGTAAATCCCAGATTTTACATTAGAGCATCTCTCCCCTTGCCAAGAAAAGTTTTCTCCTCTCTAGGGAGTAGAAAGTCAAATCCCCCTTCACTGCTAAAAGTAGAAACATTACGTATTTGAACATGGCGGAATGAGTGCGTGAGAATGGGTTGGTATATTTAGATGTGATCAAAGCTGTTTCTTTTAATTTTTATTCGATTTGAAGCGTGCTTGTTGTAATTTTAACTTTATTCTCTCATCATGCTCGGTTCAGGATTTAACAAGCAGAAACTTAAGGTCAATTTGAAGTTGGCCATTAACCGACTCAAGTTGTTGGAGAAAAAGAAAAGTGAGTACTACATTGCTGTAATTCAAATTTCGTAATAATTTTTGCTGTTCTGTCTTTCCAAGCGTCTTGAACCTCACTTTAAATTAGGTTGAAGAGAAGTATGGTAGTAGACATTCTTACTAAATTAAAATGTCGCAGTTTGGAAGGGAAAAGATTTGCTCCATAAGCGTACATGTATAATGATTATTTTTTGCATGTATAATGTAATCTTAACCGCCATGTTAACACTGGTCTTGCACACAGCTGAATTAGCACAGAAAGCAAGGAAAGAAATCGCTGACTATGTCAATAATGGGAAAGAAGAGCGTGCCAGAATTAGGGTAAGTGCTATGCGTAAATGAAAGGCCACCAACGTTAACTGTAACCCACTCGGAATTGAAAAGCTGTTTTGTCTTCATGTACAGTTGTAACTAGCAAAAATAATTAATTTCTCTGAGCCTAGTCTGCCAACTGCTACCTCAACCTTACAAACGACTGTTCAAAGCAACAACAACAACAGAAGAGGGAAACAATAGTCAAGTTTCACTGAAAATAGATGATATTAAGTTTTAGCTAGAAAAATTAACTTATAATTATTATATGGCTTGTGTTTGTAGCCGATACAATGCGTGCTCTGATTGGCTAATTGTGACTAAATTGTAGGGCATTAATTATTCTCCCGTAATGCCCACGGGCCGATTACGGGCTTGCAAAAACAAAGCAAAAGGTAATTAAAAAGCCATATAATGAACTACTTACTAACCGAGCTAGCTAGAGCTGTACTGGGGAATATTGGCCCTTGGTCGTTTTTGTATGGACCTCGCTGCACTCGGTCCGTACTGCTACGACCGAGGCTAATATTCCCCAGTACGGCCCTCGCGCTCGGTTAGTAAGAAGTTAATATTGAAACAGTAATTACCAATAAAATCCCTGAATCTGAAGAAAATGCTGTGTCTTTCTGTCTTGTATTATTATTATTATTATTATTATTATTGTTATTATTATTGACTCGTTGTCCGGAGTGGCGGCAGATATTTGGGAGCAAAAGAAAGCATACAGAAACTGCTAGTTCTGAGCCAGGATACTTAAAGAGGGACGAAGGAAATTTGGAAGACCATTTGGAAGATCTTGAGAGACTTGGTCAAAACGATGAAAGAATGAAGAAGCGCTAAGCCACAAACACAGGAAAAAAAAGCGCGAAGGCCGAAGGTGAAATGGACTGAGAAGATGAATAAAGATCTTGTGGACTGTAAGAGAAAAGCTAAGGAGCTTGTGTCATCTGATAATCCTCCCTGTAATGAAAATGGAAAGAGAAGAGGCGACATGGAGATCATGAAAGAGCTTTGGGACGGATTGGGACTATACGGCCATCTTCAATTGAAGAGCCAAAATCTTCGGGACCAAGCTTCGAGGCTAGAAAAAGTTAACAACAGTGGAGGGGATGTGAGTACAGCGGGGATGAATTATGATGTCGATATTAGAGATGTCACTACCCACGGAAATCAAAATATTCGATTTCAAGTTGAAGAAAGTGAAAATGCTAATTTCTCTGGAAGGGTTTCTGATTTACATATTACAGGACGGAGCAAATTGCTCTTGCGAGAGATAAATCAACATGCGATTCATTTGAGGTGTGTAATGATGCCCCGGGTCGATTGCCAGAATACATGCCCCATAGACATGCCGCTGATTGTTAGCTGGGGTATGAATAACGACGGGCATGACATAACAGTTGGCGTGTCAGTCATTAATTAATGATGCGTATAATATGAGATCATTTCTTGGCATAAAAACACCTTCTTGGTCCCATATGGGAAAACAGGACAAGACTTTATCGACCAACTCACTAAGCATATTTATGACTGGAACAATGGCACCACAATGCAACATGTCGCACTCAAAGTGGCAATTGTTCTCCTCCCTTTGCCGCTTCTAAAACCCGGCCAAAAATCGAAGGCGAAAGAACATCAGCAATGTCTCAAAAAACAGCTGGAGCAATGGAAAAATGGTGAAATTGAATGCTTGGTGCGTGAGGGGAGGGCGATTCAAAGGCGCTTGCAAAATGCAAAGAGACACCATGCGCCAAATAAAGCTAAAGTATTCGCTAAGCTTGTGATGGAAGGGCAAATAAATTCAGCACTTCGTTTTTTGA
>OX421458.1:10308743-10313743 GCA_949126865.1 Montipora capitata | reverse complement strand
CCAAAGGCAGCACTGTCTTCTCAGTTATTTTAAGACCCATATTGTAGGTCTGGCCTTGTATAATTATAAGCTTTTGTTTCTCCACTAAATGCTCCACTTTAATGCAGCATTTTTCCCTCTAAAATGTTTTTTCATCTCCACCAAAAAAGTCAAAAGGGGATAATGCCTCTTATACAGAGGCCTGTCGGCCGCCTTCTAAAACTGCTGACTTCTCGGCTGTGTATGGTGCAGCCACTGTGACATTTGATTGATTTGAAACTTTCCTTAAAATACTCAGGAAAATGCCACTAAAATGCTCAAAATTAATAATGCGTTTGCCTCACTATTAAATTTTGCTTCAAAAAATGCTACAACAAGTTGCAAAAATAGTGGACACACTTCACCTTCTTGGGGCGTTATTAATTTACCTATTATCTCACACACTGTAGGCCCCCTCCCCCCCTTATCAGTGTTGCTAGCAAGACAAAAAAATTGTTGTAAACTTAAACAGTCAACATTGAAAGGGGGAGAGGGGAAGGGAAGTGGCAAAGGTTTAAATTCTAGATACGGCGGGTATTGGAAGCTAGAAAGGGTGTTTTTTAATGAAAGTGTCTCAACAATTTTGCAACTTGTAGCATAATGTACAAAAGCCCACTTGCAATTCCTACAATCTCAACTTCAAGTTATTTTAAGTTTGTAAGTTCTGAAACCAAAGGTGAAAATAATAATCGCATATTATTACTATTTTAATTAATGAACAAAATGATAATTATATGAAATCAATCCTAATTATATTGAACTGCGGATACGAAATCAAGTGAAGCCATGATCCTTGCAGTTATGAAATTCAGGACTTCAACGGGGTTTGAACTGGTGACCTCTTGACCTCATAGGTCAGTTGGTCAGAGCGTCGCACTGGCATTGCGATGTCACAGGTTCAAACCCTCTTGAAGTGCTTCTCTACACAATTGCTAAAATTGCGTTCATAACTGCGAGGATCATAGCTTCACCTGAGAAATATTATTGCTTGTTGATATGATATTTTAATTTAGTGAAAGACTCACACCAAGTTCAAAACAAATTCAAAACAGTTGAATTTTCTTTGAAAAGTCTTGTGTCTAATAAAATGCGAGAAAATAATGGTACATGTAATCTTCGTTTGCCCAATATTCTTCCTCTTGGCCTTGTTTGAGTGCGTACGTAAAGTTGGTTTGTCTGCAGGTTCGTTAGTTTACCAGTTTCAGCACTTGAACCCCTTTAATTTGACTACTGTATGTTTACTGTTTTGTGGTCTCATCGATCAGTAAACTAGTCCATTCAATAGATTATGCCAAGCCGACCACATTGTTGAAGGAAAGGCCAGACCACAACACCGGCAACTCTGTGCCTTAGTCTTTTCGAATAGTGTGTGGGATCTTTAACATCCCTTATTGTTTATGAACAAGGGTTGTGAGACAATGCCTACGGTTTAAAGTCCTTGTCCGAGAAAACTTGAAAGTTTAACCAGTTGCAGAGAGCACTCGCATCCCACTAATGTGTCCCTGGTTCGGTTCCTGGACCCAATGCCTTAAGTGGGTTGAGTTTGTGTTGGTTTTCTACTCTGCACCAAGGGTTTTTCTCTGGATCCTCTGGTTTTCACCCCTCAGCAAAAACCAGCATACAGCTTATTCCAGCTGGCTGTAAGCTGTGCTCCAAGGTCACACTTGGACCATATAGCAACAGTCAGAGGCGCCACAGTAGGCTTTCGGTTTGACCTTGTCGAGCTGTGTCGTTGCTGTACTTTCGACGGTGATTAGCATGACAATTATTTTTATTATAAAGGCAGCACTTTCTCCTCAGTTATTTTAATACCCTGATTGTTGGTCCGACTGGAGTCAAACGCACAACCTCCTGAATGGCTCAACCAACTGAGCCACCAGTGCGTGGTTTGTTGAATAGGGTATTGGTAAAAATCAAAGAGAGTGCATCGCTATTGTTAATATTATTTTTTCTAGGATGATGAAATGCCAGTCTACGATGATGCCAACATACCACATGGAGGGAACAGTTCTGGCAAGGGTGGAGGTATTGGTGGTGGCGGCGGCGGAGGAGGAGGTAAAATTGGCTTTGAAGCCTTTGAGTCAGGATATCCACCTTCTAGTATGCCGGCCATGCCACCAGATCCTGGGCATTATACAGATTTGAGTTTCCGCCCTACACATGTAAGTGTTTCATTTCAAGACAAGCTTAATACATAAGTTTATTGCTGGGGGTGTAATTATAGTCAGATTGAGAAAACCAAGCATGCTGGTGGGGTCCCGGTGAGATTAATGAAGGAAATTATCACTTACTGGTGAGATAAAATTTCCTGATTTGTAAATGGCTTCTCCTTACTAGTGCCAAAGCAAATGTATGGAGAACAGTTGAGAGAATTAGACTTCTGATATTTGGACTTGGTATTCTCTAGGATCATAATTATCCCATTCTGCCCATCTTCATTTGTATCTGCCAGTGAATGCTCAGTACAATATTATTTTCATCTCTTGGCAAAGTCACATTGTGGCTGTTTTCAACTTGCATGGGTCTATCACACACCATAAGCCTCTTTGAAACATCACTGCAAAGGCTAGGCTCGATTTCCAGCCGTTTTGGGAATGTGGTTAACATCCTCCTCCCAATGAACAGCTGGATCACTGGTCCACGTCGTTTGTCCATGACATACACTGTAGCACCCGTTGTAATTGTATTTTGTACTTGGCAGGCAGGCAACTTTCTGATTGGTGGAAAATGCAATTGGCTGGACCAGTGATCCAGCCGTGGTGTGCATGCAGGAACACAGGTGCACAAAACGGCTGGTCAATCAAGCCTATGCAAAAGCTGGCAACATTTACAAGTAGCTGGACTACACCTCAGGGAGCTTGGTGGCCTCCTCTAGTTTCAGTTTTTTAATGTCCCTCTGAGTTTATGAACAATGGTTGTACATGTTCATGTAAGAGGCTGACTCTTATCAAGTATAATATTGCTACATGTACTTGCACAGTCTACCCCCTTTGTTATCTCGTTGGCACCCATTCTTACACCTGGATGGAAAGAAACAAAGAGAGTGGAACAAATTTTCACACTATATATATATTATAACAATAATAATAATTGTTTAATTTGTTAATTTAATTATATTAAATTAATTTTCAATTATATATATTATTCTTCCCTACATGTAAATACTTTCTAAGTAATTTTTTTTCATTTCCTCTCAGCAAAGCAATCCGATGTATGCCAACCCAAATGCTCCTCCGTCCTTACCTCCCTACCCTGGACCAATGAACAGTCATAATGCCGGGCCACCACCAACAGGTGATGTTCTATCTCATACTACTGATAATTATTTCATGCAACAGTGGTTTCAATAGGCACTGACAGCCGACTAACCAAGCACGAGGGCCGTACTGGGGAATATTGGTCCAAGTTCATGACAGTACGAAGCGAGCTCAGCGAGGTCCGTTCAAAGACAACAGAGGGCCAATATTCCCTAGTACGGTCCCGATCAAGTGAGGTTAGTAAGTTGTTTTGAGTGATCCGACACTTTTCCTCCGCTTGGTGAATGTTCGTAATCTTTGTCTTCCATCGGCGAACTTTGAACAGTAACCTTTTACATGTAAAACTAAATTCCGCTTGCTATAATTGAACTGTTTTGATGAAAAAAAATTTAAAACTTTTTGTATTTCGCTCAACTTGAATTTCCCGTGGGAGAGAGAAAAACTACAGAAACGGACCGTTTCCATGTTAATGGTAAAATCTGTAAAATCCCAACCGAAAACAAGTCAATCAGAGTGGTCCATTTAGCCTGACAATTGCTTGCCATTAACAACAAACACAAATTCTTTCAAACCTAAGATTAAAATCCATTTTGACGATGACAATAGTCAGTTACTCACCTTTCGCACTCCATGAAAGACTGGCGGCTTTTTTCTCAGGTATCATCATTATTCTCATTTGTTACACGAGCCTAGTTTATTGGCAAGTTGAGCTTCTGAAGTAGTGATCAGGGCCCGGTTGTTCAAAAGCCGATTAACGTTAATCCCAGATTAAAAATTTACCAAGGAGTTTATTTCTCTACTCCCAAATGCTGCTCAACGCTGATATTCGGCAAAACATTACATTACAAGAAGGCAATCTTGAAAAACATAAATAAGCAAAAGAAATTTTCACCGAATTGTTAAAAACATGAAACCAAAGTTTATGCTAATCCTGGATTAAGTTAATCTGCTTTCGAACAACTGGGCCCAGAAGGTCATGTTGGTTCGACTCCTAAGAAGATGCACTCGGCGCACTAGGATTTGTTCCGACTTTCCCCAAGTCACTGGAAACAAACTAACTTAGAGAAATTTTAAAAAGAGCTCGAAACTTTCCTTTTTGCAATGGTGTTTGGTTAAAATCACTAATAAAATAAGTCTTTTATTATGATATTAGGGATATATATTTTTTAAATAATAGATTATAATTTTTTTAAATACTAGTTTTTAAATAGGTAATTTAATTTATTTTTTTGTTTTTTTGCTTTTGTACATTTAGGTCTTTGTCATGTTTAATTGTACTTATAGCGCCTTTATAAAATATTTATAGTTTTTGACACGTCTTAATTATTATTATTGTTGTTATTAGTGTTTGTCTCTATTAAGGTGGCTCAAACCAGTTTCAACACTTTCAAGTAACGTTTCTTCAGGGGTTTTGCGCTACAATGCTGTGTCACGTATTAGCAATGTTATGGTACCATAAGAAACACCAATTATCGCTGAACAAGGTGTGGTCATTATAGTGATGTGATAAGTCACCATGGTAATGGGAAAGCCATGTAATAACACCCTTTATTTTGCCTTTCGTTGCTGATGTCTCAAAAATAAATTCTGTACAGCAGAATCAGAGCCACCTTAAATCTGCGATTTTTTTAAAAGTGGCTCTCATTCTGTAGTACAAAAATTTTTTTAACTTTGGAGAAAGTTTCATTTTAGCCTTCTGATCACTTTCCAGCAATAAAAAATTGG
>OX421458.1:10268743-10303743 GCA_949126865.1 Montipora capitata | reverse complement strand
AAAGCGTTTTTAAAACGATAGGCGCGTGGGTCCTCAAAAGACGATCACAGTATTTTGAAAGTAAACCTTAATTCCAACCGGTGGTTAAACAACTTATCAACAAACCAGTGATGGAAAAACCAGAAAAAGTGTATTTGCAAAGAACAAATTACCAATGTGATACACATAAATTTCTTACATATCAATGTGTTTAATACAAAAATAATGGAATACATTCATAGAAATCAACTTAGTCGAGGTTACTCGTCGGTGGCTATGAAAAAACTTTTGCGATAAACTTTTTCTTCAGAGCAGATTCTTTTTTACATTTCTCATCACGACAAAATATAAGCCAGAATCGATTTTTCCACGTCAACAGTAATTACCGAAAGTGGCTAAAACCAGTTTCAACGTTTTCAAGCAACGTTCTTGTTAGACGAATTGGCACTACAATGCTGTAACCCGTTTTATCAATGTCATGGCAGCATATGAAACAACAGTTATTGCTGAACAAGATGCGCTCATTATTGTGACGTAATAAGTCACCGTGGCAACGAGAAAGCCCTGTAAAAAGGCCCTTTCTTTTGTCTTTAGTTGCTCATATCTTAAAAAACGAACTCGGTGACACCATTTTTTTATTGCTGGAAAGTGATCAGAAGGCCAAGATGAAACTTTCTACAAAGTTTTAAAAAATATATGTGGAGTTTTTAAGGTGGCTCCGAATCCGCTGCACGAATTTTTTACAATTGCTGTTACGTGATACAGTTTTGTAGCGTCGATCTTTCTAATAAGAGTGTTTCTTCAAAGTGTTGCCACGTAAAGAAATCATTGTTTAAATAAAAATTTTGCGTGTACTTCGCCGAAATCGAAATCGTCACAATGTAGACTGTCCCTCTCTCGATGACAAGAGATTGAGAGAGATTCCTGGAGTCGTTTCACTTTTCCGAGAGATTCTCAAACACGGATTCTCGGGGCCTTGCAAGCTTTCGAATAATGTGCATAGACGAGATGAAACTAATCGTTAGAGTAAAACCTATCGCCACAGATCGCACCGCCGTAAGCTTTAGATTATTCAATGATCCTTGAGAATTTAGCGCAAAGTAGAACAATGCTACAATATCGCTTTCGATGTAAGCACATATCATACAAATGCTTACGTACAAGACGTACCGTGTCACATATCTGTGCTTATTGAGGATAATTATGAAAAGGACATTGGAAATTGTGCAAGCCGTGTTGTAAGTCGCAAAATAAAGAAATTGCTTTTGGCCTTCGGAATAACCCAGCGGAAAAGAGCAATATGGTACGACGATTCCCAAAACCAGCAGATAGATATTGGATGAAAACCAGTCGCTTCGAATCAGTTTCAACGCGTTTGTTCTCACGGTCCAGGATTTTTCGCACACCACGGCACTGTAGATGCAAAAAACGAGTATTTGAAATGAAGGCCACCATACACCATCGGTTGGACAAGGAACAAACCACGAAGAGATATAGTAATATTCAATGTTGCTGTCCCCTCCATTGTTAGGAGTGAATCCTGGATCACCTTGGTCGAATCTGAAAAACGACAGTCCGCCCAAAGATATTCCCACAGGAAGAGAGGCTACTAAGAAAACTAGATAACATAATCCCGAAATACTTCTGTAAGGAATTTGCCCCAGCATTCTGACACATCTGATTCCTAATGGTCGCCTAGCGACGACGATGATGCTGTTGGCAAGCAACGGCTTTCTTTCGCTGTCACCATGGAGATTTATGCGAAGCTTCGACCGTTTCGTGTCACCTTGCTCCAAAGTTTCAACGTCCAATCCAACTTCGCTATGATCATTTTCGACTTTTAGCTGTCTCTCGTATACCCATGCGGATCTCTTTGTAAATGTTAGCCACACAAGAGTAATGATTGGCCCAACAAAAAGCCAGTAATGAAGGTTTCTCAAATACGAAGCCATTTTGTTAAGTTCATACAGAGGCAAAACACGTGGAGAAAGGTATACTCTGATCAGAACATCGGCTCGGTCGGCAGCCAAAAGGAGGTCGTTGTCTTCGAAAAAATTGTTTCCGTTGGTTATCTGTGGAGTTAAACACCTCCAAAAGCCTTTGGAAACCAGAACAGGAATGAGTATCCTTTCTTTAGACACTGCAGTAGATTCTGTATTTTCTTCATTGTCTCCGAAATAAACCAACATGGAGTAACCTGCATTCTGTGCACTGATTGCCAAATGTTGCAATGAGCATGCAGTTTCGTCCACAAGGGTGACAAGAGCAATTTTATGGACACGCATAACTACCTTGTTCACATCAGACAGCGGGTGACAGGCATTCTTTAACGGCGAATAAACTGCAAACGCGTTTAAACGAAATTCGGGATATTCAACGGTTGCCGTTGATCTTGCAAAGGTTTCCAGTGAAGGCGATTTCAGTCCTGGCACTTTTGATAAACGACTCGTGCACTTTGCAACTTGTTGCTTGTCTCCTCCATATTCTGGAAAAACGGTTATTGACGGGGTACTAGAGGAACTTTGGTTGTTGAAGAGATTGCCGAGAATTGCAAACGGGTCAAAGGAAAAAACTAAAACAACGCTTGTGAAAACTACGAAGATAGCGCAACTGGTAAAGACAATACCCTTGCGAGACATCTTCGTAGGCACAACCGGAATACTGCACTTGTTTGACTTGAAAAACTTGACAAGAAATTGCTGGCACATGGTGATCACGTGAAGATTATTACCTGCAAAGTTCAGCTACTGAGATATAAACTCGTCATTGGTTTTTCAAAATTCAAGTCTCGGAAGTCAGTCATACTCGTTTCATATGACTGGTGTCATCACTTTTCTGTATATTTTTGACTTTATTTGGCAATATGTCACAATGGTTTTTAAAGTAGTCGATTGTAGTCATACATTTCGTTAGGGGCAACCAAATCAACAAATAAATGACCTTTATGGGATCAGATATCTATACCAAGATAAAGGAGTCTTTGTTGAACGAAGAGTTGAAAGAAACGCTGTGGCTATATGGCCGGTAACATGTCAAAGTGTTAAGTGGACTAAGTGACCGGCAGTGAGACTTTAAAAATTCTGCGAAGTAAAGCAACGTAAAAACACAGTAAAAAACGAGACTGCAAGTGGAGTCGGTCCCAGGTCGCCCGCAAGTCAAGCGCTAACCATGACCACTGAGCCCCGCGGCTAATCGACAATCTATGGAAATGTTAAAGTTTATATCATGTTACCATTACTTTTATTCGAATGCCTAACCATAGGGCTAACCGAAACGCTTTTCAGGTTAACCAGAGTGCTATATGCTAGTGAGGATAACTGGAGTGCTTTTTAGGCTTAATCTATAAAAAAGTTTTGAATGCCGGTCATTTAGTGTTTTTAAGACCTTGACCGGTTACCAACCGTATAGCCACACGATTAAAAAAAAACCTGCCAAGAACGAAATCATTGCCATTAAGAAACTTTATCTGTGTCAGCGTAATTCATGTTTCACGTTTCAGTAGGTGACATATCATTGCAAATCTCTTTTCACTCAGTCCTCCTTTCATCACAAAAATTCACTTCTCACTAATGAATAAGCAGGGCGGATCGAGGATTTCTCTTAGGAGGGAGTGCACCACTAAGGAATGGCGTAGCTGACTAGTGAGGTTTCTTCTTTGTGCAGAATACGGCGGGGGGGGGGGGGGGGGGGGCGCGAACTCTTACACCCCTACACCCCTGCAATTTTTGGCTATAAGAACCCTACGACGCATGTTCTCCGACAAAGTTTTTCTCTGTCCTTGTGTGGGCCCAGTTCCATCAGTAGGGCTAACGCTCACATGGTTCATATGGGATAGAAATATAGCACTTCACGTTACACTACACTCTCTTCAGTTAATTCTGTATGCATAAAGAACTGACTACCCTTTTAGTGTCTTATCAGTACCTTTATAGTCTCCTTCGCAGCCGTTTTTTGGATTTCACGCAACGCTCCAAAAAACGGCTGCGAAGGAGACTAGTACCTTTATAGTATTAAGGGAAAGTTCAAATTTTAAATGTGAACCAAATGTTTCGAGGGTACTCCCTCTTCTTCAGTGATTTGAAAGCAACTGAAACCACTGATGATGAGGGAGTACCCTCGAAACGTTTGGTTCACATTTAAAATTCTTGTGCGCAAATTTGACTTTACTTTACCATTCATCCGCATTACTGCGCAGCACAGTTTCTTCGACTCCATGGGAGAACGCCATAAATGCACCGTTAAGAACCCAACCCCCCTCCACTCCCGCCTCGGTTCATTTTGCACACGCGTCCAATCTCCGCTCCTTTTCTGAAAACCAAGATGGCGGCTAGAAGAGGAAAGACTATATACTGTCGCGAACGGTTTCGCGAACGTAAAAGGGAAAAGAGTTTGAGCAGTGGTTTGGACTACTGGCCTGCCGCCCAACTTATTATGCATGTTATTCCATCGACCTACAGACGAATCCACTGTTATGTGAAAATTATCGCCTATTTTATATCGAACAAACACTGGTAGGTCACCGTAGTTATAATACTATACTTGCTACCAATAAATCTCAGTAGTGTAGCAGCTCTCGTAACGTATAGTTTGATTGGCTCGATGCCCAAGCTGAAAACAATAGCAGTAGTCAACTGCTGTTTGCTTGTTTTCATTTCCCCAATGAAATGTGTTATCATTCATCTTTTGCTCTCTACCATCTGTTTTTTATTTAGTTGCCCCTTGCTTGATGTGTGTAAGTATTTCTTGTTTGTTTGTGTTTTTTTTTATTCGTTCATTAGTTGCTTTATTGATGTACTCTGTTAACCTATATTTCAATTATCAAAACCAAAATCCGCTTGACCAGGCCATTTCTACATCTACATGTCCCAGCACTCGGCAAAGTCCTTTTGACTTATGGCTGTTTTTGCTGTGGTGGCCTCACACACCACAAGCCTTTTTAGAGACAAGCCAAGCTGGCCATTTAGTTCAATTATCTCTGCTACTATTCTAGATGACCTGGCAGGTACCCATTTTTTTGGTCTTGTCTTCTATTTTACATCAGGCAGTTATTTTTGAGAGCTCACAGGTCAGGTTTACAGGTCATTGTCTTAACATGACTAAAACAACCATAACCCTTTCCTTACATCATCTTATGCCAAAATAATAGTTTTAGGCCTATATGGTTAGCATAAATAAAGGGTTATGGTTGTTTCAGCACTCCTTCAACAGTGACTTGAAAACCTGACCTTTTACCTGTGACTTGTAAAATAACCTGTCGTTTGACATCGACATGAGTCACAAAGTAGAGATTGGGTGCCTGAGAAACATCCAGGAGCTTCCACTATTAATTGGCAGCCAGCTCCTAAATTGAGTCCACTCCCGTGGTTAGGAAATCCCCGCAACCCAGCCATGAACCCCCCATGTGGCATGGGAGACAAGCAGGCGCTGGTGACACTGATAAAGTCGGTGGGAAAAGTGAGAGTAGGAAGGGGAAATGCTAATATCTGGGCGCAAATTACAGACACCAATGCTTGAAATGGATTCCTCAACCCGCTAAAATGCACTTGCATGCTACTGTCAAAAACCCCAAAGACAGGGTGTCCTGGCAGATGTTGCATGCCACTGCCGGCCAAAACAACCACTCCTCATTTGCTACCTCTGACTGTTAAATTGCATTTAACTGCATTTACTTCCACCATTGGCAGCCAGATCCTAGATGACTGGCAAATCCTAGCAGCCCACCCATCCTGGATCCCCCTCTCCAAGCCGGAGAATCTGCGTGCACTGCTTGCCCTATGTATACAGGGCACGCAGGAGTACGCACATACAATAAAATAATATGCTAAACTAGACCATCAACCCATGGTCATAAACCCACAAATTTACCACTCGGATGTTGATTTGAAAACATTTATTGCAGGACTAATAATTATGTCTTCTGAAACTATAAACAAATAAATATTTAATATCCATCAGTCAAGCTGAAATCAGAGAGTTCTGTACAAATGAAACCGCAACAAAATAAAATTAATGTTAATAAGTGTGACTAAGCTTGACTGTTCTTCACACTCCCGTAGTCGTTCACTAAAGTGAATCAACTATACAAAATAGCAACGAAAACAAAAAAATGTGTTTCATTCAAGTCCAGTGTTCAATTTCCTCAACATAATCGAGCAACATTTCTCTTAATGATTAATGTAACTTCAGCAGGAATGAGTTGTTGAACAGATCTTCTCAACTGTTCAGTTGAAGGGGAATTTGTACCCTTTGGTACAGAAACAATTGTCAGAGATTTTGTAGTTGTCATAGTAATGCAAGTAGTAATGCAAGTGGTGTTTTGTTGTTCGCATGTAATCTTTTGTAGCATGACGAGATTGTTCTTATAACTGACTGTGGTACAAATGTCATTTATCTGACTGTGTAACCAACACCCTTAAAAAGGGTAAGGAGAGAACTCATGGAGTAGTAAGAAAGAGGACGAGTGACCATGGCATCAAGAGATCAACTTTATTAAAATATATAATCAACCTGTTTGTTGTGAGTGAAGAAGGAAAATAATTATATGGAGCAATCTCTGAAACCTGGCACCTGCGATGGGATACAGACGCATGTGGATCAAAAGAACCACTGCTCTTGGGCTTTGGAGTGAGAAAAGAGAGTGAGGGCAAAATGGATGCTGCATCTAAAACATTGCAGACAAGGCTAACTCAGCTAGAGCTTACAGCTGGAAAAATACAAAGCATAAAATGGTAATGGCAATGGATTTATATAGCACATTTTCTCTAAAATATTATAATTATAGATATTCAAATGCAATTTACAAGTTATCAATCAATCTAAGGGTGAGACTGGACATTAGCATATACAGGCACCAGTGGCAGCCGCTATCAGTCTATTAGCGATCTTGCCAAACCCATGAATGAATGAAATGAGGCTTGACCACAACACCAGGAGCTCCATGCCCTACTCTTTGCAAATAGTGTTTGCAATGGGTTCTTTTACATTCCACGGGTTTATGAAGATTGAAAGTTTGTGACACGAGGCCTACGGTTTATAGTCCATATCCAAGGAGACTAGGAAGTCTAACTCTTTGCAGGTGTCGTTACAAAGGCAGCACTTTCTCCTCAGTTGTTTAAAGACCATGAGTGTTGGTCCGGCCAGAGTTGAACCTGCGACATCCCACACGGTAGTCTGATGCTCAACTACGGGTAACTGAGCCAACCAGTCAATGGTTCAAACTGGATACTTGTAATACAGAGTGCATTGAGAGACACCTAGAGTGATTTAAAGGCATTGTCAGTGCTGCGGATAACGCGGAACGGCCTGTGGACAAAATCAAAAATGGCAGTGACATTATTGAGTCTGTTCAAGAATCGTGCGGTAAAATTGAGGCAAAGATTGAGTTTGCGGACGATTTCCCGCCTGCGTGGATGGCTTTTGGAGTCTAAAGAGAAAACTGAAGAAAGATTAAAGAAACAGGATTAAGATCGATTTTCAAAAAGAACTTTTCAAAGTCACTGTGAAGATACATTATCAAAAGGAGCTTCAAGGTGACACTATGATCAGAGTGCAGGGAAGACAAAACAAACAACAAGAGGGGAATGAATCTACTGTGAAGTTGCCTTGAAACTATCGATCACTATGTTAGACAGCTCATACCAAGACTGGATGAGGTTCTGGGGACAGTTCTGTGAAATGGTGGAAAAATCTGACGTGGTGAGAGTCACCAAATTTTGATTTTTCAAAGAATTTGTAACCCTTAACATAAGAAAGCTTATCAATGGATTGCCCTTCACAACCGAGGGATACAACAAGCGAAAAGCATTCTAGAAGAAACGTTTAAAAGAAAGCAAAGTTTTCAAAGCTTAGATCAAGGACACCTTAGACCCGCCCAAGAATGATGGATGCAGCACCAAGAAACCAGAAGCTGCTCTTTAACATCCAATCACTGGAAACCGAAGGAGAGCTTAAACAAAATAATAGATGAATATGTCGCGAAAGTATTGGACAAACTATCCGGTATCAGAGGTGACCTGGTGAGACACAACAATGAATGGGAAAAGTGAGATTTTGTCAAACTATGCAAAGCCTTGTAAATGTGGGCACAGAGAAATCCTGTTCTTGATGGGGCTACGAGTGAAGAAATAAACTCAGGAGAAAAGACAAGACAACACAAGACATATGGAACTGAGATCACAATCGTGTGTTTACTACAACAACAGGATCCACAGGTCAAACGATTGCGCAAAAGTTATCGACACCAACAAAAGGAGAAGATAACTAGCAAAACAGCACCCTTGGTTTCATTGCACATCTGAAGGCCACTCGGTGGCAGATTGCCCTCGTAAAACGTCATGCAAAACATAATTATGGAGCATGCCATCACACATTGTTATTACAATAAGGATAACAAGTTTAGGGGCGAAAACAGAATCAGTGGTGATAAAGGAACTACAAAGAGATTCTCTTCAATGTAGGCCACAAATACTCCAGGGGAAGGGATTTTCTCAATTTTAACTTTGAAAGTGAATGGGATCAAGTGGCAAGCACTGGTTGACACGAGCCAGAAGTACTTACGCCTCCGCCAAACTGATAAGTGCATTGAATCAACAAAGACAGGACAGTTGATAGCACATTGACTCGCATGGAAACAATCATAGAATGAAATATGTCAGTGGAGATTACAAGGTGGACTTGACATTAATTAAGATGAGCAAGAGCCACTTGCTAAACATGAACAATCCTAGCTATTTAGAGCTTATTAAGAGTCATGCACATCTTAATGGAGTTGCGATAAAAAGATAATGATTGTCAAACAACAAGTTCCAGTCCAGGTTGTGTTGGGGGGAGGCGAGTATGCACAGATTAAAACGCAAATTGTCCGCGGGGTCAGAAAGGAGGGCCAGCCTGTTGCTGTGTGCACTAACTGGGATGGTTTTTGATGTCACCGGGTCAAGAGGTCAATAGAAATCAAAATGATGTTGACACAGACAAGTCATGCTGACTATGAAGAACTTTGTAGGTTAGATGTGCTTGGACTTTCCGATTCCTCAGAACATGATCATGCAGTCAGTTGTTTACCAAGAATTCAAAGAACAACTGGTGCAAGTACGAAGAGGGGTGATACGAAACCATATTACCATGGTCAGTGTTCTCACCAGGCCACGCCCTTGCAGGATTCCCACAAGAAAAAGAGAAATGGCTCATTAATAGGCATGCACTGCACCCACTTGGGCGCACAAGGATGCTAGCAGTCTTTTAATGGTTTTAGCGAATACTCCAGCTGTTTGCTTCTTCAACTGAATGAAAAGCAGTTTATCAATTGAAAGTACTCAAAGCCCTTTGAAAGCCTTCAATTCTATTTCGTCACCACTACCACAGGGATCCCATTAGATTGCATCACGCATGCGCACATCCCTTGTGGCAGTAGGTGACTCATAGAATTACAATCAAGCTTCAACTTACAGGTAAGTCTCGCTTAATTTTTCACTTTTGTTGACTTTTGCCTTCGTCAGTCACAGGAGTGTTGCCTTGGCCGCCACATCAGATCTTGTAGGTACTTGTGTAACAGGTAATTTAGAGTGCAGGGCGGGCGCATGTCATTTGCCGTGGTGCGGAGAAAATTAGATTCTTTCTTTTGCCCCAAAGTACCAAGGACTTCAGAAAGTGTAGAAGATAATCGAAACACTGGTGTTCAAAGAGGACAACGTAGCAAGCAAAGATCAAAAAGCTGTTTCATTGAAGATAGACCTTGTTTTTCAGAGTGAATGGCAGTCGAAATACCCATGGCTTGCCTATGATGCCAACAAAAAGATCACGACCTGTAAGATCTGTCTCAAGGCAAACAAATCAAATGCATTTACAATACTGTTGAAGGGCCACCATTGCAAGAGTTCCAATTTGAACATTCCTTGATGAAATGGACAGAGAAATCACGAAGGATTTTTTCCACCCTTGTCATGGTGCGCAAATAATTTTGTCCCACTTAAGCTCCTGCAGGGCCCCTATATTTTTCAGGAAACTGAGGGGGCCCTGGGACTCCCTAAGACAAAATCCTCACAGGCAACCTGTATGCTCTACTTTCTTACAAATATGAATCAAAGAAGAAGAAAGAGACACCTTGAGATGGCATTAGAGAGTAGTAACAAACAAGCCTGTGAAGATCTACCGGTTCACACAAGCCTTATGTGGTTTGATATGCTCCCCTTTTCTGCTTGGAGCTGTGCTGGAGCAACAACTAGAATCACAAAAGGAGAGAGAACCGGAAGTAGTGGCAGAGTTGCATAAGAGCCTTTACACTGTACGTAGATGACTTGCTCTTAGGAGGGCTTAAGAAAGCTCGAGACAGGGCAGGAAACCAAAGATAAAGTGGTGGAGATATTAATTTTGTGTGATGCAACTTTCACCTTATATAAGTGGAACTCTAATGTTCCTGTTTTAGAAATAGATGCTGAGCCTCTTGGGGCCCATGGCGAAAGTCGATCCTATGCCGAGCAATGCAATTATTGACAAAGATACTATTGAACTGGTAGAGGGCCCAACCCCAGGGGTGAATCAAACCCAATCGTTATTGTCCCGAAGTCTGGAGAGGATATACGTCTATGCATTGATAGGAGGAGGGCGAACAAGGCAATAGTGCACTCTAGCAGCTGCTATAATATCCCAACTGTGGATGAACTGCTGCAAAGTATGAATAGCCCTAAGGTCTTTATTAGTAAATTGGACCTGAAGTGGGGATACCATCAGCTAGAGCTGACACCCAAATCAAGGGAATCACCACATTTGTGACTCAGGAATTAGGTTTATACAACTGCAAACATTCCTCTTCGGGGTGAACTCAGCAGGTGAGATATAATTATCAGCATGAAAATTTATTTAATATCGATGGTCCTAGCATGCATTGATGATGTTGACTACATCATTCTCAGACAACATAATAGTATGTGCCCAAGACCAACCAACCCATGACAAGAGGTGATGTAATGTGCTATGTACAGAGGTTGCACAACAGTTGGTTGACACTTGAGCCAGATAAGTGTATTAATGTTTTAACAGGGACAGCCTTGTGTTCATGGGCATGTGTTATTGGGCCAACCAAGGAGAGAGTTCAAGCAATCCTGGAAGCAAGAGAACTTGAGAATATCACAGAGCTAAGGAGTTTCTGGGAGCTAGCCAACTACAGCAGCAGATTTATCCCATACTTCGCGACACTATCCAAACCATTGAAAAGATTGACGAAGAAAGACACACCCTATGTCTTTGGATTAGAGCAGAAAACGGCGTTTCAGGTGAAACAGAAAATGGCAGTGGCAGGCACATTGGCCTACTTTGATAAACATGCAGACACCCGCAAAGATCATAGCAGATGCAAGCCCCATTGGCTTAGGTTGCATTTTAATGCAGAGGCAACTAAGACGAGCAGTGGACACCAGTTTACTGTGCCAGCTGTAGCCTCACTCAATGTGAACAGAGATACTCCCAGATGGAAAAAGAAGCTCTGGCAATAGTGTGATCCTGTGAAAGGCTTCACACGTATGTGAATGGGATCAGATTTGACCTCGAGACCGACCACAACCAACTGGAGGCAATCTTGAAGAAATGGTGCGACAACAATCTATGGGTACCACACCCAGACAAGTGCAAGGCAATGATCATGCAACGGCAACCCTTCATTGGACCAATCCAGGCTTTGCGTCTCGGAAAGAGCACTATAAATTGGACAACATCAGAACGGCGTCTAGGAGTGCATGTTAACAATAAGATGACCTGGTCAGATCACGTTGCAAATGTTGCGAAGTCTTTTGCGTCTAAACTGAGTCTACTTTGACCCATGCAGTTCCTCCCCCGAAAGCAATTGGAAGACTTTTATACAAAAGTTATATTGCCATCAGTCACGTATGGCCTAGTTGTTTGGGGATCGTGCAACAAGACACACTTCAGCAATCTGGAAATATTCCAGGCTAGAGCTGGACGTATTATGTATGGACTACATGTATCATGGGACGCCAGTACTGCAGACGTTTTAATGCAAACAAGATGGGATAGTCTTGAAAGAATGTATGAGGTGCGATTAGCGGAGTTCACTTTCAAATGCGTAAAAGGATTGCAATCCCACAGAACTCAAGGACCCATTTGTCCAGCGAAAGTAGAAGGAACGGAGAAATTGTCCTCCCAAGCCCAGAGACAAATTTTATGAGGAAGTCCATCAAATATAGAGGAGATAGAGCTTCGAACAGCCTATCCAGCTAAGAATCAGAGGCAAATAACTTAAACCAACCAATTTAAGCGTCTGCTATCAAAATTTGACATTAGAAAAATTAATTTCGATCCAATTGCCACTGTAATCAAGTATAAAGATGATGATTATATATATTTTTTAGGATTTTAAATTTACAGTTTTAATGTACATAGCATATTATTTAAAGATATTTCAAGGTTTATAATTCAATTTTAATAATTTAATTATTTTTATGTATTATCATCATTATTATTATCATTATTTTATTCTATTTATTTGATTTTTTTATTTCTAAATACACGAACCCACCAGCTCTGCTGAATACTCCATCGTATTTAAATAAAGTGTTCAGTTAGTTCAGTTCAATCTATATTCCTCAATACAAACCATGTGCCAGGATATCTAGTGCTGCAGCCATACAACCTCCAAGTTGTGTACATACCTTGGCATAGAAACACCCCTGATCCATTGTCTCAACTACTGGGCAAACATGAGGAATTCGCTACCCATGAGCAATTGACACTGAGGATTACGTAAGATTCGTAGCGCGACAGGAGACCACATATGCATTGTCTACTTGAGAGATAGAGGAGGTCTGAGCCACTGACGAGGAGCTTATTAAAGTCAGAAAGGCAGTACAGACAGGTGACTTCAGCACCTGCAAACCATAATTATCAGTTTGTAGCAGGGGCACTGGTATTGTCATTCCCAACAAGTTGCACCCAAGAGTTCTATCACTGGCACATGACAGACATCTAGGAGTGGTTGGAACCAAACAGAACCCAAGGACCAAAGTATGGTGGCCTGGTGTCGAAAAGTCTGCATGAAGAGCGTCACTGCAGGGTGTGTCATTATTGTCAACCAGTAGCAAGACCTGACCCACCAGAGCCATTGAGGTCCACTAACCTCCCAGATGGACCATGGCAAGACATCGCCTGTGATCTGATGGGACCACTACCATCAGAACATTCCTTATTGGTAACCGTAGAGTATAGTGTGTTAGTGTGATGCAGTCCACAATGACCGAGAAAGTGATTGAGCGGCTAGATTTTCTGTCACTATGGATACCCCATGACTATTAAGTACGTCAATGTTCCCCAATTTATTACACCATGCCTAGAATAATTTAACCACCACTGTGTGCAGAATGGCATCACACATCAGAGAATAACTGCAAAGTGGGCACAAGCAAACAGAGAAGTGGAGTGAGAAAATAGGTCCTTCCTAAAGCCTTTGCAGATTGCTCAAGCAGAAGGTAAACTGTGGAAAGTGGAACTTTGCAGATATTTGATGATATACACAGGACTTCCCCATAGCATCACTGGAAGAAGCCCAACCAAATTACTGTTTAACTGCAAGATGCAAAGGAAGATCCCTGACCTGAGCATCAATCCCATTAATGACCAGGAGCCATGACTGTGATACTGAGCAAAAAGCACAATTAAGGCAAAATTGTATGCTGACACCCGTCAAGGTGCTTGATACTCCGAAATTGGTGTGGGTGATAAAGTACTACTACAGATCAGGAGAATTAAGTCAAACAAGTTAAGTACACCAGTGAACCCAGCACCACACACAGTCATCAGTAAGAATGGAAATAGTACAGTAACTGTAGTTGTGGAAAACCCAAGTGGAGCATGTACTCTAGAAACACTAGTCATATTTTAAGAAGTACATCCCATGCAGAGAACCATATTCCTGAGAGAGAAATGACACCAGACGGTGTTGGTGAAGAAAGACAACATGAACCATCTGGTACTCCAGCTAGTACTCCTGGTGAAACCAATCAAGCACCATGTATGAGACTGCAGAGAGTGCAAAACAGGCGAAAGAGATTTGATGATTATAAAATGGTGTGATTCGAAAGCCGTGTGTAAACTGACAGCATCTTCTAAATACCCCAATTAAGTTTTGTATGGCCTGAATACTGCTAACGATTATTAATTTTGTTTAAAGTTATTTGCTAACTTCAAGTCATAAGATTTTCACATTACAATCACAGGCAGACCACCCTCTGTTGCCATCAATACGGTGGCTACAATTTGTTCCAATATGCAGAATTTAAAGCAAATGATTCAATAGAAGTTTGAAGACAATGTTAACTGAGTCATTTGAGGTTTTTTTCGCTGTCCCGTGCTGTTTTAAGCGCTATTTTACGAGATGAATATTTGACCTCAGCGGTTAGAACTAACCAAAGAGACAAGGCAGACAGCAATCAGCCGCTAGTGCATGACCTAGTCCACTTGAAGCTGGAACTGACACCAAACCAGTGAAATTCTCACCTTAAAAACACCAGTATCTGATCGATTAGGGATGTCCCCTTACCTTCACTGAATTTGAGCTTCATCTTTCGAAAATTCACCAAGAAAGGGGATCCTGAAAACCATAATAAAGCTTTCTCAAGATGCATTTTATGGTCGGTGCAAAATTCTTGACCAAAGGCATTTGAGGTATGTGCATTGATTGAATCCACCAATCGGCGTATCGGGGCAGGGTTGTGGTTTTGAACTGTCAACGGTCGCGATACGCCGATTGGTGGATTTGAATCGATGCACATACCTCAAATGCCTTTGGTCGAGAATTTTGCGCTGATCATCTTGAGAAAGCTTTATTATGGTTTTCAGGATCGCCTTTCTCAGTGAATTTTCGAAAGATGAAGCTCATATTCGGCAAAGGTATGGGGACATTCCTAATCGATCTGATGCTAGTGTTTTTAAGGTGGGAATTTCACTGGTTTGGCGTCAGTTCCAGCTTAAAGTGGACTAGGTCACGCACCGGTTGCTGCCTGCCTTGTCTCCTTGGTTGGTTCTAACCGCCAAGGTCAAATATTCATATCGCAAAAATAGTGCTTAAAACAGCATGGGACAGCAAAAAAAACTTGACACATGACTCAGTTAACATTGTCTTCAAATCTTTTATTGAATCATTAATTTGCTTTAAATTCTGCATATTGGAACAAATTGTAGCGACTGTATTGTTCATCTGTATTTCTTCTATAAATATAAACAAAAGGCCCCCACCAGCAGAGGGTGATCTGCCTGTTTTACAATTAGACTGCTCGCAGTCCCTTCTGAGTTAGTTGAACAGCCCCCTTAGTGAAAGTGATGACAGATGGTTCTGCCTCTTTTATTGCTAAATGTAAATAAACACTCAAAACTGCATGCATTGGGAATATTTACGTCCATGTCGAATTCAATCAACTATCCGGAAAGGAAATGGCAGAAAAACTACTGTACGGTATTTACTTTGAATTTAATGAGCGACACTCCAAAGAATCCCGGTAAAAAAAGAGGTACCTATGCTGAAAAACTATGCAGAGAGAGGCCTCATATTTCTTCCGGATTTGCAGAATAAATGTTAAAATAAGTAACTGAATGTTGGAGTGTTATGGCAAGTTTGAATGGTGTGATGTTCGTTATCAAGGACAAATTCTTGTTTAGAACGGATTGCTCATCATCTATCAGTAAATTAGTAAAGTCAGAAGGGACAGATTGACCGAATCTGGTCTTCGGTGATGGTGTGACCAGGAATTGTTTCCATGATCAATGGCTTATATGGTTTGGGTCACCCGTATTCTTTAAGGGGACAAAGCTAAAATGCTTGCCCAATAGGAGAACTTCGGCCGCAAGATTCTGCTCTTGTTTGGGTTCAATGTGTTAGCATTTGAAGGGATAAATGATCGAAACTGCAAAAGCCATATCATGCTTATCTTTTCCCAGGAAAAGTCGAAGACAGATTGGCGTCACAATCTGACAAGAAGTAATTAAGTTGTCAAAAAAATCTGACAGCAGTCTATTGTCAACGGATCAATCCGAATTTCGCGTTGCTGGTGCAATAGAACGTAGTTACTAAAACAAGGATTGACCTTTTGTAAAATGATCTAAAATGTCCTAAAATGAGCTACAATGGTATCTAATATGACCGAAAATGATCTAAAATGACCTAAAATGACTAGGTCATTTTAGATTATTTTAGATACCATTGTAGCTCCTTTTAGCTCATTTTAGGACATTTTAGATACTGCTGTAGCTCATTTTAGCTCAGTTTAGACACCGTAACAGTTGTAGCTCATTTTAGGTCATTTTAGATCATTTTACGTGGCAGGTACAAAACACAGATCACAGGTCATTGTTTTACCAATACAGAAAGTATCCTAAACATTCATAAATGCCTAAGGTCAGCATTTATGAATGTTTAGGATAGTTTCTGTGTTGGTAAAACATTCACCTGTGACCTGTAATCTGTGACCAGTGTTTTGTACCAGCTGTCATTTTAGATCATTTTAGGTCATTCCTTGTTTTAGTAACTACGCTAAGCCTTGTAGAAACTATATAGTTGATTGTCAATCCCAAAAAAGGGGGAGATGTAGTGTCTAAGGGCATTATGGGTCATAGGTGTAGGGAAGCAATTAAGGTGGCAGATTGTATTTCTCAACTGCTGTGTTATGCAGGATTAAAATTTGTTTTAACAGTGCATTCAATTGCATATGTTACAATACAGTATGATGGTGTTACACTGAACCCTTCATTATGATTAGTATTCCAAAAACTAGACACTTAAATTTGTCCTGGAACTTCTTAAAACTGTAATTTGGTTTTTGTTATCTTGGGCTTTTAAGAATTAATATCTATCGATTGCTAAATTTTTGTGCAATGCTTTCATAAAAATTGTCGTGCTATGTAGTACACTCGACAATCTGCATCAAACAGATCCCATGACAATGGCAAACAACATACTGCTGATTCACAATAATGACTTTGTTTTTTAAGGTTAAAGGATTTTATTTTTCAAATCAAAACTTCTTTTTAATTCGTTTCTTTAATATTTTTATTGATTGATTAATTTAATTATTTATTTTATTTAGAGCGAGTTTCAATTGAGTGTCGTAAAACCAAAACCAAAGTAATTACTTTGGCCAATTAAAAAGGACATGGACAATCCAGTAAACCAATCAAAACTCAAAGTAATTCCACATAGCCGACACAAAGCGTGGGAAAATGTGCACACGCAAGCCATGATTGGTTTTGGTTTCACTTCTGATTGGTTGAAAAAGTGGCGTGAGAACTTTGAACCAATCACTGAGTGAAGAAAATGCAAAACCAAAGCAATTTGCAAATTACTTTTGACACTCGATTGAAAACCGCTCTATTATTTTATTTATTCATGTGAACTGATTTTCCACAGAAGTGCTAGGTGCAATACTATTACCTAACTTTCCTTTGCCAGGTATTGTCACCTTAGGCCAGGCCACAGCACTGCAAACCTCATGACATACCCTTTGCTAGCAGCCCAGAGAGATTATGAGCAGGGCTGGTTGTGACACAGGGCCTACAGCTAAATGACATAGGAAATGACATATCACTGCCACAGTGTGGAAGTAAGTAGAGGCTATCCCTTTAACATAGCACCTTTTTGTTTAAGGCATAGATATTTGTTGTCTACAATTATGGTATATTTTTTTATTTATTATTAACAATTATTCGCCAAAGGCGAAGTGATTATCAGTGAGTATTCACCGATAATCAATGAGCCCGAGGCGAATAATTGTTTTAGTATAAATACACAGGTGATTATTGCAAAAAAGAGAAAAAAAAAAAACATTTCAACACGAAATCATCTTCACTTACAGTGGCAAAATGACTACTGGCAGCCATTTTGTCCGTCGATGTGATTATCGGCTGATAATCCGAGATAGCAAGCCAATGAGAGCGCGCGACTTTGTATAATCACCTGTGCATTTATACTAATGATAATTGTTTAGGTGGCAATTGAGAATGCCATCTTGGTGAAGTCAACTCAAGATCTACGCTTGCCTTCGATGATTGATTTGCCAGGTTAGTAAACTATATGAAACTGCACCACCTTGAGTACAAGTTGGAAGTAATAGGAACAAGCGAAGTTTCTTGGTCTCAAGCAGTCATTGAAGCAAAAACATTCTGCTGTTTTTCGTCTTTATTTTTCATGCACTGCTAGATAAAATTCTTATTTAAGGTTTTGTATTTTACAACAACAAATTAACAATTTTATTTAGCTAAATTTGATACTCAGATGATGATGATGATGATGATGATGATGAACTTTAGTAATGTGTCGAGAATCTCTAGGTGCATCGCATTAATTGGTGACACAAAAATAAAATAATATAGGATAACAATGCTAAAAATAGTAAAAGCTAGGGAAACTATAAAGAAATCTAAAGCCTATTTACAAATAAAATTTTTTCTTAATGACATAGAGTCTCAAAGTTAACTATTACAAAGCATACAATTGCTGCAGGCACCATCAGTTATGATAGTCAGGTCTGTTCTCTTGATTTTTGTCTTAAATCTGTGCAGACTATCTTCAGTACGCAATTTTTTTGTAAGTTTCGACAAGAGGAAAGGGCCATAGTATCTTATCGAATGCTTTCCATATAATTTAATCGTATTAAAAGGAGGCATTTTGAAATCCGAGTTTCTTAAATAATATCTCCTATCACAGTTTGCATGCAATGTAAAAAGTTCTTGTATTTGACTTGGGAGTAGGTTCTTTTTTGCCTTGAACATGAGGATTGCAATTTCCTGAAGCCTTCTGTTGATCAGTGAAGGGAGTTCAGCCAGACTCAGCAGCTCATCATAGGAGGCTGATTCATTGTTGAAAACTACTTTCAGGGCTCTCTCCTGTGATCGTTCAACATTAGGTTTGTCTGAGGCTCTGCAGAAGTGCCAGATAGTACTGCAGTAGGTCAGGTGGGCCAAAATGGCAGTTTTGTAAAGTTGTAATTTAGCATGATTGGGTAGAAGCTTTCTTAGAAGTCTTAAAACTCCTATCTGTTGGCTAACCTTTTTACAAACGAAACTAATATGCTCAGTAAAATTAAGTTCAGAGTCCAGGAGTACACTGAACAATTTGATGGAATTCAATTGTTCTATGTTAGTCCCATCTATATGCAGGTTTATACTATTATTGGCCTCAGTCCCAGAACCCAGTAGCAAGGATTGATATTTCTGAACATTCGCTTGTAGCAAGTTTTCCTTGTACCATTTAGTAATTTTGCTACCTTCACTCAGCAGTTTACCTTCAACAATACTGGCAGACGCACCCGATGCAAAAGTTTGATGATCGTCTGCATACATATTAGAAATTTCCTCCTCAGTTATACATGTATAAGTGAGCTCATTTTGAAATGAGTTCCACAAGAGGGGACCAAATGAGGACCCTTGAGGACAACCTCTTATTGTATTTTTCCACTGACTATTCACAGGACCCAACTTGACCCTGTTTTGTCTGTGAGAAAAATATGAGCGCAGAAGGTTGATGGCAGATCCTGAAAAGTTGTTGGATTCCAGTTTCTTAATAAGAAGTGGTGGGCTAACAGAGTCAAATGCCTTACTCATACTTGAGGATAATGCTCCCACAACTTTTCTACTATCTAGATCCATCTTCCATTTCTCAACTAGTCTCAGTAATGCAGTATCACACCTGTTGTTCTTTCGATAGGCTGTCAAGCTGTTGCTAAGTTTAGGAATTCCATTTACTCCATAAACTGCTTTCCCATTAATTTCTCAAACAGCTTATCTAGGATTGGTAGAATTGTAATTGGTCGGTAGTTCTTTCTTCTTCTCTGTTATTACTCTGACTTGTAGTCAAAGAGTACCCATTCCCCTCTCTTCCAATCAGATAACCATGTCCTTTGTTCAATTCTCATGTTGAAAATCCTGGTTGTTGAAGTTGCCAATTCCTTAGCTATTAGTTTTAAAACTCTGGGTTGCATGCCATCATATCCAGTTGCTTAACAAGTATTAAGTTTTTCAAGGGCATCCTTCTCTTCATAGTGGTTTACGGGTCTATCCTTCTCACGGGCGCAATTCACCTTTCCATCATATCATCGAACTGATTTTGTGGATCGCAAAAGACAAGATAAAAATAACAATAAAGACCTAATATTTAATTTTTTTTGTTGAAAATGCAAACTGTTAGGTGCGTGTTCTCTTGCTGTCCATCAGCTATAAAATGCTCTGCAGCGCAAATGAAACTGGGGACAGAGTTAAGCGCCCATTTAGATATGGAATTGCAGAAAATCACCTTGTCTCCGAAATAAGTGAATTTCAACATCACTTTTTTTTTTTTCATATTTTTGGATGTGACCATCATGAATAATTGTGACATGTTATGGTTGCCCTATTGTAATTATACAAAACCTCTTCGTGCCAGAACAATAAAGTGATCGTAATGTGTCAGAGTTGTTCAAATGGCGGCTCCCAGGAAAATTACTGACTTAAAAATCTCTCTCTTCTTAAGATGACACCCAAAAAGTATCAGGGTTTTTAAGGAACAGGGTCCTGTTGTGCTTGGCCAAGTAACCTTGATAATCACTACTATTATTGCTATTATTACTGTTATCATTCTTATCATCATCATCATTATTATTATTGTTATTAATTTTTATTAATTTATTAATTAAGTACAAATTTTGGCCTCAGAGCAAACGTCATGCTGGTACTGATCTGTTGTTCCTTTTATATCCATTGAGCAGTATGAGTTCAACGACTTGGATCGAGAGAGTGCTCTAGACAATTAATTTAAAGATGTTCTTAGCAGAAGGAAACAATACTTGGGATGCTCTCACCTTTATTACTGGCCTGGTAAAAAGGTTTGTTTTATAAAATGGCAGTTACAACTATTCTTAAGGAGATTGTAAAGGTACGTCAACGCCACCAGAGCAAAAGCAGAACAGAATGGATTCAATATTGTTTTGGTAAGAAACAGTGAGTGTTATCTGCCCCATAATGCAACCATGATTCCTTCATGACACATGAAAAAACAACTGTCTCTTTTCATAAATTATCAGTGAATTTTTTTATCTGTTCAGTCCCGTTTTTGCTCTGTTGTGAAACGTACCTTTAAGGAGGCTCAAACCAGTTTCAGCACCTTCAAGAAACTCTGCTATTTAGATTGATTGGATCTACACAACTGTTCCACGTAAATGGCAATACTGTGGTACCACATAAAACACCAATAATTGCTTAATAAGATACGTTAGAAATATGACGTAATAGGTTACCATAGCAACAAAAGAGCCATCCAAACACACCCTTTTCTTGTCGTTAGCGCTTAGATCTATAAAGGAAATTTGGTGACTCCCAATTTTTACTGCTAGAAAGTGATTATTAGGCTAAGATGAAACTCTGCAAAGTGAAAAAAAGTCTCTGGAGCGGATTCACAGCTGCCTTCACAGTTGGAGAATTTTAAGGTGGCTCTCAACCCACTCGAAAAAAATTTTATCAGCTTCTTAGAGGATTTAATCTTGCTTGATAATCACTTCCCAGCAACAGAACTAGTTGGGAGTCACCAAATTTGTTTTCGATGGAAGCGTTTGAAGGCAAAATAAGGGTGTATTTGGATGGCTCGTTGGTTGCTATGGTAACGCATAACGTCATACAAATAACTTCTTTTTAGCTATAATTGGTGTTCCATATGATACCATAACATTTCCGATATGTGGAACTGTGTTTTTAGGGTCAGTCCTTCTTAGGGCCGATTTACACGATACGATTTTGTCGCATGCGACAAGCTCACGACAGGCCTACGACATGACTTACGATTGTCGCAGCGTTTTAAAACATGTTTTAAAATGCTACGACATTTTTTCTGACGTACACAACAATCGTAAATCATGTCGTGGGCTTGTCGTAAGCCGTTGTCGCATGCGACAAAGTCGTACCGTGTAAATCGGCCCTTATAAGACCTTTCCTTTGGACCTACCACTGTGCAACCTTGTTTCCCAAGGTCTCTCTTCTCTGGAAGGCAGGGAGGAGAGACCCTGGGAACGAGGTTGACCACTGTGATGTGAGAGGCATGGGTTTATTCTCAATTTTACGTGACAAATGCAAATGCGCACCCAACCCAAAAAAATATACATTTGGTGCATTTTTCTACTAGTTGGCGCAGTGGCCTCATGGTTAGAGTGCTCGACTCCAGATCGAGTGGTCCGGGTTTTGGTCCTGGCTGGGGACATTGTGTTGTGTTCTTGGGCAAGACACTTTACTCTCACGGTGCCTCTCTCCACCCAGGTGTATAAATGGGTACTGGCGAAATGCTGGGGGTAACCCTGTGATGGACTAGCATCCCATCCAGGGGGTAGTAGAAATACTCCTAGTCGCTTCATGCTGATGAAGCTGGAGATAAGTGCTGGCCTGATGGGCCTTCTGGCTCGTAAGCAGACTTTACTTTTTACTTTACTGCATTTTCATTTTCCTGTGAATCGGGGAATGTTTTTTTGCTTTACATCGTAGATACGTTCTTGGGGATAAGATGTTTAAGAAGGTCATGGCATCACGAGAATGCCGTCAGTTTTATTTTCCCTCTTTGACAGTCAAGTAAGAATGCAATCCTTGCAACATGTGTGCATGGAACATGTAATAATGTCGCGAGGATCGCGTTCTTGTGGGACAAGAAAAAAGAAACTATGACTGCTTGTACTATGTAATGAACCAAGAGTGAATTAGATAAGAGTGTTGTTATAGCTTGGGTGGGCTCCCCAGCACAGCCACAAATGAGTCTATTTTTTGAATACCCGTTCCTGCGAAAATTAGTTGTCATGTCCCTAAAAAACACTTATCAGAAGCAGTCACGTGTGACATGGCTTCTGCTGATTGGTTAAAGTGGTGGCCCTTTTCTTGTTTTTGCACGTAAAGTGTATCTAAAAATGAGTCCATTTGTGACTCACAGTGCTGGCGCAAGACCGCAAATTGATTGAGAAACACTCTTTTGTAATTCACTCTTCAATGAACTCAAGAAAGTTGGACAAGCTGTAACACTGTTTTACAATTTTATTGATATTTTTCAGTAATAGCAGATCATGTACTAAGTGAGATATTACTTGCATGGTTAAGAACTGGAACTCAGGGGTTTTTACATCTTAAAGTTTATTAATTGTTTGTTTGTTTTCACAGATCACATATGGAGGACGAGTTACTGATGCTTGGGATCAGCGGCGTCTGACGACCATTCTTGGAAGATTCTTCTCACCCCCAGATTCTTGAAGATGGTTACAAGTTTTCTAGACCAGGTGAGAATATGAATTGCATTAATTTTGCCATTTACCAAGCTCTAAAGCTTAAAGTTATTCTCCAATGTTGTCTTTAGAACCTTTTGATCGAATTCACTTTTTTATTCACTTTGAAGGATGGGAAAAGTGGTCACACTTTGATCTATAACCCAGCAATGGAGGGGAATGGGTTCGATACCAGGTTGACGTCACAAGTTACTTTGCATTTGCAAAGCAGTCTGTGACGTCAACCCGGTATTGAATCCATTTCCCTTCAATGCTCGGCTATGGATCAAAGTGTAACCACTCTCAAAGCAAATTAAAATGTGAATTTTCAATTAAAAGGTTCTAAAAGTGCAAAATATAGTTTGGACGATTTCAGAGAATAAATAAAGTGGAAAAGTTTTTTGAGGTGACTGAAGCCCATATTCTAAAAACGCCTTAGCCAACTAGTCTTATGAAAAGAGTGTAAATGTTACTAAGGGAAATCAATTGTAGGCTTGAAATTTATTTAACAAGAAAGGGTATTTTAAAGGATACATGTCTCTGTAATCCATTAGGCCCTTTTAAGTTTTCAAAATTCTATCGGTATACTATAGCTTTGTAGCAATGATATTAAGGATGCTCAAACTCGTTTCAATTCTGTCAGAAAACTGTACTGTAGACCACTTTCAAAAGTACCATAATACTTTGTTTGCCATCCAAAATTTTGCATAAGCATTGTTTTTATTTTCTGTTGGGACCATTGTAAGTCCCAAGAGAAACTGGAAACAATGCTTAAGCAAACGTTTGGAGGGCAAACAAAGATTATTATGGTATTTTTGAAAGTAACCTAGTTTGAATGATGGAATGTACACAACTGTTTCGCAAAATGGCATTGTTTGTCATGGTACCATATGAAAAGCGACGACTACTTAATGAGATTATCTGGTTAACCAGTTATTAGTGTCTCTCATGGTACCATAATATCGTTGTTACGCGAAACAGTGTGGTTGAGTTAATCGTTCCAATTAGACATTTCCTTGAAATTGCATGTTGAAACTGGTGTGAGCCATTTTTAGGGATTCCCCACTCCTTGCATGAGTAACTTTAAACTGTCATTGGTAATGTCTACCACCAAATTTGTTGCAAATTTCTTCCAAGAAGTGGTTTGTATTAAAAAAGCAATTAAGTTCAGTATCGTTTTTTTCACTGCACAGCTATTTTGGATAATATTGTGATATGTTATATTTGCCACATTGTTATTATACAAAAGTTCTCAGTAAATATATCCTATCACAACTATTCAAGATAGCAGGACCCGGGAAATAAGTTTCTTAAATTAACCTTGTAGTTAAAAACGTTTTCGTTAAGAATTTCAAGCGAATGTTATTGTAAGAATTATTTTCAATTCTTGACGATTACAGACTAATTCTAATGGAAGAAATAGTCTCCAAATGTGGCTTGAGCTTGAAAACCAGCTCTAATCTGCCCTTTACTATAGCTCAAAATTAAACAAGGTATGACTGTCACAAGGTAACAAGAGCTGCTTGAATGCAGCGAAATAAATTTACGTGGCGACCATTTTGGAACAAAATCATTACTACAATGAAGCATTCTGATCTTTAAAATAATCTCCACTGGTACAGTAAAAAAAACTATTGAACAGTGAGGAGAACTTTCTTCCCGATATTGGAAAATAGTAGGTGAAAGTAGCACTTAATGTGGTTAACCCTTCTTGTATGGTGTCTCTAGGTACCGGTATGTATTTCCTCCTGGATGTGATGGACTCCGAGAGTAGAGGGATTATATTCACAGTTTACCAATTGGTGACGAACCAGAGATATTTGGAATGCATAACAACTCAAACATTGCTTTCCAGGTGAGAGAGAACAGACTACTAAAATTTGTATCCATTGGGTTGACAAGGTCAATTGGCCACAGGGTTGGGATACAGATCTTTTGCCTCTGTCGTTTATCAGGGCAGAGATGACGCTGGATTTATCGGGTTGTTTTCTTTTCTAATTACTCGTTTTTTCATTGTTGGCCTTTTTTCAATTTTTTCATTTGTCACCAAGATGACAACAACTTTTACCATTGTTCTTTTCGTTCTGGTTATTTTAACGCTTTCTTGTTTTAATGGTAACCCAGTGAAACCCTTAGCGTTAGTTTTTTCGGTGAGGGTAAATTTAGCTGTTAATAACATGGGTGACAAATTACTCCTTAAGTTTGTCGTGAAATTTCAGCGTTAACCTATAATTTCACATGTGAAATTACAATGTTGCCATGGCAACTTTCCCTACAGGACCAAGAGGGCGTCTTATGAACGTAATTTGTCATAGCTAATCAAATAAACCTTATTCCAAAATGGCCGCCATTCTAGTAATCTTTTGTTTTCATGCAAATTGGCCCTTATGGCCTCGCTTTCAAACGTAAAATTCAAAAGAATATTTAACCTTCAACGAGGCCATAAGGGCCAATTTGCATGGAAACAAAAGAAAACTAAAATGGCGGCCACTTTGGAATAAGGTGTATAGTGTACTCATGTAATTAGGGAGTAATTTCACTTGTGTTTTGTCCAAAATAAAATAAAAGGCTCAGGAAATTATTTGATTGTGGACAAAACGCGAATGAAGTTATTCCGAAATTTCACTTGTCAACATTTGATTACCCATAATACTTTTCTTTACTTCAGGACCAGCGTTTAGGGTTTAATTTGTGACATTAGTTACTAATTAACAATTAGACCCTTCGCCCTTAAGGGCTACGGGTCAATAGCCCATGAGGCGAAGCCGAATGGGCTATTGACCCGTGGCTCTTGAGGGCGAAGGGTCTAATTGTTTTAGTATCACCCAATTAGTCGGACAGAAAAGGCAATAATAAAGTTAGCAAATGCAAGTTGAAGAAATATTTATTTGGGAATAAAATGAAAGAAAGCGTCACGCTTTTCGCTACTCGGGGACTATTAGTAATAGTCCTCTACTAGCGTAGCCACTTAAAATGCAGCATTTGCATTAGTCCCCACTGGTTGGGTGATACTAATTGTCAGTATTCCCGGATGCAGGTGATGTTGAGTAGAGGAAAAGAGCAAGGAAACACTTCGCAACACTCGTCGAAATCGCTGTGTATCTAATTACGTGCATTAGCCTCTGTTGGTCGTCTTTGAAAAAAATTACTCGTGCTTATTTGTTCCAAATTACACTCGAAATCATGTGATTACCTACACAAATAGTTAACTACTTCGATCTTGTTCTTTGCAGACTCAAGAAACTGATGCCCAGATAACTGCAGTGTTGGAGGTGCACCTGCGTTTGGCCAATGCAGGAAGCCATAAAACAAGCGATGAGATTGTTTACGAGCTTGCTGAAAGCATCATTTGTAAATTGCATGCTGCTCTTGATATGGAGAAGGCAGGCAAAGCAATGTTTGAGGGAAGACTGATGGGTGGTGGGTCACAAGATCTTGGAAATCATTATGAGGGAACAAGGTCAGTCGTCCAATACAGAAACAAATGTGGAAGCTTTTTGCAGATTGTTTAGGTTTTAAGTTTTTTTTTCTAACGAGAGAGGGAGCTTCCTTATTGCTGTTATCTGTTGAGTCCCGTTTTTGCTGTCATGAAACGCGCCTTTAACGACACTCAAACCAGTTCCAACACTTTCAAGAAACTGTACTATTTAGATTGATTGGATCTACACAACTGTTTCTCGTAACGGCGATATTATGGTACCATATAAAACAACAATAATTGCTTAACGAGATCCGTTAGAAACATGACGTAATCGGTTACCATAGCAACAAAAAGCCATCTTAGTACACCCTATTTCTTGTCTGTGAGCACTTAAAAAAATGAATTTGGTGAAACCCAGTTTTTCTTTCTGGGAAGTGATTATCAAGCTAAGATGAAAATCTCTGGAAATTGAAAAGGTGGCTCTCAACCCGCTCCAGAAAATTTTATGAACTCCTTCGAGGATTTCACCTTGCTTGGTAATCACTTCCCTGCAACAGAACTGGAATAGACCATTTTCGAATCCTCACGGCTGGACTGGATCCAGCATGGAATGGAGGCTAATGCGGGTAAATCTTTTCAAATGCAAATTAATTTGCCCGCATTAGCCTCCACTTCATGCTAGATCCAGTCCAACCGTTAGAATACGAAACTGGCCTATTCACTGAGTTTGTTTTTGGTGGAAGCGTTTGAAGACAAAGTAAAGGGTGTATTTGGATGGCTCGTTGGTTGCTGTGGTAACGCATAACGCCATACATATAACGCGTTTTTAGCTACAATTGGTGTTTCATATGATACCATAACATTTTCGTTGCGTGGAACACTGTTGTAGGGGCAATCCTTGTAAAAGACACCCCCTTAAAATTGTTGAAACTGGTTTGAGCCATCTTAAAGTGCACCCAAAAAAAATTAACAATCGGTGCAGGTTTCTACTACTGCATTTTCATTTTGCTTTGGGTTGTTTAAATTACATTTGAGGAGAAGATAATTGTAGTATTCTCACTGGGAGCTATCGTGCACAAACGCTCATTATTCCCTTGTGATTTAATTTGGAAATTTTCGTTTATTTATTCTATCCAGGTGATCTGGTGACGTAACTCGGAGGACAGGGGAGAAAAATGTTAACGCCGTATCCCACAACCGCGCGCGACCTTATTTTCAAATTCAACATGGCAGAAGCGAGGTTAAATATCATCGGCTCTACTTGAATGTTCATTCAGTAACAGGAAATGTGGTAGACACGGAATGATCAGGGCCCGGTTGTTCGAAAGCCGATTAGCTTAATCCAGGATTAGTGTAAACTTTTGTTTCAAGTTTTCAACTTTTTGGTGAAAGTTTTTTTCGCTTATTTTTGTTTTTCAAGATTGAATTCTTCTAATGTAAAGTTTTGCTAATTATCAGCGTTGAACAGCATTTTGGAGTAGAGAAATAAACTCCTTGGTTAATTTTTAATCTGGGATTAGCGTTAATCGGCTTTTAAACAACCGGGCCCTGTTGAGTTTTGGCGATGGCAATATTGCAGGGAGTTTGGAAACAACACCTGAGGTCTCGCACGGTTGTGGGATACGACGTTAAAATTTTTCTTCCCAGGCCTCCAAATTACGTCCTCAGATCACCTGGATAGGAGAGCTTTATTTCCATAATTTATTACTATTTTGGCATAAATAGGCTCGTTTTATCCCGCTTATTCCTCTCTTTGACTTCAAACGAACGTCAGATTTTCCACCCTCCCACCTCCCCTCAGTATTGGCCAGCAAGTTGACATGTCTCCCACTCCTATTGCCTCCAGGTTCGCCTCTTCCCATAACTTATATCTGCCTGGAGCATTTGGGATATTGAGGGCTCTCAGTGATAATTTTATTACTGTTCCTATGAGGTTAACAACGGATTCTTGGATATTGTAGGTGTGTTGTTGAGGAGAAGACCTTGAAGAAGATCATGGCAACACGAGAATGCCATCATTCTTTTTTTCCCTCTTTGACAGTCAAGGAAAAACGCAATCCTCGCAAGGTGCGTGAGTGGAACATGTGAAAAATGTCGCAAGGTTCACGGTCTTGCGAAACAGGCAAAAAGAATCTGTGACTGCTTGCAGCATGTAATGAACTCGAGAAAGTTGGACAAGGATTAAGACTGTTTTACAATTTTATTTCATATTTTTAAGTAATAGCAGATTACGCACTAAGCGAGATATTTCTTGCGAGGGATGAACTGGTTTTCATATCTTTATTGTTTGTTTGTTTTTCACAGATCACATATGGAGGACGCGTTACTGATGCTTGGGATAAGCGGTGCTTGACAGCCATTCTTGGAAGATTCTTGTCGCTCGCGATTCTTGAAGATGGTTACAGGTTTTCTAGCTCAGGTGAGAACATAACTTGTATCAATTTTTCCGTTTTCCAAGCCATATTCTAAAAAGCCTCCAACCCTTCGCCTTTTTGAAAAGTGTGTTATTGTGACTAACGAGAGTAAATTGTAGGCTTTTGAACATTTCTTTAACAAGAGAGGGTATTTTAAAGGATTCGCGTCACTTTAATTCATTAGTCCCTTTCAAATTTTTCATTTCTATTAGTTTACAATAGCTTGGTAACAATGATATTTAGGAAGCTCAAACTAGTTTGAATGCTTTCAACAAACTTTACTATTTTGAAGGACTGGATGTACAGAACTGTTTCATAAAACGGCAATGTTTGTTATGGTAACATTCATTTTCAAACTGATACCATTGAAATGATTAATTAACTCCTTGACAACAGTACTTGGACAAGACGTGGACCGATTTAATTCTCTCTTAAAAGTCATTAAGGTGGACAATAAGCTAAAAAATGTATTTTTTCACAATTTGCATTATTGTCTGGGCAATGCGTCCGTCATTAGTAATCACAAGGGGTAGGTAGATATTTCTTACACCTTTTTAAAATCATCATCATGTCTGGTCTTCAGACCTTTTATGCTTCATTCAAAGTTAAATAATGTTTTCGAATTTTCAGCCAGTGTATATGTTAACGATGAAATGATATATGAAATGGATCATGTATGAACTGCGGATATGAAATCAAGTGAAGCTGTGATTATGAACGCAATTTTTGCAATTGCGTAAAGAAGCCTGAAAAATTCAGGACTTCAGGCTTCTTTACGCAATTGCAAAAATTGCGTTCATAACTGCAAGGTTCACAGCTTCACTTGAGCGTATATGTTGTCGGTCAAATAAGGGCTTAGGTTGAATCCATTTGTATCTCGGTTAAATAGATGATCCTTATTTCATCTGGGTTGAATATGCACTCTACCTAGTTTAAAGCAGCTATCAACCGCCCAAAACTCGATCTTCCCTCAAGTCCTGTCATGCGTATTATACGTCAACTGATATCCATGTATAATTACCAAAAATAAACCTAACCTGACCCTAATTTTTCTCTAGGCTTAATTTAGGCTCTAAAAACGTTTTTTCAATTCATCTGAGTGCGTATTAAACCTAGGTAAAATGAGGATCACCAATTCAACCGGCAACATGTATTCCAACTCCATATAAGAAGGATCGATGGAAGTGCAAATACACACTTGCCAACAAAAACAACAAACAACCACAACACTGAGAAATTTTATTGAACAAAATTCAAATCTTCGCATACCACTTGAGTCTGGCAGGTCCAAAAGACGTTTGATGTCGAGGTGGGTACAATGGGAAAGGACACTACTGAGAACAGCACAAAGAGGGACTCACTGATTACGATACTGATTTATTTTAGACTTCTCTGCAGCAACTTCAGAAAGACATCAACAAGAGTCTGGTGGTGACGTCACTCGAGCTGGATAAAGTTTACACGAACTTCTGAACAATCAGGTTTATATCAAAATTGTCGCTGCATAAATTAGTTCAAATCTCTAGCTATTATATAGCAGTAATTCATTGATATCCGTCATGTCAATCGTTTGATCCTCAGTAGAATAAAAAAAGTCTTCCGACTTGATAGATAGATAGATAAGATAATCAATAAATTACCTGCAAAATTCAGAGTTGTCTTTTATTCAGCACTTCTCCAGATTTATACGTTATAATTTGATTTTGATGGACATTATGTTGTCTCCAAGTAAAGTGCAAACATCAAGTAAATATTTGTATGAGTAGATACTGTGACACATCAAAATTGATGGGCATCTCTAGTATGTATTTCCGCTCATACCAATTTTGCAGTAACCGAATTGTGCTTCTAGCAAGAAATCAATCCTTCATAATGAGCGGTAACATCTTTATGCAGTTTCAGAAATAAACAACATTGTTCGTTAGATGACGTAAAGTCTTTTTGTTGGGTTAATTTAAAAATGTGCCTTCGTATTTTTAGGTCATTCTACAAACTACGTTGTTGCTGTTTATCTACCAACTGATCTACTGTCCAACTTTGCCTGAACAAACGAAAAACTAAAAAAGAAGACTTCACTTTTGGCCTCAGCTTGTATAGTTTTTCAGACTGCGTATCTGTGAAATCAACTCATTTGCTGTAAGAAGATTAGTTGAAGGAGAGCTTATTGAGAACGCATTTCTCTCGGTTGTTTTTAATAATCATGGTTTCAAAGCAAGACATTTTCTCCTCGATTTTATTTTGTTAATATTTAAGGCGTGATTGTTTTGACAATAAAAGCATTTTTCTTCCATAAGTAGCTTTCCAAGACACTGTATAAATATTTCATTTCTGACTTTGTGAAGTTAGGAGGAGTCCTTTACATTTGACATTAAAATGAACAAAGTGGGACAGACTTGTGTGATTTTTTTGTGTAGAGGAAGAATCTTGTGGAAAAAGAATATATGCATGAAATGGACTGGAATTAATGAATACGCATGAGTGGACTGGATTTATAAATATACAAGAAATTGATTAATAAGTATGAATATGCATGAAATGGACTGGAATTAATGAATATCCATGAAGGTACTACAAATTGATGAATATGCATAAACTGGACTGGAATTCACAAATATGTATCAATCGATGAATCGATGAATATGCATGGAAGGGGCTACAAATTAATGAATATACATGGAATGGACTGAAAATTAATGAATATGCATGATATGCATGAAATTGGCTGGGATTAATGAATATGCCTTAAATGGAGTGGAATTCATAAGTATTCATGAATTCATGGGGTTCAGGAATTGCCAGGTATTTATGAATATGCATGAAATTAATAAATATACACGAAATGGACTGGGATTAATGAATATGCACGGCATGGACTGGGATTCAGGAATTGCCAGGAATTTATGAATATGCATGAGATTAATAAATATGCACGAAATGGACTGGGATTCATGAATATGCATTAAATGGATTGAAATTCATCAACATTCATGAATATGCATGAAGTGGACTGTGATTCAGGAATTGCCAGGAATTTATGAATATGCATGAGATTAATAAATAGGCATGAAATGGACTGGAATTCATCAAATACATGAATATGCATGAAATGGATAGAAATTTATGAAATTAATAAATATGCAGGAAATGGATGAATATTCATGAAGTGGACTGGAATTCATAAATATTCATGAATATGCTTGAAATGGATAGGAATTTATGAAATTAATAAATATGCAGGAAATGGACTGGGATTAATGAATATGCATGAACGGACTGGGGTTCAGGAATTGCGGGGCATTTATGAATATGCATGAAATTAAGAAATATCCACGAAATGGACTGGGATTCAGGTATTGCCAGAAATTTATGAATATGCATGAGATTGCTAAATATGCACGAAACGGACTGGGGTTAATGAATATGCATGAAATGGACTGGAATTCATAAATATTCATGAATATGCATGAAATGAATAGGAATTTATGAAATTAATAAATATGCATGAAGTGGACTGGAATTCATAAATATTCATGAATATGCTTCAAATGGACTGGGATTCATGAATATGCATTAAATGGATTGAAATTCATCAACATTCATGAATATGCATGAAGTGGACTGTGATTCAGGAATTGCCAGGAATTTATGAATATGCATGAGATTAATAAATATGCACGAAATGGACTGGGATTCATGAATATGCATTAAATGGATTGAAATTCATCAACATTCATGAATATGCATGAAGTGGACTGTGATTCAGGAATTGCCAGGAATTTATGAATATGCATGAGATTAATAAATAGGCATGAAATGGACTGGAATTCATCAAATACATGAATATGCATGAAATGGATAGAAATTTATGAAATTAATAAATATGCAGGAAATGGATGAATATTCATGAAGTGGACTGGAATTCATAAATATTCATGAATATGCTTGAAATGGATAGGAAATGGACTGGGATTAATGAATGCACGAAATGAACTGGGATTCATGAATATGCATGAACTGTATGAATATGCATGAAATGGACTGGAATTCATAAATATTCATGAATATGCATGAAATAGATAGGAATTTATGAAATGGATGAATATGCATGAAATGGATAAGAATTTATGAAATTAATGAATATGCATGAAGTGGACTGGAATTTATGAAATTAATGAATATGCATGAAGTGGACTGGAATTCATAAATATTCATGAATATGCTTGAAATGGAAAGTAATTTATGACATTAATAAATATGCAGGAAATGAACTGGTATTCATGAATATGCACGAAATGGACTGGAATTCATAAATATTCATGAATATGCATGAAATAGATAGGAATTTATGAAATTAATAAATATGCAGGAAATGGATGAATATGCATGAAATGGATGGCAATTTATGAAATTAATGAATATGCATGAAGTGGACTGAAATTCATAAATATTCATGAATATGCTTGAAATGGAAAGTAATTTATGACATTAATAAATATGCAGGAAATGGACTGGGATTAATGAATATGCACGAAATGAACTGGTATTCATGAATATGCATAAAATTGACTGGAATTCATAAATATTCATGAATATGCATGAAATAGATAGGAATTTATGAAATTAATAAATACGCAGGAAATGGATGAATATGCATGAAATGGATAGCAATTTATGAAATTAATGAATATGCATGAAGTGGACTGAAATTCATAAATATTCATGAATATGCTTGAAATGGATAGGAATTTATAATAATCGAAATGAATGTTCGGTGTTTGAGCATAGAAAAAAATTGATCATGAATCAAAACAAGTTTTTAACAAGGTTCCCACCATGTAATCCAATATAGCCTATCTGCCTTTAGGCGGTTGGGTCATAGAGCAGCTGTTGTAACATCTGGCTTGCTATTAGCTCCTAAAACAAAAACAAATGTAATTACATGTATTACATTTTCTGTATGATAAGAAGCTACCATAATACTACTACTAGCCAATAAACATGATCTGTTTCGCTCTCCTTGGGTATGTTCGTTGCAGAGTTGTCTGGTTGTATTTTTTGGCTTTGGTCTACTCTGGCTTCACGTAATGAAATGAAGATCTAGGAAGATATGCGTTCGTTATAGAAAATGAGTTGTAACTCAAAATTATTTTTGGAAGTATTTTTTTAGAAGAGGAAAGATATGTAGACTTTTAGTTTAAAAATTGGTTTTAACGGCTGGGGAGAGGAAAACGCTGACATTTTTTTCAAGTTAACATAAGAATTGAATTACTGCAATTACAAGTTAAAATGTTGGACTAATTCAATAGCATTTAAACAAAAAGGCCATTTTAAAACATTGAGCTTGCTTGTCATTTGTTAATTGGCTGCGTTAACGTGTATTATGTCTTATTTATTACGATTTAGATGTCTAGAATATAAGGAATTATATAACCATGAAACCTATAGTCTAGCAAAGATAAGAGTAATTAAGGGGTTTCGAGAAAACGGAAATGTAATGGTTTTATAGACAAACGATAACGATGCTATGCAAGAAGGGAGTGGTCAGGGAGGGGGACTGGTACTGATTAGAGTACATGTCCTCATGAAAATATGATGATTTCCAAATTATTGGGAAAAAAGTGCATGGTATACAATAAAGATTACTCACCGACTAACAGAAGAGGTAACGTATACCATATTGATGTTGAGATGTTTCTTTGGGCTTGAGCTGGGATGAATGGAAGGGCGTGGGAACAATCACAACTGAACAGAGAAGGTTGACAAGAAGGATTGAACTCTATCTGTCTTTAAAATCTTAACGAATTTTAAATATTTCATGTTTTTATACGTATAATTATAAATTGCTATAAATGTATTTTATGATATACGTTAGTAATGGCTCCCAATGTTTACTTTTAGTTTTAAGGATTTACTTGCAAAAATGATTATTTGCTT
>OX421458.1:10261243-10266243 GCA_949126865.1 Montipora capitata | reverse complement strand
TCCAACATATTCTTCATTTTGCGAGTCATTTTGTGCTCAACAATTGGAGATGATGAAATTTGAATATCAATGAGATTAGAATATTTTGTTCACTTTTTTTTATAACTAATTTATTTATTTATTTATTTATTTAATTTTTTGCAATTGGAAGAACTTTACCTACCAAATATTAATTAATATTCTTTCAAAAAAATTGATTATGATGATTAAAGAAGAGTTGTCGAAACTTAAGACTTTTAGACTGAAGTGTTTATTGGCTGTGTCGTAATGTGACCGTTAGATTTCGCATCATTTTTGAAGCACCGCAACTTACATCACGACGGAAAGTGTGTAGGGAGAATGGAAGAGAAAGTCGAAATATTATGAGAAAATAACAATTGCGTAAAATAGGGTAGGGTGCTACCGGAGTGGGAGAGGATGGTCGGGGTTGGGGTTGGGGGGCAAGAGGGTCCTCTTAAAATTACATGTCCTTATGGCGGGGGGGGGGGGGGGGAAGGGTGGGGTGAGGGTGAATGGTCAACTGAGGAGGAGAGGAGAGGGCCCCTTAAAATTACATGTCCTCATGATGCTATCGTTGTTTTTAAATGGCTTCATGAACGTAAAAAAGGTACTTTGCCACCGGGGTTGGAGTGTGAATGGAGAGAAGAGGGTCCCCTTAAAATTACATGTTCTTATGATGCTTACATTTCGACGGAAAAGTGTGAAGGGAGAATGGAAGGGAAAGTGATCAGAAGATTGAGGAAATGGAAATTACATAATGGCCTCATGTATGGGCCTACCGGGGTTGGAGAAAGGGGGGGGGGGGGTAGGGGTGAGGATAAATGGTCAACTGAGGAGGAGAGAAGAGTGTCCTTATGGTGCTTACGTTTCGACGGAAAAGTGTGAAGGGAGAATGGAAGGGAAAGTGATCAAAAGAGGTAATGGAAATTACGTAATGGCCTCATGTACGAGGTTGGAGGGGAAGGCGAGAGTGGTCAATTGAGGAGAGGGTCCCTTAAAATTACATGTCCTTATGATGCCATAGTTGTTTTAAAATGACCTCATGCACGTAAAAAGGGTACTTTGCTACCGGGCTTGGAGTGTGAATGGTCAGCTTAGAAGAACACGAGAAGGTCCCCTCAAAATTACATGTTCTCATGATTCTATGGTGGTTTTCAAATGACTTTATGTACGGGTCTGTTTCTTCAAAGAAACGTAAATTTGTCAAGGTGCCTTTTGTGCAGTGACGAAGAATTGCGTTTTAGGATGAAACATTGTTTGAATGAAATGCTCGTGTGATTTTGAGCGCATTTTATTTTGTCTGATAATTTTTTTATTTTTAAGCTTTGTGTCTGATATCGTTGTTGGGTTAGGATGGGAGGATTGGCAGGAGTGGGTTAGGGACAGTTAGAGAACTGAAGAAGGAGGAATGGAAGAAATGTGGATTGAGGTTAACGAGATCTGTGCAGTACGTTTAACTGGTATTTTAGAATTGATATGCATGGTAAGTTTACAGGTTTTACTTTAATATCGGTATCAAAGAAAATTGTTCATTTTTGTGAAAAAAAGCAGAAATAGGACGGACAAGTTTGGGTCTGCGCTGCGTTTTAGAATTTTATGATGTCGCGATAGCATTAAGTGCTACTATGATGAAAAAATCATTTTCATTTTTTTTTTTCAGATTCTGAAAGCGTATTCGCTTAACACCTAATTGGCAAAATGTTGAGCTTTGATTTTTATCCAAAGGCTGTTTATTTTGAGTTAGTTTCACGATCCACCATCACTCACGTTCAAAACTGACCGATTGGATCTAGGGAAAGTGACGTCATTTACTCACTAGCTTAAATTTTCAGCGTGTAACCGCAACTTATTATATATGCAAAACAAGAGTTTAAAAATCTGAATGCCCGAGACTCCCGTGCTTCATATGTATTATTAATTCAGCCGCGTACACATGCATTGCATTCTTAAACCAGTGAGTCTTTGACGTCATTTTCTCCTCGACCCAGCTAGAGATGATGTCGGGAGAATGGAGTAATTAAACTGAAAAAAAAAAAGGAACAAAACATTGATAGTGCAATGAAGTTACAATGTCATTACCTGGTATCAAAAGGTCTTGATTTCCCATTTGTTATCTGCTTGTATGTTACAAAAAAAAAGAAAAAAAAAAAAAAAGAAAAAAAAAAAGGAAATGCGCTTAAAAAAATTTAAATTTGAGTGTATAATAGAGCGGTTTTCAATTGAGTGTCGAAAGTAATTAGTGAATTACTGTGGTTTTGCATTACTTCACTCTGTGATTGGTTCAAAGTTTTTGCGCCATTTTTTCAACCAATCGTGGCTCGCGCGTGTATATTTTCGCGCGCTTTGTGTCGGCTACGTGTAATTAGTTTGAGCTTTGATTGGTTTACTGGATTGTCTCCGTCCTTTTTGATTGGCCAAAGTAATTGCTTTGGTTTTACGACACTCATTTGAAAAGCGGTGTAAATGGTGCATTCAAATACTATATTACTGTTAAAAAAGGTGAAGAGGTTGTAAATTTGAAAGGCACGTACACTGATGAAATCTTGCCAACTGGAAGTTGAGAGCATTCATATTGGCCATAACGTTTCCTTCAAGAAATGTTTGTGCGATGAGAAACTGGAAATTGTACTTACGGTTTGAAATTGCGATGTCCGACTTCTAGATGACTGATAGTTGCAAATAGAATTACTACCACCACAAAAGATCTACTCAAAAACGGGATTAATGGTGTTAAACTGACAAATCAAATGTGATAATTGCACTTGCCTTGCGAAATGGAGTTTTTCGAAGGTTTACTTAATGCAAATATTGAAAAGATTGTACTTACGTTTTTAAATGGGCGTTTCCAATGACGATTACTTTCTGGCTGTGTGTTTTAAACAAACCTGGGTTGCCAACAGGACAACTAAAATAAAACTGAACAAATTCCATTAAGAAACAAATGGAAAAGCAAGAAATGAGGTAATTAAAAAAGCACAGACGTTTGGCTGCAATCCTCAGTGTATATATCGTCTTTAAGGCCTACTGTAATCTGGGATAAATTTGGTTAGACAAATAGTAGTAAAGCATGACCATTGTCGAAGAATTTAAATCATTTTAGTCAGAAAGCTATAACTTACTGTTTGAAGTAATTATTACTTGGTCTTGAACGTTCTACCCTTTTCCTACATCGGTCATGATCTGCTTCACCTGTACAGTCCTGGGTCTAAGTGTGTAAAGTACAAATAAATATGGGTCGAGTGCATATCAAATCTCTTATGCAATGAAGAGGGTAATTGGAAGGCTCAACTATAATAATAGTCTCCTACTAACGAGACCTACTTGATTAGGGTAATATATAAAAGATTATATCACCAAAGGTGATTAAGCAAATTCGGAGAATCAGGTTAGGATTTACCTGATAAGGTCAGGAAATACATCCACTGATCTCACAAATTCTCGATTGTTGAATTGATGGAATGCGAGGAAGTGATGAGACCATGTAGATGACAGCTGAAAATAAACATGAACGTTTCATTGAGCAAGAGGGTTACTTAAAAGCGTAGTTACAGATTGAGGATAGAGTAGATCTAGAATGTCATTAAGTAGGTCGAAGATTATAGTTAATATTTTCCGAGATATTTTTTCCTGTAGAGAAGCACTTGGGTTTTCGAGGATTGCGGAGTGACCATCGTACAAAAAACCTTTATTCTCCATTTATATAGAAAGGTTTATTTTATATTTAGGCGATACAGTGGAATTGTTAATTATACGAGCCGAATCGACTATCTCACGGTGAGAATTTCCGAACGAAGTGTTCATGTGAGTATCGCGGTTGTGCATTGTCCATTGAGTAAAGTCTGGAAAAGTATTTGTAGGAGAAATTAAGTGGCCATTTTGGACAAAACAAAATTAAGATTTAGAGTTGAGAATTTAGATGTGCAATACATTAGTTTGAAAAGAAGTTGTTCTGGTAGAGGATCTGTATCATTTAGTGTGCATAGTCTTGTTTGGAGTCATTGGGTTGAAATTGTGGCGGGGGAGGGGGAGGTTTGTATGTAAATTCAGTGTTGTTTAAGAGGGAAAGGAAACTGTGATTCAATGTAAAAAATAAATTATAAACTATAAGATGAAATGAGGTCGAGGCCTCAATGTGTTTCAAGGTAATGTGGGAGTAGCATGTTACGTCTGGAGGGTTTTGGAATCGGGGACTAATGAAAAAGAGGGTTGAGTGATAAATAACTTTGAGAGGGAAGATGGGGTCGAGATGGGCATTTTACGCGACATGTACTCATGAATAAATTGGAATGGTGAAGTGCGGCGCTATAGTACAATTTGGTAGGGTAGGCTCGAGATGGGTAGATATCTAAAAGGTAGTGGGGGGGGGGGGGGGGGGGAATGTATGTTCTTAAATTATGGTGTTATGATTCACCCTAAGACGAAGGGTAGGAATGGGTAATGAGGGAAATATTTTAAAGGGTTTATGAGGTCCAAGAAACGATGGTATGTTTCTTACGTAAATATAACAATGAATGAAATAGCACGATTCTCTAAAAAGAAATTGATAAATGCAATGGTTCATTAAGAAGAAAAACAATGGAAGGTCATATTTATGGGCTGTCGTTTGCAGGCCTGTCAACGCTTTCTTAGAGGTGTCTGAGCACCTTCAGGCTATTTGTGATGGCGTCAGAAATTAATGCTAGTGACTAGTTGTGGTTGTTCGTGTTTTGTGTGAAAAAGGAAAGGTTTTATCGTTATATATTATTTTTTATGTCTTGATGGCCATTAATTCCTTGTATAATTTGTATTGATCCAGATTTGTGGATATAACGTAGAAGCATATGAAAATATGGCAAACATGAGTGTTAAAAGTACTTACGTCCGGCCACTAGTGCATAGTAGCTGTTGTTGGGGAAGTGCCAATTATGCACAGTGGTGTGACCTGTTTCGGTGACGTGAGCTAACGTAGTTAAGCTGAAAACAAAGCAGGTGTCACGACTTGGCAGTAGATGTGTTTGAAA
>OX421458.1:10246243-10256243 GCA_949126865.1 Montipora capitata | reverse complement strand
TTAAGGTCATTAGAAAGAAGCAGCAAGTTCAGTGCGAATAGTGCATTACGACTTTTGAAAACGAAAAATGTACTTACGGTTTGTATGGCAATTACTGGTGTTTGTTGTTTGTCGACGGTTTTCGAGTGAATGGTGCTTAAAAGATGAAAATACACAAGAGTTGACATTATAAAACATAATGAAGTACTTTTTAAGATATTCTCTGGATGAAGAGAGCTCAAAGAAGCACTTACAGTTCAATGTTGGGAGTCCCCAATAACGGCGTAAGATTTTTCTGCTAAAATTACTGGTAAGAACAAGCGATTTTAGTGAATATTATATAGGACATAAAATAAAGTCTAGTGAAACCGAAAAATGTACTTACGGTTTCTATGGTTTTGAAGTGAATACAGCTGTAAAAAAAAAAAAAAAAAAAAAAAATGAAAATAGACAGGGCTGACATTATGTAGCCACCACCTAAATGGAGGTGGCGACGGAGGATATTTACCGAGCCGCGAAGCGGCGAGGTAAATATTCACCACTAGCTAAATAGCCAATAGTTGTTTTAGTATACACTAAAACAGTGAGGTAATATAGCACAAAAAGATCATTTTAACTCAATTATTCCTGGAAAGATTACAACATTTCCTGGCACAGGAGGTGAATAGCAAAGGATATCCGTTCAACGCCACTGTTTTAGTATATACTGAAATATTATTTTTCAACTCCGCGAAGTACTTACGCTTTGGAGATCTTTTATCTGGAACGTCTCAGTTTTGTTAGAAGGTTTCGTGCAAATTTCTTGGAAGCTGTACATTATGATTATAGATAAAACGAAAAGGTATATCAGTGATTTGGTATTTTGAGTCTGGTGTCGTAAGTTTCTGATTGGCTGTATGGTGCAATAGCTGGGTTGGTTAAAGTGATTCGTTCCTGTATCTACGGAGTTGAGCTTCAATTCCGGATTCGAGTGTTTATGTCAGTGGTGTAAGAAATTGGCCAAGAACGGAATATGATGAAATGACTGTGTATGGGGAAGAGAAATTGTAAGAAGAATGTGAAAATGTAATAGACAAACCATAGAGTCGGTGAAGGAAGAAGGATTTGATGAAGTCATTTTAATGTTTTAAAATTAATTTTATTGTTTATAAATTCAATTTATGTTTATTTTTTGTTTTGTTTTTAAAAATATCAGTGGATGGTATGCGGAATAGAGAAGAAAAGAAAATGAGAAGGAATTTTGAAAATTTTTGCAATGTTGAATGGGTGGTTTGTTGTGCTTTTATCTAACGGTTTTGTCTAAGGTTCCCTGAGGAGTATTAAGGGGCTCTCATTAGAGTGTTTTGAGCGGTTGGTGCATTTGTATAGCTACAGTTGAAGGAGACGAGCAGTTTTTGAAAGTACAGGAAAATGCGGGTAAGTCCTGCTATGGCTTGGGATTAGTTGTGAATGAAAGCGCATCATTTTTATGGGCTTCTTTCATTGCAACAAGTGCAAACATTTAATGGAGTATCGGAAGTAGAAAATGACTGCGAGAAAATCCATTCACTTTTGCGGACGCAAATAACTGGAGAAGGGCGTTGACTGTCTTTTGAGACCAAGCCGTCCCTGTTAATGCATTGAATAACACGATTCAGTTAACATATTTTGCCGATGAAGAGTGTCACAGAAGTACTCACAGATCGATGTTGGCAATCTCCAATAACGGCGTAGAATTGGAATTTCTTGTAATGTGCCCCTAGGTAACTGATAAAAAGAAGCGAGTTCAGTGTGAATATTAGTCTAATATTATAAAATAGTAAAAGGTAAAAACTGTTAAAATGTTTGACTAAACGTTTTCGATCTTGCGATCATCTTCAGAGTGACTCTGAAGATGATCGCAAGATCGAAAACGTTTAGTCAAACATTTTAACAGTTTTTACCTTTTACTATTTTATAATTTTTACCGGCGAAATGCATATATAGTCTAATATTATAAAGGCTAACGTAGAGGAAAAGGGTACTTACAGTTTCCGTGGCAATTAAGAGCGTTCTAGTTGCCCTTGCGGTTGTTTTCAAGTGAATACGGCTAAAAGTTGAAAATAAAGGAGGTCTGACAATATGAACATGATAAAGGAACGCTAAAAACAGGAGCTGCAAGGAACGTTTGAAAGTGGGGGGGGGGGGGGGGGCTAGGCTTGGTATGGATCCAGGGAAGGGTGCGGAAAGAGTTTTGGAGAAAACAATATCGAGCGAAAAAAAGTGGTGGGGCTCAGCCTCTTCCTCTCCGCGGCTCCTGTAAAAAGATGTGATTAAACAATTTCAAATTGTTTTAACGAACACGGTCCCCACGATTGGAGACCGAAATGGAAAATGGCCGTAAAAAAGGAGTGCATAAGGAGACCTTTAAGTTACTGTATCTTTTCCAGGTGAAGGGTGTTATCAGAAGAACTTACACTCTCCAATAAAGGCGAAGAATTGGAAGTTACTGTGGTAAGCGTCCAGCCAAGAGTAAAAATAAGAAGTTTAATGTGAATATTATAAATTGTTTTCACGTGACGTCACGATGTTCATGTTGGCGTCCTCAACTGATCCTCCTGGAAAGAAATTCTATTATCATGCAAACGTTTTCTTTTGTTTCGGTGGAACAACAAGGTTAATAATCGCGTGAGTGAAAACACTATAGGGTATATATTAAAGGCTAGTGTAGACTAATAAAAGTACTTACGGTTTCCATGGCAATTACTGATATTTCAGTTGTCCATATACTAGTTTATAGATAAGTGAAAGAGGCTAAAAGTTGAATAAACATGACTGACGGCATTAACATGAAAGTCTTGTGAGTTCTTTCAACTACGTGTTATTTAACAGACTAACGCAGAAAACGAGTACAAATATTTCCCGATGTTGTACATTTGTCTGTACTGTTTATCAATTGAAGGTACAGTTGCAGAAACAATCCCTTTTTTCTACCAGGCGCGTCCAGTAAGAATTGTATAGAGATTTTGCCACGGTAATATAATGGGTCATTCGTCTTATGGGAAAAGGACAGTCTTTTGCTTCGAGTTCTACAAGTCCTGATTTTTCTTCAAGATCAAAATGTTTCAAATGGATTGCATACCGCATAACTAATTGAGCCATACTGTTAAAGTATTTGGTTTGCTCCTAAGGTTAGGGGGGTGGTTAATTCGTTATAAAGTCGAAAGATATTTCCAAGTGCTTAAGCCCTTTTTGGTAGCGAGTTCTACTTCAGGGGTCGGACGTGAAAAAACAAACAAAATGAACTAGCAAATAAAATGAAATTCTTTGTTGTTGTGATGGTTCTGTCATGATCCTTAAGTCATGGAGCGGTCTAAGAAAGGGTACATCAAGCCAATTTTGCAGTGCCGATTTTAATCTATATAGACCAGGAGCGCATGAGTAGGAGCTTGCCTCTCCCATAGAAGCCCTATGAGTCAACCTTTCCTCGTATCTTTCTATTTTTAGAACGCCACGAGGTCTTCGGCTCTGCACACACTGTTTAGAACGGGCAATCAGAGTAAAAAGGTATAGTGGAACAAAGACAAAAATAGCAAAAACAATGTATGCAAATTGTGCAAATTGATGTAAATGCGAGTCTCCTGCTAAAGGATTAGTTCTAAAAATAGAAAGATACGCACAAAGGTTGACTCAAGGATATAATGCATTGGGAGGCTCCTAGTCACTGGTTTCCTGTATAGATCCAATTTGAGCGAAGTGTGAGTGCCTTAGGGACATGCAATCTTAATTTAATTATCGGGGAGGGATTACACAATGACCTCATGAAAATAATAGGTTTATAACGACAGGGCTGTAGTAAAGGACGGAGTCGCAAGAGAAATACATGACCTCATGAAATCTGTTGACAGGGACAATTTTAGGGAGGGAAGGCGTAAATGGGCCATTTCCGAGTTGCTGTTTGTCTTGGTTTCGAAACGAGTCTTGGTGCTCAACTATTGTAAGGGAAATGAGTTTGATTTGCATAAGAATACGCAACTCATGTCTATTTGAATGGTTGTGCGCCAGGACTCGCTTTCAAGCTGAGGCATGTAGCAACTCGGAAATGGGCTATTGCAAGGTTGTCATGATGATTATGAATAACACGTAGGGACTCGTTGAGGAGAGGGAAAATTAGAGATGAAAAGGACTATGAAATTAAAATAGGAATAAGACTGAAGAAACAAGGGAGGGGAGGGAAAAGTGACATGTCCTTAGGTAATTGAGGGACGTGGTGACTGGGTAGGGTCTCACGCATTAATATGTACTTATTAACTGAGTGGGAGGGCCGGACTGGAAAATATTTGGCCCGAGGTCATGGCATACGAGGTATGTGCGTCATGATCGAGGACTTAATACTCAGTCAATAAGCATTTTATCATGTGGGCTCTTAAAGTATTCATGATCAGAATATAAAGTTTGAACAAAATAAGTAACAATTTTGCACAAAAGACTTAATTACTATGTTGTTTACATTTGCTTTTCTGGCGACGAATTCCTTCAAAATCGCATCGCACGGAGCAGTACGTGTTCCTAGCAGGGCCGTACGGCTTTCAGGCCCTGCTCGCGCTAATGCGTGCGGCTCTCATACGGGAATTTTCCCAAAAGTTTTACAACCGCACGCGGGGCCGCACTGGCCATTTGATAATAATAATAAAAGCAAGGTGACACACGCTAACACCAACCCGGTGTGGCCAACATATCACGCATGCGCACAACCATTTCACCCGGTCAATTTAGCAGCCATGGACAGGGTCATTCTCGTCACCAGAGCCTTGGATCGACCCAAGGCTCTGGGAAACTCTATGCAGGAGAACATGCGCCGTAGGGTTCTTATAGCCAAAAACCGGCTATTGGAACCTTACGGCGCCTGCTCACTCCTCGTGCTAGCATGAATGCACCAATCAGAGACGCTTTTGATTGTTCTTCACGAAAACCAATGAGAAGACACTTTGTTTCAGGGTTCCCCAGAGCTCTTCTCTCGCTCAGTCAAGAGAAGAGCTCTGGGGTCGAGATTGGGACAGGGTGAAATGATGAAATGGGTGAAATGGTCGTGCGCACGCATGATGTGTTAGCCACACCGGGTTGGTGTTAGCGTGTGTCACCTTGCTTTTATTATTATCATTTGATAATGCATATTATCATTTGTCATGGGTCCGTATACTTTATTTGCATTTGTCGTTTCACTCGCTTGCCTAGTGATGGGAGACATCGACCAAGACATCGCAACTATATGGAGTTTCTTTAACGCTTTGTTTTTATAAAGATGGAATTTGAACTAAATGTTAAACGTACCACACCCCAAAAAGGTAGAAACATTTCTGCATTTAAATTAGTTGAAAGGAGTGCCAAGCAAAAGTTTAAAGTCAAACGTTTTGGGGTGGTTTCGATAATCACACCAATGGAGTTGTTGCATGTTATCCTAGGATTTGGTTTGTTCGAACTCACAGTGATAAGGACCAGACTGTTATGTGTTTACAATGAATTGTATCAACGAAATTACTACAAAGAAGGTAGTAACACTGACTTTTGGGAGTCACAATTTGCATCGCGTCGAATGTTTAACAAACGCGGTTTGTTAAGGAATATTTTACGATGACTGCAAGATCCAAATCATTCGCTCGCTCACTCACTCGAGTAGTGTAGAGAAAAGTTTTCCTAGTTTGCAAAGTGCAACGACGATATACATGTTTGTTCGCTAGCTGCGTCTGTTATCGGTGAAATTCGCTTTATTCTAGTCGAAAACGCGTTGAGAAGTTTGGAAAGTAGAATTTTGGAACTTTCTGACAGGTACTTTGGTTGACAAGATTTGAAGGCTATTTTGTAGAAGACATTTTATAATTAGGCAGCGGAATTCTGTGAAGGCATATAATATAGCTTGGTATAAACAGGAGAAACTCTACCCTTCCACGGCAGAGTTCATTTAACGAGAGCCAATTCTCAAGAGAAATGCACCACAAAACAGTACAAGCGCCCCACTTAAAGTGTGATAACTTTGTGCACCGCGCACTTATTTTTGCACGCATATACTTCACCTTTACTGTAGTTCGTCTTTTAATTTGTCTTCTCCAAAGTCGTCCTTGTGTCTGGAACGCAGCATCATATTCGTCACAGGATCACTTCTTCGTTCAGCAACCATAGCTCTATAAACTTCCTCTGCAAAGGCAAAAAGCTGTTTGCCCGAAGGCGAAGCGATGAGTCTCCAAATTGGGCTTCAATTTATTTGGTCCAGGAAGGTTGCTGATTGGCTAGTAAGTGTACATTCTAATGCCCAATCGAAGTGACAACAAAGTGTGTCACATGAGACCTCATATTTGCAGCATCTACACGAGAAAAACTTCCCTGGTGTGCATTCGCCATGAAAATCACTGCTATTGTTGCTAATTTGCCGTACTTTGGAACTTTAGTGGTCTGAATGCAAAGTACGTGCTGAAGGCAAGCGTGAAATTATCAAGAGCACGGATTTCGTGGAAAACGCTGAGATTTCAAGATGAAATATTTATTTTGTTTTGAAAATACAAAATAAGACCTCACAACTGACATTCTCTTTGGTTATGAAACATATTGAAACTATGAAATAATAAGAAAATATGGCAGAATCATTTTTATGGTTGTCATTGATTTAATTAAAGGAGCAAGGAAAAGTCGGGTTGACGTAGGTTTTGGTGCATGGCCAATAAAAATGTATTAAACAAGTCACGTGATCAAAGGCCGAGCCTTAAAAGACGTTGGATTTGGATAGTACGGGACGAGTCACGTCATCCTCTGCGTAACAACCTGCGAAACTCACGGTCAATAAAAAAAGCCAAACAAATAACAAGATGTGGTTTACGCGTTATGTTACGGACACCTTTTCGGATACCACAAACAATCAATCTTTCATAAGCCACTTTTATTTGAACCCATCGCTGCTGTAAATCTATGGATTGGTTACAAATAAAAAATATTAATTTTGTACTGTTAACAAGACCGAATGCATAAATGGCGGCAAAAAAAATATTCTTTTGTTTATGTGCTAATTAGACTTACTAGCCTCGTTTTCATGGACAAAATACAAAAGAAATATTTCTTGAGAGCGAGGCTAGTCAGCCTAATTAGCGCATTAAAACAAAAGAACACATTTTTGGCCGCCATTTATGGATTCCGTCTATGCACCGTTTGAGGCCGGTTATCAGTGAGTTTATGCTTTTGAACGCGAAACTCAGCCATTTAATTCTTTTTCCCATTTCATCTATTGTCTAAGCCCTTTGTATGTTTTGAATAGAATTTCCAAGCCATAGTATGCGGAAAACCCCATTTATAGTGTGGTTTAATTCCACTTTAATTTGGTTTTATCAACGGAGTTGATAATGTAAATTGGCCACCGTACAGAGATTCTAAAAGCTGACGTTTCGAGCGTTAGCCCTTCGTCAGAGCGAATCGATTCGTTCTGACGAAGGGCTAACGCTCGAAACGTCAGCTTTTAGAATCTCTGTACAGTGGCCAATTTACATTATCAACTACGTTGATAAAACCAAAATTTTGTATACTACTTCCCCACCGACGCAGCACCACAGTTTCTTTAGAAACTACCCCTTAATTCCACTTTAAGTCCGATGGCCGCCATGTTGGCAGACGAAAACAGAAGATCTCTCATTGGCTTCCTTTGTTTGACAACCAGCAATTGTTCATTACACCGTTGTCACCTGTCTCAACAAATGTTGCAAACACCTCATTAGACTTCGTAAAATGGGCCCATACGATTTTGTATTGATTAAGTACTCAACAAAATTACTTCATCGCTGTGTTTCCAGAACACTTTGCGTTCTTGGTTTGCAGCCACGTGATGACACGGCTATGTTGGTGTACAATACAATAGAAAATAACCCTACAAGTTTTGCATAGTGATTGAATCAAATTCCCAAAAGATACTTTAATGCATTGTTCTGTAAACCACCGTGACGTCAGATGAAAACCATCAAGTGGTTTAAGATTTATTTAACGCGCATATCATAAACAAGTCTCGTGGCACTCGACAATTCTTTCTCTAGGGTGAGATTAGACGTCAGCTTGCAAAGGCGCCTCTGGCAGCCGCTATCATTCCATATTTGATCTCACCCACCCACCCAACCCACTCATTTATGTGAAAGGAGAACAGACCACAACACCGAGAGTCTCCCCCCTCCCCCTCCCCCCGACCCTGACCCCCGACCCTCGACCCTCGACCCTACACATCACGAAAAGTGTGGGGGGTTTTTAATGTCCCACAGCGTTGAGAAACAGGAAAGGTTGAGTGAAGTCTAACCATTTCCGGGTGTAATTACAAAGGTAGCACTTTCTCCTCAGTTATTTTAAGACTCCTGAGTGTTGGTCCTGCCGGAGTCGAACTCACCACCTCCCCCATGGCAGCCTGGTGCTCAACCAACTGAGCCACCGGTGCTCGGTCTCGCATTTAATTACCTCCATTACACTGTACAGAGCGTTTTCACTCACGTGATCAGTAACCTTGTTTTTTCATCGAAACAAAACAAAACGTTTGCATGATAATACAGCTCCATTCCCGAAGGATTAGCGGGGCACACCAACACGGCCGCCATTCCTTTGTTTAGGAACACCAACATGGCCGCCGTAACGTTACGTGAAAACACTCTACAGGCAGGGGTGTCCCACTAAAATAAACGCACGTCGAATCGAAGAACGCGGTGTCTTCTTTCAGCACCCAACCCCATTAAGAAACGAGAATGAGCCGATCAAAACTATTCAATAACAATTCAAAACACAAATTTATTTTAACATCAAAACAACTTTAATTGTTTTCGGGTGATGTAGCAGCTGATCCAAAGAGTGCTCACCATTGGTTCGCAACCCTGACCCCAAACAATAGCTAAAACAATAGAAAGAATGACATATCATTGTTTCCTGCAAGGGTTGCGAACCAATGGCGAGTAATCTTTGGATCAGCTGCTACACTACTGTTTTATTTTTTCATCCCTACTTTCCTCTTCACATTACACGCACGAATGCGGACCTATGAAACTATTACTTTTGTCTGAAATTCTCTGTTCGTACTGGAAAAATGCCTTTTTACGTGGAATGCCGAAGGCATCCACGTCTTAAAACCGGGCTGGTGTCTTTTTTTTGTTGGTAGTCACAAATGTGCATACCCCACGGATATTAAATTAATCTCCGATCGGGTGAACTGGCTTATATTCCCTCCAGTATTTCCAAACTTCCTTGCCCCGAGGAGAACTCCTATACTTCCCTAACCATCACGATTCTCCTCTGCTAGCGCGTTAGACCACTCGGCCACCGTGACACACTTCCGCCAAGTTGGTGAAAGCAAGAATTTATAATAGAATCTTTCCGCCGCCATGATTGTTTCAGTATTAAACTATTCGATAAAGTGGATAGATGCTTTTTTTTTTGAGAAAGGCAAGCTTTAAAGGTTAGGAGAATTTTCTACGTTATTTCTAGATCTTGCTTCGTACTTGTGTGTTCCACTGTGAACATTATTATTTTGCATAGAACGAATACTTCATTAGAAGCATTTTGCATAGAACGAATACGTACTCCAATATTTCTTGGGAACCAGTTTGTTCGCCGTTTTGACGTAGAAAGAAAATAAGAAAATAGCTTTCAACGGCCAAACAAGATAAAAAATGAAATCAAGTTTTAAAAAAAACGAATTAGTTATCGCCGTCACGGAGACTTCGCAGCCGTCCCCCATCCAAGTACTAACCTCATTCGGAGGAGCTTAACTTCAGCTGACACTTGGACTAGCATCAAGGATTGTGATCTTTGTGTTAAATTCGCACATAGATCTTGTCGAACTTTATAACACTTGAAAGAAAAAAAAACGCACTAACAAAAACCACGGTGTTATGCCGTCATTTTGTCACAGATGCATCCTTTGTTTCGTGAGTTGTCAGTAAACACGCAAGGTATAACTTGATCACAGGCGGCCGCTAAAATCGATGTCACTTTCGATTTTGCGATTTTACTTGTATGACCAAAAGTACGATAGAAAAATTGAACTCTGATGGAACGT
>OX421458.1:10238743-10241243 GCA_949126865.1 Montipora capitata | reverse complement strand
AATCGTGTTTTGCATGAATCTTAAGTTGCGTTTACATGCTGAAATTTTAAGCTAGTGAGTAAATGACGTCACGTTTTCCTAAATCCAACCCTCTGAGGTCCGATCAGTCAGTTTTGAACGTGGCAGACAGTGAAATCCCAAATTTACACTTAAAGTAAACAACCTTTGGATAAAAATCAAAGCTCAAAATTTTGCCAGGTACCGGGTGTCAAGCAAACACACTTTCTTTCTGTTTTTTGAACATAATAGCACTTTAACTATTCCCTACTGCTCTGACCAAGGCCTAACCACAGGTTAATACAGCCACATTTAGTGATTAGACTGTCTACCTCGATGTCCCTTTTTCTCTGATCTCAAAATTTTATCTTGCTTGTCTTGAGTTAATGTCTGAGGTTTACTTTTTTCAAAACGCCACTCTGAATTAGAACAAAAAAAAGAAAGAAAGTTAGCAAAAAATGCAGACTGCAGGCCAAGTACAAAATGTAGACTGCAGACAGGGTACAAAATGCAGACTGCAGACTTGGTGCAAAATGCAGACTAAACACAAAATGCCGCAGACTGCAGATTGCAGATTGCAGACCGGGTACAAAATGCAGACTGCAGATTGCAGATTGCAGACCGGGTACAAAATGCAGACTGCAGATTGCAGATTGCAGACCGGGTGCAAAATGCAGACTAGGTACTAAATGCAGACTGAGGACTAAACAGTTCAAACGATCATATATCATGTTGTTGTTACTCTTTTTTCCTGGATATAATAGGTTTACAGAGAAGTGACACACATTAATGGCCTTGAAAGTGCCTCAAACTTTGAGAGATCACGGGATCGTGGTAGAAATAAATACCGTAAAAACTTCTGTATAAGCCACATCTTTTTGGCGAAAATTGGGCTCAAAATCGTGGGTGCTGCTTACATACGAGACCATGATTGCTTTCAGAGGGAGTAGTGTGAATCGAAAGCTTAACTATCATAGATTTCTACTATGCAAGAAACCGCTTGAAAAAAGTCCAATAACAATTTTTCCAAAAGTGTCAAAAACTGCTGTTTTTTGGCCAAATAACAAAGGGGGAACCAAGGAAAATCTTCGAAATTGACTGATATTTTGGGCAAACTTCGGAAGGCTAAAAAATAGGAAATACAAATCGTGTAATAACCTAATTAGCATGGATCGAAAAATTCACTATCATACGCTTGTACTATGTAAAAGACCGCTTAAAAAGACCTATTAGAGGAGGTATAACAATTTTTTAAGAACTGTCGAAAATCGCGATTTTTGGCCAAATAGCAAAGGGGGACCGAGGGAAAATCATCCAAAATGACTGACTTTTGGGCAAACTTCGGAAGGCTAATGGCCGTATAATACTGATAATAGCCTAATTAGTATGGATCAAAAGCTTAACTATTATAGATTTGTACTATGCAAAAAAACCGCTTATAAAAGGAGCTATTAGAAGAGAAATAACAATTTTTACAAAAGGTTTTAAAAACGCTAAAAACATAGGAAATGCAAGGATCGAAAGGATACCTATCTGTACAATGTGTTTCGTTCGACTAAAATATCAAGAAAAGAAAGCAACAACATAGAAAAAAATGGCAAAACGAAAGCAACAATATCGTCAAAAAAGCATTGGGCAGTGCGCGCGTGTTTAGATCGTTTTCATTGTCACTCAACAAAAAACAAATTTGAAACCGTTCAATAAAAGAAGTGAACAGCTTAAAATGCTGTAAGACAAATATATAAACCACCTCTCCAATTCTCAGGTCTGCCGAAGTGTTTCACATGATGCCGCCATGTTGGTGAACCGTCTGTGGTCTACGAATATGGAGGACGGTACTAAACGAAAACGCCTGGAGTTCACTTTGCCACAAAAGCGCTTACCTTGGCTCAGGAGATAAAATACATGTGTATGACCACCTCTCGTAATGTATTGGAAACGTTCAAACTTCTGAGAATCATAGGAAGAGACATATTTTTCAACCAGCTCTGTATCATGGTGTCACGCAAGGTCAATGCTGTATTTTCGAAACGAAAAATGTCGTGTAACTGGAAAAAAGATTTATTTCTTTAGCTCATCTTCAACCCTCGTTTGGACAAAAATCCAGAAGACCTAGCAATTCTCGTTTTGTAATTTGATGATGTCACTAAGGAAATCATCTACACGCCAATTTTTATTTTTCTTAAGTCAATGCCCGGTCAAGTCATGACATTTATTGATTAAATGACAACAGCATCTCTTTAGATTTTAAACACTGTTTAACGTAAAAGAAGAAAATTGCATAAGTGAGCTGAATTTAGCAGACAAAATCAACGTATAATCATCGCGGCAGAAAAATTCCTTATGAAAGTGTGAAAAAATTGAGCCCATCTTAAACGTTTTTGTTCCAATTTGCTTAAAATAACCTCGTGCCTCGTAAAATATGTCGCATTATTTCTTTGATCCAGTGATTCACTGCGCCGGAAAGTACATGTACATGAATATTTCAAAAATTGCATTTAGA
>OX421458.1:10208743-10226243 GCA_949126865.1 Montipora capitata | reverse complement strand
TGTGGCCAGCAAGGCTGATTAACATCAATAACAGATTTGATTTGGTTTGATTCTTGCTGATGGTATGTGAAAAGTTAAGATCTTTGTTAGATTTGATGCCACAAAATCACCTGGGAAAATATTCCACAATCATATAAGTGAATTAAATTTATTAAGGTAGGTGTTTATACCTTTTCTGTGACCTGGCAGTAAATTCTTATATGATATCCGCCAAAAATGCATGAATTTTTTTTAAGTGAAGGAGGAGAGAGTGGAATAGTTAATGAAAATCTTGGGATGGGTCATCATAAATGGGATTCAAGGTTGCCCCCCTCCCCCAAGCATTTAAATGATGATATTGAAGATTATGATGACGCTGCTGCTGCTGCTGATGATGATGGTGCAGAGGAGGAGGAGAATGACAATGATGAAAATTTTAAATACAATGGACACTGGATTGGTATTATATATATTTAGTATAAATACACAGGTGATTATACAAAATCGCGCGCTCTCATTGGCTGGCTATCTCGGATTATCAGCCGATAATCACCTCGACGGACAAAATGGCTGCCAGTAGTCGTTTTGCCACTGTAAGTGAAAATGATTTTGCGTTGAAATGTTTTTTTTTTTCTCTTTTTGAAATAATCACCTGTGTATTTAAACTAAAACAATTATTTGCCTCAAGCTCAGTGATTATAGGTGAATATTCACCTCGACTTCGTCTTGGTGAATATTCACCGATAATCACTTCGCCTTCGGCGAATAATTGTTAAATAAGTCTTGTGTTCATTTTCAAATCCTATGATGATAATAGTAATAATAATAATAATAATAATAATAATAATTAGTATAAATACACAGGTGATTATACAAAATCGCGCGCTCTCATTGGCTCGCTATCTCGGATTATCAACCGATAATCACCTCGACGGACAAAATGGCTGCCAGTAGTCGTTTTGCCACTGTAAGTGAAGATGATTTTGCGTTGAAATGTTTTTTTTTTCTCTTTTTGAAATAATCACATGTGTATTTAAACTAAAACAATTATTTGCCTCAAGCTCAGTGATTATAGGTGAATCTTCACCTCGACTTCGTCTCGGTGAATATTCACCGATAATCACTTCGCCTTCGGCGAATAATTGTTAAATAAGTCTCGTGTTCATTTTCAAATCCTATGATGATAATAGTAATAATAATAATAACAATAATAATAATAATAATAATAATAATAATAATAATAATAAGTATAAATACACAGGTGATTATACAAAATCGCGCGCTCTCATTGGCTCGCTATCTCGGATTATCAGCCGATAATCACCTCGACGGACAAAATGGCTGCCAGTAGTCGTTTTGCCACTGTAAGTGAAGATGATTTTGCGTTGAGACGTTTTTTTTTCTTCTCTTTTTTGAAATAATCACCTGTGTATTTATACTAAAACAATTATTCGCCTCAGGCTCAGTGATTATCGGTGAATATTCACCTCGACTTTGTCTCGCTGAATATTCACCGATAATCACTTCGCCTTCGGCGAATAATTGTTAATTATTATTATTATTATTATTATAATAATAACAATAACATTGTCATAGATGATGTTCTAGAGGTTCCTCAGACAGGATAGTTTTTAACCTAAATGTTTAAAATGCCAAGAAAAGCAGTTGAAGATTCTTTCGTTTGGGATTGCTGATCTATATAGCATATGCAATTTTCTTTTCTGTATTTGCATGACACACTGAATGTTCTCTTTTATGCAAGCTGTAGCTGATCTTTCACGGCCCTAAACAAATACATTAGAAACAGCGATGCTCAACAAATGACCTTTTTTACCTCAGAGGGATTTGCAACCAGTCCCCAGTTCATTGCATTATTATGGAGTTCTGCCCAAATGGCCAGCTGTATGAGGTTTTGCGGAATGGTCGCCAAATAACCCCCTCTCTGTTGGTGAAATGGTCCACACAGATTGCCGATGGAATGCATTACCTCCATGTTCACAAAATTATTCACAGGGATTTAAAGTCGCCTAAGTAAGTCACCTTTTTATATGTTGATGAAACTGTTTTTTTAATCACTGTTTGAGTATGATGAGTTATCAATCAGCAGTTTTCAAGTCATTCTTTTACCAACAGAGACAGTTAACCCAACCGTAATTACTGCAGATCCTAATCTTAGGCATCAACAGCAAGTCATGTATTTTTGGGTATGAGCTAGGTTTACGATTTTGAGTTGTTTCAAAATTGGTTTAGCAAGTCATGTGATCTTTGAGCTGCAATCTTTGACTGACATAGGTGGGGATGGGATTTGAGAATACGTAGGAGTACCCAGATCGAAAGTAATAAGAGAACAAAGAGTTTTGTGGAACATGGAGATGAATTGAAAGTGAATAGGTCAAGTGGTGTAGGGTGCATTAAGACAATTTTAGTAAATTGAAATACGAAAGGTTTGGGTCCTATTTCATTGCCTAAGCTACCTTCCTAATAGTACATATGACGTCTAACAACTATTGCAAGCAGTAAGGCATCATTTAATTCCCAAATGTGGCTCAAACTTTACAAAATAACCAAGGGACTTAAAATACTGTAGTCACTTAGTCCCTGTGCTTATGCAATCTTTTACATCATTCGCACTTGTCAGAAAACACAGTTGAAAAGATGCCTAATATACCATATTGCAATTTAGTTACTGGACATAAAATTAGTGGTAGGTAATTATTATCTCTACTTCTGTATCCCTGCAAATTGCTCCCACAGTATACCACAACTCAAGGCATTTCTTGTTGGTAAACCCATCCAGGTAATTACCTGAGCCCAACAGGGCTTAAATGAGTGGACAGAATTAAGAAACCCCCTTTTTCTGTTGGTCATGGATGACAATATCTCAATTAAACCCTTCTCTGTGTTCTATGACTTAGTTAATTTTTTTATTCTGCTTTATATAGTGTCCTTGTTGGTTCACGTGACATTCTCAAGATTTCGGATTTTGGCACCTGCAAAGAGTTTAGTGAGAAGAGTGCCAAAATGACATTTGCTGGAACTGTTGCCTGGATGGCTCCTGAGGTGATCAGAAATGAGCCCTGCTCAGAAAAGGTTGATGTTTGGTAAGCTGTTTCTTTTGCCACTAATGGCCCATTTTAATGAGGTCTCTATAATGCCTGATGAGCCAGAAAGAACTTGATCGCATAACTTTACAACAGGTGCCCTAGCTGTAACTCCTTTAAGGGCAAATCACCCCTCCCACCCCACCTCCTCCAGTCATACATGCCACATGTGAGGTGAAGTTTCTAGAAGAAAGTGGAAACACTAAATATCAACTTCTGGGTGTTTTGCATGCTGTAAATCAACAGGCAAGAATACACGAGTAAGAAAGTGTTTAGAACAAAGTTATTACTGTTGGTTTTATGTCATGACAGCATGCTGTAAGCTCTCTCACCTTACAAAATATTTGTGTCGGAGCAGATAACATCTTTGACTTCTTTGTTTATTTTGCTTACCTGCTGTGTTTGTCAATTCTGCAGGTCTTTTGGAGTACTTTTATGGGAGCTTCTTACTGGAGAGATGCCTTACAGGGTAAAGTGTTTGATATGCATTTTGTGATAATGAGGGCGACAACAACAATGATGATGATGATGATGATGATGATGATGATGATGGAGGTGATTGCAGTGATGATAGGGATGATAATAACAATGATAATGACGATAATAAAAATAATAATGGCCTATTCCTTGAATCCTATGTAAACCCATTTTTTATATCATGCAGGATGTTGACTCCTCTGCAATAATTTGGGGTGTTGGAAGCAACAGTCTGCATCTTCCAGTTCCAACGACGTGTCCAGAGGGCTTTAAACTTCTTATGAAAATCTGCTGGTAAAGAAAAAGTGTTTTTATGCACTGTTAAGTTGCTTGGCATTCATTATGCTTCATTATTTCAGTATGTTGGAAATGGTATTTTTTTACTATCCAAAGCTAGTAAAGTTATTCAACTTTTTTTTTTACAAAATTAAGTACTGAAGGCATCACCTTGCATAAAACGAAAGCTACGGTCCGCTAGCTGTTTACGTTTTATTCATCCTGTTCTTGATTTTGATTTTCTCCAGGAACAGCAAACCGAAGAACCGTCCGTCTTTCCAACAAGTGCTTCTCCACGTAGAGATAGCCGCTGGCGATGTGCTTAAAACACCGGAAAAAGTCTACCTTAATCAACAGGTGTGGAAACGAAATAGTTGGTCGTGAATTGGCCCACTTCCGGCCACGGAAGCTGAGGCATAATAGAGGGATTGAGTAATTGACTGCTGTCAATATTTTGCCCAATCAGTGCACGACAGACGCTGAGAATAAAATGGACCAATCATAACGCACAGCAAATGTAATGCAGCGTGCGTTAAGCGCGGGAAAATTTGTGCAAAAAAAGCGAAATTTTTTTTGTTTTTTTTTTTGATTGGATGAAAACATGGCGCGAGATATTCAGCCAATTACAAGTCACACAAAAACCAAAGAGATTAAATTCGGCTTTGAAGAGTGGTTTAATAGACCAACTCGTCTAACTCTTTGAGAATAAAACGCTTTGTTCCAAATATTTCCGTATCGTTTGAATGTGAATGCTACATTATAAAGCAAAGACAATACACAAAGAATCTTAACCCCGAGAGATTTGAATTGGGTACAACATTAGTTGGCCGATTTGGTCTATTAAGAGATTTATGGTTTTCGTCGTGTTCTCTACTTTCTCGAATCCTATAATACACCTTGTTTTCCCCCAAAAATTTACATAATCTTTGTTTGCAATTCTCTTGGGAGATGAAGATGTCTCAAGAGAAATCGAAAACAGTGCCTAGGCAATTTTTTTGGGGATAAACAAGGTGTATTATGAGACTTGAAAGAGTAGAGAATTCGACGAAAACCGCGGCGAAAATGCGACGAATCTCTTAATAGACCAATAATGTCTCAGGACTCATATTCTTATCAATCGTTTCAAGTCCTGGGGCCGGTTGCTCGAAGCCTAGTTAGCGCTAACCATTGGTTAGTTAAGAGGTATCAAAACCAATAGGTTTCTAAGGTATTTGACGCTGGTTAGCGCTAACCATGCTTCGAGAAACCAGGCCTGGGCTATAAAATGGGGACATTAAAATCTACGACTGCCACGCCAACGAAAATGTCACCTCAAAATAGGACTTTGCAGTATCGTCTTTCGCGATTTTCCGTCTCGTTCACGTCGTACAATGCGGGCGAATTATCCTAAAAAAACTTTACGAGCGTTTTTTCAGAATTAATAACATACATGAAAAAATACTGAATTCTGATTGGCTAAGAGAAATGCATTTTTCAGGTAACGTAGTGCACAAAAGAGGAAGAGGTAATTCAGTGCAAAAAGAATTAATAAACCAAGCAGTCTGATTGGTCATTGAGCAAACAAGGTCACTGATAGCCAATCAAATGCTAGCCCTGCATCGTGCAATGATCGCGTGATTGCATGATACGCGTACGTTGCTCAGCTTAACGATCGCGAATCTTTTCATGTGTATCATTAACAAGTGGTCACGTGGTTTTCTCGTACAGTTTGGAATAAATAAACCCTACGGACTCATGCAATTTTGCTTGTCTTTGAAAAAATTACTCGTTCTTATTTATTCCAAATTGCGCTTAAAATCATGTGATTACCTATACTAAAAATATAGATTGAAAGTATCACAATGGTATACTACCTACTTTCACAACTTTAGCTCATTAACTCTGCAGCCCTTAACTTTGTAAAATTCTGTTTGTACAGATAACGTGGCGGGGAGAAATCAAGGAAGAGTTTGAGAAGATGAAAAACAAAAGCAGCTCTCACATACAGAATCTACATCAACTGCATCATCTCGACGAGGAACTGATTAGGAGGCGAAAAGAGGAACTGAGGTATGTATTGATCATTTTGTTAGCATACGACGGTTTTGAGTCGCACGTCAGAAGACGAAAACAAAATGGTAACCCAGAGTTCAAAAAATTTCATTCCCGTCGGAATGAAAAAAAACAAGTATATTATTTTTTATAAATTTCTTGTGGAATCGAGATGCACTTTTTTCCTTTCAAAAGGTTTCGTATCAGTATTTTTTATGTATGTTCGTTTTCATCGTGATACGCCCATGTGTTTCTGAACTTCAATCTAACTTCTTGCTTTGATCAGGCAGACATTGTGATTTAGTGGTTAGGTCTACAGTTTCCAGGGTGATCCCAATATGAAGCCATAAAAATTATTATATAAATTATTATCTCTCTCATGTAGTGCGTGCGTTGTGATTGGTCAGTTCAGCGTTCCGTATTCTCAAGTCTACTGAGCCGGCTTCATGGCGTGTTCTTGATGAAATTGTCAAGAAATATGACAAATGTCTCACCAATATAATTTTTCGGGCACTGTTCTTGGATTGCTTTTTGATTTTTCCAGGCATGCGCGTGACATAAGGGTTCACTACGAGCGAAAGCTGGAAAGAGCCAATAGTTTGTACCAAGAGCTGAACGAATGTATGCAACACTTGGAAGCCAGAGAGAGGGAACTTTTCAGGTGAGCCAAACGGAGGCTTACACTAATAATAATACTACTACTAATAATGATACTAATAACAACAATTTATTATTATTATTATTATATATAATAACGACTTTATTTGCATAATAAAAATATTTACAAAAATTAAAATATCTCTAAAAGGTAAGAACTATAAATTTACGACGGGACCTCAGAGAGTTGGATCTAGAATAAATTTACGAGCAATAATAACAACAATACTACTACTACTACTACTACTACTACTACTACTACTACTACTAGTAATAATAATAATAATAATAATAATAATAATAATAATAATAATAATAATAATAATAATAATAATAATAATAATAAAACAAAATTAACTAAACAGTAAGTGACCCAAGTTTTAAGCCTTGATTTAAAAAAGACACTTGTTTATTTTAACTGGAATTTTCCTATTTAATGGTACGCCATTACTAACTTTAAAATCCTGAGAGAGCTAGATCGAGGAGAAGATGACGTCAAAGACTCAATAGTTTAAGAATACAATGCGTGTTTACGCGGCTGAATTATTATGCAGCACGGGAGTTTCGGGCTTTCAGACTTTTAAACTCGAGTTTTGCATATGAAATAAGCTGCGTTTACACGCTGAAATTTTGCAAGTGAGTAAATGACGTCAATATCCCCTAGATCCAACTCTCTGAGGTCCCGTCGGCCAGTTTGGAACGTGAGTAATGGCGGACTGTGAAGTCAAAAACTTACGCTGAAAGTAAACAACCTTTGGATAAAAATCAAAGCTCAAAAGTTTGCTAGTCAAGTGTTAAGCAATCACACATTTAAAATCTGACGGAAAAGGGAAGTAATTTTGTGATCATAGTATCACTTTAAGCATTGGAAGATAACGGTATGCGAGGGAACTTTGATTTAAGTTTACATCAGTGAAGGAAAAAGGCTTCCCAATAGGTGGTTGGATTCCCCAAGGAAAGTGTGTCACCAGATTTCTCGCTGCGTCGAGAACTTGAGTCCACACTCGAATTTGAAAAAGAAAAGAATGTAGAATTTAAGTAAAGTGACGACTCCAATTTGCATACGTCTTTCAAGCGAGATCTAACCCCTTGTCGAATTTCTGCGAGGTGCTTAACGACCTGCCAGTTTATCCCATAAGGGAGTGATTTCGCTACAGCTAAGGACAGACGAGGCGACGTGAAAAAAAAAAACATTGATTTTTATGCTTTGCTTTTCCTTTGCCTCAGGCGAGAACGTCAACTCAAAGATGCGAATAGCAAAAAGCGGCTACTAAAACCGGAGCTAAAGGCTCGCACTGCAGTTGTTGGTAAAGTGTTGAAAAATCAGGCATATTCTACAAAACAGACGTTTTCCAGCTGGTGAGTGGGTGTACCAAACAAAAAAATCAAATTCTCTTTGAAGGGTAAAAAGGCGAAACGTACGTTAATCACTGACTTCAGTCAGTGTCTTGCTTTTGCATTTTCTGATTGGCCAAATGCTCTCACGTCAGTTTTCGAACCAATAGGATGAAAGACCAAACCAATGGCGACCTGTTTGGACGTTTTTAATTTCCCGCGCTTAAGTGCTGGCTGCATGTTTAATTTATCGAGTTCTGATTGGTTGATTTCGTATTCTGCCTCTGTTACACTCAGGTCAAAGTGAGTTCTTTAGTTTACGTTTAGAGAGTATAAATTTTCGATTGTCATTTTAAGGCGCAATTGGCTGGAATAAATACTATTTTTTAAACAGGTTTCCATCTAACCTCATTTTTCTTTTTTGTCCTTTTCGGGATAAATCTCCTTGCTTTCTTTGTAGACTTCCAAAATAGCTTCGAAGACGCTAGTTAGAGGCATAGATCTATATCTGATATGACGTTACAAACTGCGCATGCTCTGCGACAATGAAATACTAAGAAAACAGCAATGCGTTACATTAGCTCCGTCATCTGATTTTGTGAGCTTTGCATAAATTAAGCGGTCCCTTCAAACGCGGAATTGACTGAGAAGAAAAAAGGCAAAATATGTTAAGGTGCTGAGATTTAACTTTCGCGGAACAAAATATTTGGTGAGGGAAAGCTGTTATGCTGTCTTTGTATCTGTTTGTTTTATTTCAGTCCTAACACCTCAAGCAGTTCCGGTAGCCCCACAGAGCGTTGTAGCTCGCCTTTCGGTATTGACAGCGAAGAGCAATATCCACAAAACTACATGAGAAAAATGAAACGGAGTCGGAGCTTTCTCAGCAAATCAAAGCGCCGAAAATCTCCAGGGACACCCAAAGCAGGCCCTCAGATGGCACACGAATATAAGGACCTCACTTCCGGGCACATTAAACCTTCCCGTTCCTATGACGACCTTAAAGGCGATTCACTGGAGGGCCGTTCATGTGGACACACAGACGAAAAGGCGTCGTATAGTTGTACGGACAGCGAACACGATTTACCTGCGTTTAAGCGTCCCTCGGTAGAACGTCCCTTCACCATGGGGTCCCCTGTTTGCATTCCAGGAAGGAAAGCAAAACGGAGAAAGCGATTGAACTCTAACTCGGAAAGCTCGTCTGAGAGTAAGCATACATATTTACGCGACATTTCATCGGATGAAATGTCCGATCTTGAACCGCAGTTTATTCCAAATTTGGCGAACGACTCGTTGGAGTACACTGACGACGAGCCTTTTAAAAATGTCGCGCTTAAATTCTCTAAATCTTATCCCGAAGAAATAGTGAATTTTAGTCGACAGTAATATTGAAGCTTCGATGGCGCTTTCCCATCGTTAGAGAAACAATTTCGCATATTGCTGACGTTGTTTTGCGTTCGCCCTGTGGTCAACCTTAAAGGCCTTTAAAAAAGTTCATAATCTTCAAGAAGCAGGTTCATCAATCTTTGTTGGCGACGTGAGCTGGGGCCCATTACAAGAAGTGCCATTTGAGGGCCATGTCACGGAATTTTATGGGCCCCTGCACGAAAAAAATTAACCTGGTGTGGCACGTGCAGTTCGTGCATTGGCTTCGAGATGCGTGCATTTTTTTTTAGATAGACAGCCCAAATGCGGCTGTGCGCATGCGTCAGGTACTGGCCAGACCGCAGACCACATTATGGTATTTTTCCAGAGAAGCCTCTTAAATTAATGCGCAATCTTGACGATTAGTCAAGCCAAGCAGCTAATTGATAAAACGAAGGGGCTTTTGTTTTAATTACTTATTCCGGGAATTGTACTCGATTGATGTGTGTTCCGAGTCACGGAGGAGAACATTCATGCATACATTAGTCTTATTACTTTTGTTCTTGTGAGGATAAGGTGTTATTAAAATGTAATTTATTATAAATAATATTTATTTCGCTGCTGGACAGAGCTTTACAAGAAGGTTGAATGCATTTGCCTGTCTGAATAGACGCTAAGGAGAACACACGTGCGTACATCAGTCATGTCACTCTTGTTCTTGTGAGAACAAAGTGTTATTAAAATGTAATTTATTATAAATAATATTTATTTCGCTGCTGGACAGAACTTTACGAGGTTTGATGTATGTCTATCTGAATAGACGTTATGTATAAATGTATTATTTTTAAAAATACTGTATTTATGAACGAAAATAATTAAAATATGTCATAACATGTTGTTTTATCGCTGGGCAGTAACCGTTGGGTACAGGTAAAGCCAGATGGCCCATTAGGCTGGAGCTTATCCCGCTTTCTGTAGCATGAAGTGACTAGGAGTATTTCTACTCCTCCCTGGATGGGATGCTAGTCCATCGCAGGGTTACCCCCGGCATTAAATTCGCCGGTACCCATTTGTACACCTGGGTGGAGAATAGCACCGTGAGAGTAAAGTGTCTTGCCCAAGAACACAACACAATTTCCCCGGCCAGGGCCCGAACCCGGACCACTCGATCCGGAGTCGAGCGCACTAACCATGAGGCCACCTCGCATCCCACTGTCCGTTGGTACAAGCCATGCGTAAAGGCCGTGATTTAACTTCTAATAGCCCTTTTAATTTCACGGTTAGTTTTTCTCATTTGCATTACAATGTAGTCTAACGTGGGTGCGAGGCAATTTCGGGTTAAAACTACAAAATAGCCCGAAATTGCCTCACATACATGCTAGATTACATTATAATGAAAATGAGAAAAACTAACCGTGAAAAGGGCTATTCGCAACCTCTCTAGTACGATTGGCCGCCATTCTTTTAGTCAGCACAGAGAGCCTGCTCCAAAGCCTGCGCAGTTGGATTGGGAGTCCATTTTGTATCGTTGGCAACCGCGATGGTTTCAAATTTCTGAGAAACCGCGGAAGAGCCGAAAGTCCATGATTGGTGCAGTTTCCTTCTTGACAGAAAGAGGCGTCTGTAGCTTCAACGAACAAGAATGGCTAACTTTCAAAGGCGAGTAGCTATGATCAAACATTTGAAGTAGCCACAAACAAAGGAAGAGGAAGCAAAGCGAAAACTATACTTGACATTGCATAATCTTGAAATATATGCCCAAATGCCGAGGTAGTGGAAGTTTCCTTATTGTTTGGCAGGCGGGTTGGGACAAGATACTAATTTCCTCTTGTCGTTATATCAGTGCTGACGCCATTTTGTGGATATCATAGTAACTTGATGACGTAAACTCCCTCGGGAGCCTTGTCCTTTGAGGGACTTATGTCTCTTGAGTCTAAAGCCGTGTTCACATTAGGTCCCGAATATGATCGAATTATAATCGAATTAAATATTGAATGGGTTCACATCAACTAATTACAGCCCTTGATTATGATTGGATTATAATAATTTCAAACAACCTCAAGGGGGTTGTTCGAATTAATTACAGTGCGTAATTGAACAGAATGGCGAACACGTGGTGGTATGTGAGCAGACGAAACTTCTAATCGCTATTTGGTGTCTTCTTCTATTTTCGGAAGCTATCCTTGGTTCTCTTCTCGCCTCAAGCATGGTGAATGATAATCGTGGCAGCCACGCGGTACGGCGCCATTTTGTCTCACACTTCGAGGTCACCCTGCCTATTGTATTGGAATTTTCGCAGATGTGAACAGAACCACAATTGAATAAAATTGAATGGAGTATGATAGCCTGAATCATACTTCAGTTGGTCACAATCAACGTTGAGTGTGAACACGGCTTTAGACAAAGTCACCCTCGGAGTTTTGGTTCAAAATGGGTTGTGTGATTAGTGAGCCGTTTCAATTTTGGCCGTGAAGGCTTTAAAAATTGGCGATGGCGTTACGTTACTCGCTGGAGAGAAGCTTCCTTAAATATGGTGTTTAATTAAACGACGCTAATCTTTACGTGTGGTAGGCGCGCGTTCGATCCTTGTTTGGCAAAATCTGTTTTTCCTGCTTATAAATGTTCAGACGTCTGAACCCTCTTCATCCATGGCCGAGCGCCTGCTTTTCTCAGGCTTCTCGCGTCTTTTTTCGTCCTTATTGGACAGAAAGTGATAAGGCTGATGATAATCGGAAAACAGCATCGCCTTCTCTTTCATCAGTAGCTTGTCATCTTCTTCTTCGTCTTGGCGTCCTTCTTGAGCTCGCCTTGTTTTTTCCTGAAGAATAGAAAAGCTAGAGCGGTTTTCAACTGAGTGTCGAAAGAAATTGGCGAATTGCTTTCGTTTTGCATTACGTCACTCAGTGATTGGTTCAAAGTTCTCGCGCCATTTTTTCAACCAATCAGAAGTGAAACCAAAACCAATCGTGGCTTGCGCGTAAACATTTTCCCGCGCTTTGTGTCGGCTACGTGTGTAATTACTTCGAATTTTGATTGGTTTGGTAGATTGTCTCCGCTCTTTTTATTGGCCAAAGTAATTATTTTGGTTTTGGTTTTACGATACTCGGTTGAAACTCGCTCTATTTGAACTGCGAAGAGATTTACCATCTCATATCCAACGCGCGCTTAAGGAATAATTGTTAACCATTAATCTCCGAGCATTTTGCAACTCCACTAGGCCATTTTACAGTTGTTTGCTCAGTGACCTAGCCTATGAATGGCCGCGAGGCTGCCAGTGACCTTGTATTGATACATACCTCACTGCTTTTATCATGTAAATTGTGCTGTTGTAATTCTAATTAGTCTACAATAACATTAGTGAGAAAAGCACAAAGGTTTGTATCAAAACAGGGTCACTGGCAGCCTCGTTTCCATTCTTAGGCCAGGTAACCTAGCTACAACTATAAAATGGTCTCTTTATAATTTAGCAAATAGGTGTTAAATATTCATATTCATTGTCTCAGAAATGCCTCTCATTTGTAGTGCCGACGAAGAACGTAGCTTGAAAATCGAAATTTGTGCCGTGATGAAAAACCTGATAATGAGTAAAAATGTTTTATAAATAAATACTTGTTTGATTTTTGGCTTAAATATTTTGTCCATATTTTAGCTTACAGACAGTATCCTTTAGATCTTTGTTGGGTGTAAGTTTTACCGTTTGTTTAAAATGTTTTCAAAAAAAAACCAGCGTTAGGTAATTAATTCAGTTTTATTTGATACCTCTTTATCTTGAGCCATTTTCCGTCTTCTGGCGGCTATCATCTCGTCGAATTGACTCGAATGACTCGAACCTGGGCTGGAAGCTCCGTCACTCTATCGAAAGCATTAAAACAAGATGGCGTTGATGAACCCAATAAGTTAAAGCCTTAATCAGACTTTCGCCTAATCACAGACTATCCGAAGAAACAGTAAAGACTATTTTCCAATACCCATAACGCATTACTTTTTGGGCGGTTCTTTACATAAAAACAATACAAGTTAATTACTCTTGTGACTGTATCACGCTTCGGTGAACCGGATATTCATTGTTTTAATGCAAATAACCCCCCCCCCCCCCCCCACCTCCCCAAAGAAAACTGTATTATCGGATTTGCGAGAATAGCGAATTAAACCCTTCCAAAGTTCCCGAACATTCGCCCCCAAGGATAACGCCCCAGACCATTCCGATGACAGGCTGGAACTAGCCAAATCATTCACGGGAAGGAATTCAGACGGGGAAGTCAGATGGGGAATTGAAAGATCCCAGGAACGAACTTGTCCAAATCAAATTGTCCTATACGTCCTGCAGGTTCTCCGTCAGTGTTTAGTTGCCTTGGCAACTGGCACCCTCTAATAAACGAAAAGAAAACAGTTTTCTTCTGCTAATTTTTTTATCCGAGCACAAACAGAGTATAGGATCAATGATGTCTGATCCCTTTTCATTTTGATTTTTTTGTCTTCCCGTCGCATTTTTCTATAAAATAAAGAGGACCAACCTTGCTGCTGCTTGATCTAGATGCTTTAGCTGTAGGGCGAGAAAAGGATCTGGATCTTCTCAAACCTATTTAAAACATAAAAAAAAGTTTGAATGAAGAAGCGAAACGAAATATCTGTTCTCGGAATTAAATATTTTTATAACCTCTGGCATTCAAATAATAGTGGACGTTTAATAGACTACTTCGTCGATACAGCGCCTATTTTGAATTATATTGTTCCAGTAGTTAGTATGGGATGCCCAAGGGCCAAATACAAATACATATTAATTTGTCCCCTGAGCATCCCATAATATCTTTTTATCATCGATAAAAATCAAAATGGCTGCCGACGAATCGTCAAAGTAGTTCATTTTATCCTTGGACAGGTGTTTCCGTTCAAGTTTTTGAGCAAATCTTCCAAAACTTATGTGCTTTGGCACAGGAGCTGCGTTTAAACAATGCTCCGTATTTAGTCGCTCGAGGAAGAAAAGTATTTTTGCCTTTTAATGGATTAAATAAATCATATTTACCATACCTCTAGACCGTGGCCGAGATGAAGCGGACTCATCTTCGTTTCTTCTTTTCTTTCTGGAAAAGGAATCAATAAAAACAATTGAAGGACCATAAATCCAAGCTGCTGGAACAAGGATTACTGAGATCGTTTTTTTTTTTTTATGTATGGCCCCGCATGAGTAAATAACAACTTAAAGTGAAGGTGTGCGAAATTGGAAGCGAGGTGAACTTCCGAAGAGGATGTCGTGCAGAGTCGGAGGGCGAGGGAATCACGGAAATTTCGTCGTGTCATATGAGTTAAGAAAAGTAAATTGGACACCGAGGAAACTGATGTTTTGCACCTTGGCGGCGAAGACGGGAGAACCAAAAACCGTGCCCCCAACCTCTTTATGGTGAGTGCCATTGTAAGGTGGGTGGCGTCGAGACGCAGAGACAACAGATTTATCGGATATGGGCTCCTCTGATGTGAAGCAAACGGCTCTGGTTTCTTAATGATGTGGTTTAACTTGATTTCATTCGATTTGGTGTACAGTCTCCCTGATTAGCATATCAGTGTCCTCTGCTTTTAAGTACTTTTTGTTAATAAAGTTCATATTTTCTGATGCGCATTTAGGAATTGATTGTTACATACGGCATATTACCTCCAATAGAAGAGCAGGATTATCAAGAGTAAGATCACCAGCAAAACAGCAAGTATTGCAAAGAGTATGCCTGTCCAACTGCGGCCATTACTTGTTCCAGGAGAAGGCACAGCAGTTGAAGGGTGTGGCATGGACCCGACGCCCTGAAACGGAAACATTCAGTTGGATCTTAAGTACACACGAGTATATTTGCACCAACTATTAAAACACACCGTTAATAATTCAGAGGTGTCATGAGGAAGGCTCGCTCCTCAAAGCCCTGAAACTTGCCTTGTCTTGCCACGCAGAACGAAATTTAAGAAGGCAGTTTAGATGATAAATGAAGTTTGGCTTACCGAAACTCTATTGAAAAACTGCTGTAAAAACTGTTGAACTTACCTTAGCCTTACTGGTGTCAGCAAGTACAGCAAAGTCTGTCATGTGATTACATTCGCAGATGGTATGGGAAGCATTTGAACCAATCATCTTGCAGCCTTTTGAGGACCACTCGCCGCCTTTACTACCTGGACTGAAACAAAGACGAACACCATACAGAAGTATGACCGTGCTGTCACACTTATTTATTATATCTCTCAGATAGAACGCGCGCTGTAATTGGCTAAATTAGCGGGCCGTATTCTACAGACAGTAAGGCCTGCTGTACAGCCCGCTAAATTTAAAATTTTGACAAAACATCATCTAGCGAGTTTTTCATGTCATTTCTGTTGCATAAACTTGTACTGAAAACTGTTTGAATCTTGCAAGCAACTATTTCAAACTTAACAGCCACGAAGATTTAGTTTTTGGGATTTTGGCACGGCATTCTTTGTGGCAGTTGAACCTTCCGCTTCTCTTTGACTAGTTTCCTTGCCCGCGCGCCGGTTAATCTCAGAGATATAATAAATATCTTACTAACCTCGTTTTCTCGGTCCGTACTGTAAGTTACGGATCCTCGTTTTTTTCCCGTTGATTTATGGCCCGCGCGCTTCGCGCTTGGGCCATAAATCAACGGGAAAAAACTCGGTCCGTAACTTACAGTACGGACCTCGAACTCGGTTAGTAAGAGGTATATATAAAGTTAAAATGAGATAATTCTTAAAGTGCTCCTATGATCAAAAAAAAACTTCCTATTTTTTTTGCTTTTGTTTGTTTGCTTAACACCTGACTGGCAAAATTGTGAGCTTTGACTTTTATCCGAAGGCTGTTCACTTTGAGTGTAAGTTTTGGATTTCAAGTTCCGTCATCACTCACCTTCAAAACTGACCGATCGGACTTCAGAAGGTTGGATCTGAGGAAAAGTGACGTCATATACTCACTGGCTTAAGATTTCAGAGTGTAACTGCAGCTTCTTATATATGCAAAACACGAGTTTAAATGTACGAAAGCTCGAAACTCCCGTGGTGCATATTAATTCAGCCGCGTACACAGGCATTGCATTCTTAAACTAGTGAGTCTGACGTCATTTTCTCCTCGACCCAGCTCTCTCAAGATTTTAAAGTTAGTAATGGCGGACCATTAAATAGGAAAATTCCACTTAAAATAAACAGGTGTCTTTTTTAAAGGAAGGCTCAAACATTTTAAAGGCAACTTCAAGAGTCCCATAGGTCAAACTCTTATTTACAGATTAAGTCTAAGCGCCCATTTTACTGATTAGGTCCAAACTCTTGCTTCCCTCATTAGCACAAAACTAATTTAGAATGGTTAGCTTTAGAGTTATGGTTAGTGTGTATACCCATGAGACCCTTTAAACTCAAGTTATCTTGTATACTCAAAAAGTCATTTCCGAGTTCATGTCTGCCTCCTCTTCAAAGCTAGTCTAAGTGCGAGGTTTTTGTTATGAAATTAGTATGTAATGTAGAAGTAATTACCTGTTCTTCTTTATGTAACAATATTTTCTCTTGCTCTATGACCCATTAAGTGTTCATAAAGAAAGCTTACCTTGTCTTTGGAGTCCATGCTACGCATTGCTGGTCAAACTTGGTCAAACTCGACTAAAATTATGAGGAAAAACAAATGTATATGTAACTTATCTGGGCTGCAGATTTGGGACCAAAAAGAAAGCAGCTTTTTCTTTGTCAGTGGAGTCGGCCGCCACAATTACAGTAGCCTGCGAGGCAAGCGAACTCGTGTAAAAGAGTTATTTATGAACGATTTCTCTACTGCCAACTTCCATCGTGCTAAAAGCATATTTTCCTCAGCAATGTTTTCGGTATGCAAATTCAGACGTGTCGCATACTCCGCACATATTCAATTTCACATAGACAACGGTTCATAAAGCTTTTTTTTTTTCATCAAAATTTGAATGCAGATACTTGTGATTCTTACTTACGTTTAAGACTGACATGACGAGTTTCACAGGAGGGTTAAGCTCACCCTTCAAGGCTGGGTTCACTGTGCTCGATAACACAGCACTGTTCAGGACCACACCACTGGGAAAGCAAACAATGGAAAGAAACTTGAGCCGATAGGCTTAACATAAGAAAAGGAAGAGCGTCGTTGCTCAAACATTTATTTGTCGCTCTTTCTATGGAACGCACAACTCCGAAATTGGCCGCTTTCGTCGTTCATTGTCTTCTCTAGAGAAACGTATTCCGGCATTTTTGAGAAAGCGATGAATAAGGAGGACAACGGCACCGCCGACGACAACATCACTCCA
>OX421458.1:10186243-10196243 GCA_949126865.1 Montipora capitata | reverse complement strand
TTGCCGAGGATACCCTCGGGCCCAGGCGTTTGGGTAAACAGCTCGATGACCCTGCCAGGCTTGGTTGCCTGGAAATCTGTAGGGGTAGGATCTGTAAGGATAAGGACGAAGTCGTCGATTCGGAACCTGATTCGGAGTTCGATAAACGTTACGAATCGGTGATATATTCAATGTTCTTCCAATTTGACTCGGTCCAGCCATAGCTCTACTCGATGAAGCACCATTCTGGATTCGAGACCTCGGATTAAATTCGGTTATGCCCCACGCTTTTGGTCTCTGCAAGGGCGGCGCTTGAGTGGGTACCCTGTTGCTATCTTGAAGGGGAACGCTCGATTCCGTAACAGGCATACCAACTTGCGATGCAGCCTGGGCTCTTGGAGTTGGTAAAACATGACCATCCGTTATCGGATGATTCAAATTAGTGATTCTCAAAGCATTCGTGATGTTTAATGCCGTTTTCTTTGTTTTTGAATCCGAAAACCAAACGGGACTATGATCCTCGACCTTTTGCGTCGTACCCGTGGGAATAGTTTCCGGGCTTGCCCTGGGAATTTCCGTAACCGGAAGAAAATTATCTTTCTCTTTCTTGCCCAGTTTGGAGAGTTTTTTCGCAAGGGTAGAATTGCCACGTGGCCTTGAACCTTTGCTGCTCTTCTTTGCCGCTCGGATATTCTTATGTTGATCCGCAAGCGAAGGAATCATCTCCTTGTCTCGATAGGTATCACTGAAAACCAGTTTCTCAAGACGAGTTAAGATCTGCGTTGCTGTTACTTTGGCAAACGGAAGTTTTTTCGCTGCTCTGTCGGCGAGATCTTTGCTCTGTGAAATGAAGGAGCGCAAGACGCCATGTTTAAGTCGTTTCAATAACTGACAAGTGACGAAAGCTATTTCATGATTCATTTCATTAGTTTTGCATTACTTCGCTCAATGATTGGCTTGCAAATGTCACCCCCTATTCTTAGCCAATCAGATACAAAAGCAAAATAACACGTGATTTTCTCGTGCACGTTTTCCCGCGCTTCAACCCGACTGCATTCATATTGTGTTTCTGCTATGATTGGCCAAAATTCCTTACTTTGTCTCTTGTCTTACGTCACCCAAATCAAAATCGCTTCAAAACCAGAATAGCAATAGTTTCCGACGGAAAAAAAAACCGTCGTCTTACCTCTTGGTGAAGTATTTGATACGCATGGGAGACGCATTCACTGAAGTTTGGATCCTGCCAAGTTGCATTTTTAGTTTCATTTCCAGCACAAAATCTGCTGGACTTCCCTGTCAAAATAAACATGAACCATTATAGTTCACCTTTACTCCATCAAGGACCCACCCACCTGTTTTATTTTGTTCTCTGACAATGTAAATAGGATTGGCAAAGGGATTTGTATTCCATCCATGTGTTACGAATTTTCTCTTTTGGACAATTTTTCAATTGTTGGATCTTTACTGTGCTTCGAGAGAGGTCAAGTGTACGGACAATATCGTTATAGGGCACCAATTAGAAAGCTAGAATGCACTATCTATTCTGTATTTATTCATTAAAGAAACCTCTGCTACACTGTCCACGAAGAGGAACTAATTTGATTTTCCTGCGCGTGTTTTCGAAAACTATGTAGCAAGCCCCACTTTAAACTAACAGCACGGGACTGGCCGATTATATTACGAAGACTAATCGATTTGTGCGGCCCCTTATCGAAGGTTTAATAGTTCTAGGAAAAAATCCTCTACTGCCCCGTCTCTCCTAGCCTGCGAACGCAGACGCATTTCCGGCGGAAATACGTCTGCGTCCGCAGGCTACGTCTCTCCTCGTAAAGGCTTTTTCTTGGTTTTCACATGACGTCATGGCCGTCATGTTGGTGTCCCCCGACAAAGAAACGGCGGCCATGTTGGTACCCCGACCCAATCCTCCGGTAATGGAACGCTATTAATATGCCAAGGTTTTCTTTCGTTTTCTTTGAAAAAACATGGCTTCTTGATCACGTGAGTGAAAACCAAGAATAAGCTTTTTCCCATCCTCTTATTTTCGAATCTACGTTAATTGGTGTTTTAATTTTGTATTATTACAAAAAAAAATAGTAATTGGAAGAATACCTTGCGCCTTTCTGGGGCATATTCGACTATCTGTTGTGTTGAACATTGCCAGCTTCCAATTGATATCGTAATCATGCTCCGGACCGCACACCAAATTTGAACCTTTAGAAAATAACAGAGTATAATTTTGATACGGATTCGAAACCGCACGTTCCAAATTAAACATTTCCTAGTGCCATTAACAAGGAACATATGCTACGTTTTGCAATATTTGAGAGAGGCTTAACCTTGTCACACAAGATGTCACATAAGATGAAAATTTCTGGAATTGCTTACACATTCCGTTTATTATTGCGAAAGAAAAGCGTCACAATTGTGGCCAAATAACCCCACACTGGTTATCATCAAATAATGTCCCGTCAATCTCTTTAGCAAACTAATGCGACGTCATGCAGAGCTCCGAGTTCCGGATCAGTAGTTTAACCGGGAGTCGAGATAAAACACAAATGTATAGAGAACAGTCGAGAGCATGTCCACTAAAGGGCTTATTAACCTACTTGGCTTACCAAACTGCAAGTCTAACAAGTTATGTTCTTTCAAGCAATGACACCGAGTAACGACGTCTCACTGGTTCCGAAGCAGAAACTCTGCGAATTATTTCTTCCACAAGGCATCAAATTTTAGCATTAGTGGTTGCCGGTGGTTAAAAAAATCGACTTTACTGCATGCCTATGCGCATATTTCGAAGCTGGCAAGAGGTCGTTACTCTCAGTGCTAACCAAAGCGTGCGCTTTTTTTTCAGAACGACTTACCGCTGGACGTTACAAAGCGAAAGCCAGCTTCGCTTAATTTAAAACTAATTGGGATACCATCGATGGAAGATTTCAACAGACCAGCTTTAACTGTAGCTATCAGTGGCTTCAGCACATCTGATACCAGCGTTTTTGGTTTTGCTGTTAATTTTAGTTCCGCAACTACTGGGCTAGGCCTGGTTAAGACAAAAAAAATATGACTAAAAAGTGACGAAAAAAAGAAAAAAGCTGCACTTAAGTTTGGTTTCCACAAGGACATCAACATAGGCTCAGATAAAATGATGCTCATCTTTCTTAAGTAAGCACGGGGAAGGTAACGTGCGCAAGCGCAGAAGACCATTTTACAGTTGTGACTCGGTGACCTGGCTTATAAATGAAGGCGACGCTGCCGCTGACCGTGTGTTTAGGGGATGACGTCCACCAAAACCTCACTCGACATTTCCCTATGGCGTGTTTTACATAATGTATATTAACGATGAAATGATATATGAATTGGATCATATATGAACTGCGGATATGAAATCAAGTGAAGCTGTGATCTTCGCAGTTATGAACGCAATTTTTGCGATTGCGTAAAGAAGCTTGAAAAATTCAGGACTTCAAGAGGGTTTGAACCCGTGACCTCGCGATACCGGTGCGACGCTCTAACCAACTGAGCTATGAAGCCACTGACGTTGGGAGCAGGTCACTTGTGGGTTCCAATGTTCCCATGAACATTGGACGTGGGTTCCAATGCCATCGATCTTCCATCGATGAACGTGGGTTCCAATGAACCCACAAATGACCAGTTCCCAACGTCAGTGGCTTCATAGCTCAGTTGGTTAGAACGTCGCACCGGTATCGCGAGGTCACGAGTTCAAACCCCGTTTGAGTCCTGAAATTTTCAGGCTTCTTTACGCAATTCCAAAAATTGCGTTCATAACTGCGAAGATCACAGCTTCACTTGATAATGTATATTTCCAACCATTACTGGACTGGTACACGAAAGGAAAATCTTGGATATCAGATACAAATCTGAGAAAATTGATATTCGCTTCAGAAAGTAACATTACAACTTTTAGGTATTTGGGCGCAAATAAGGAGTATTTTGTTCTAAACTCAGCTTTAAAAGAAGATTAGCCATTTGGTGATTGCGTCGATTTTTTTCGTTAAAATTGTTGCAAAATTTGAAGCTTGCCTCGTTAGTCGAGTGGATAGACCGTAGAGTAAGAAACTTTCCGGTAGTAGTCTTCGATCTGGATCTTTTCTGTATCTAATCCGTATTTCCGCTGCACATAAAGCAGCCGCTTTATTAGGTTTGTCTCAGCTTATGTTTCACTTTCTTTACACTTATTGTGCTTTTATTCCTGATGAGGTTATTTTTTGCCAACTTGTGTCATTGTGGAATTAAGCTACGATAGTCTTAAAATGAAAGGTTATTTTAATTAAAACATGTCCCACCTAAAGGAAATCACTTCTGGTTGCAATGAAGGAGCGTTCATAAATACCGTGCCAATCTGAGGAGAAAAAAAATCCAATGTCATAGTTATGTCAATAAGAAACAACTTATTGCGACCAAAAAACATGACAAAAGCTAGGAGTCCAATTTTACTGCAATTTTACTGTATTTGTGGCACGGCGTTTTTACAGACCGAGTTACTTTTAGGTTGATTTCCCCTCGAAACCAGACCTTTCCAGTCAATGAAAAGTCTTGTATGAGGAATTATTACCCATGCGATTGATAATGGTCACCTGTCCAAGCCAAATCTTATTTAATAACTCGTCTAAAAATAGCTTCATCAGCGAAAATGCCGTTACATAGAGTGACCTAGTATTGGAGTTGTAAGCTCCTGGTTATGGGCTCTTGCAAAATCTTATTAAATTCTTAAATGAAGCAATACCCACTCGGTTAACTCCCGTTAATTAAAACCAGAAAAAGGACCTTTTCAATTTTACTGTCGACAAACTGAGTGAGTCGACGCATTTCCACTGGTCTCATTCCGCTGTCAATAATCCAGTAACCTAAGAGACAAGCTGGACTACCGATATTTTCCATACTTTTTAAAGTATTTTAATGGAAGTACTTGTGATAACAGATTGAAATCAGTGCTTCGACCTTAATACTGTAGATCGAAGCTCAGCTGAGAAGTGCTATCTTATCAGGAGGTTTTTCTTCCGGTCAGCGGAAACGCTATGCTAAAGGAAAAGGTGACCTTTTTAGACTCTTCCTAAAAAATTTTCTAAATGTCAAGTCTGTCTTATGAAACAAAATTTCACACAAAAATTTGCTTTCATGGAGAGGCAATTGACGTAGCCGGTGTCGTAAACATTTTTTAGGTGAATTCGCTGTACGCAAGAGCTTTCTAAAAGGAAAGGAAATTTATTTAAGTGTCTAATCTTCTAGCGCCGTAGAGCACTAATCGGGGACACTGTAAATTGAAATTAACAAGTTAACGCAAATCAAATCAAATTTTGGTTTTTGAGGAGAGGGGAAAACCGGAGTACCCGGAGAAAAACCTCTCAGTGCAGAGTAGAGAACCAACAAACTAAACCCACATATGACACCGAGTCTGGGAATCGAACCTTGGCCACACTGGTGAGAGGCGAGTGCTCTCACCACTGCGCCATCCCTTCACCCCATATAGCTACTTACCGCCACTTGGAGTTTCTCCGCCAGGTTAAGAAATTCTAGAGATTCGATGTCTCTTAGACTGTCTGTAAACACTCTGTCAGTGATTGTTAAAAACACGGTGAATTCTTTATCTGCGTGAAAAAAGCAATCGTTATTCATAGATAGTGTGCGAGCAAAATAAAAATGTTAAATTGATTTCTTTCTTGTGGAAGCACACTTTGCTACATAGTAAGCAGTTGAAATAGTTTGCAAATACAGGTCAATCTTGTGGCCAAATTTTTCGTGCAATTTTTTTCTAGTAGAAATCTCATTTAAACACTTACCAGAGCTCCCTTTGGTTCCAGGAATATCTTGCCTCTCTGTGGATAGAAACGCAAACAGAATCTCGTGAGAATGACATATCTAGCGGTCGGCGTTTGCAGCAAAGTCTCACACAAATCCAATATCTAAGAGCGGTTTCAATAAAGAATCTAAAATTATTTGACGATTCGTTTGGTTTAATAACGTTATTTTGCTTGGCTATTGGTGAATTCGAACCTGTAAAACCCGATGAATGCGATTTGCTCGCTCGCGTTTTCCCGCCATTAACGCCGGTTGCAATTATTTCTCGCGTTGTGATTGGCTCATTTGATGAACTCCTACGGTTGTGATTGGCTAAAATAATTAATATGGTATTGATCTAATGTCACTTTCTTGAAAAACTGATCATTTATCTGAACATATAAATGAATGAAATCAATATCATTTAGTAAAATTTATCGTAAACTTTTTGTCGTAGAATTGAGGTGCGTAGCAACTTTCCTTTGGCATGATAAAATTATCTTTTTAATGAAGAAAAGAATGCTTTGTCAAAGGCTTTCTCACTCAGATTTATGACAATGGGTAAAGTTGCCTGATGATACAAGCCAAAGAATTTTGCTCTTGATTGTAAGTTACCCAAAAGCAATAATGCCCTCTTGCGATTTGCTAAATAAGTATATCGACCAATGGCAATAAAAAGCAACTCAACTCACTGTCGTTCCCTAACTGTTGAGGTTTTCTTGTTAGGAGAGTAAGCTGTGAATGAATTCTTCCAGGGCTCTTTTTCACAGTTATGCACTTGTCATAACAAGCCACCGAGTAGCAGTGATCCCCTAGAAGCCACGCAACTTGACATTTCGGATTTCCACAGCATTTCTGAATACAAGAGCGCATGTCCCTTGCGCCCGCCAAGATTTGAAATCTTCCCGCCTTTTTGCCTCCCTTCAGACTCACGTCACGGAAAATAGCACCATGCGGACAGAAGCTTCTGCTTGACGACGAGGTCTTCTTGACCCTCGTTTTCGATCGGTCTGCAGAAGATTGACGAACCACAAAGGCGACTTTTGATTCCAGTGGAGACCCATGCGCTGGAATAGTCTTGCAAAGTTCGGGCTTATAACAATGCAATGTGTAGCAGTGATTATTCAATAACAACGAAACATCGCACGATTTTTGCGCGCAGCAATGTTTCACACAAGCGTTCATGTCGGACACTTCACCGTAGTCAGAGAAATCTCCGGATTTTAGCCCTGAGCGGAATGTCACTTTGTGAAGAATTTTCGCCGCACTACAAGTGTCCGAAGTCTTTGTTGTTAAATCTGAATAAACGTTTGGTGGCATTTTTGAAATAAACTGACGAGTAGCAACCTTCGTAGGAAAGGAATTTTGGGATTCGAAATCAATGCCTCTGTCTTCGTTCTGATACGTAGTTAGCGAGTGACTTTCGTAATTGTTGTCAAGTTCGTTAAAACGTATGTCTTCGCCCTTGTCCTTTCCTGTGTTATCTTCTTCAGTAATAGTCCGGTAAGTTTGGTTGCTTGTGCCTTCCTTAATTTTCCTTGAAACTAAGGTCACTGCAACCTGATGTCGGGAGAAATTCTTCTTTCTCAGCCGACACAGTTCTTCACTATGACATTTGACGTTATAACAAATATCGTCCACTGAAAATGCCAGGTCACATCCGGGATAATAACAACACAGCTGGCCACAATGATTGACGTTTTTGACTCGACCCAGTTTCCAAAACGAACCTGAAGCGGTGCCAGCGGACAAAGTTACATTGAAGACTGGAAGCTTTGGCTGACAGGTTTGCGCCTTTAAAGAGGCACTTTCTAGAAAATAACAGTGAGGATTTCGTTATTCCTTTAAAAACCCGAACCCTTAATAGTGAAAATCCTTTTATGCAGGATCGCATGACCAGTAGCGAACAACAACCCTATATTCCTGTCGCGGCGTTTTCACAAACCGATTTCTTTTTAGACTGAATTTCCCGCGAACGAGACTTCACAAGAAACTAACTTGACGTCATCATAGCATCACCGAACCGGAAGGAGGGAGGGGGGAGGGGGTGGAGGAGCTACTTGGGTCAATTATCGCTGGGTATGTGTCGCTGGCCTCTCAGAACCCCTACTCCTTTATAATCTATTTTACGGTCAATTATTGCTGGTTTTCACTCACGTGATCAACAGCCATGTTTTTCAACGAAAACAAAAGGAAGCGTTTGCATAATAATAGAGTTAAATTCCAGGAGGATTTGGTCGGGGCACCAACATGGCCGCCTTTTCTTTGTTTTGGGCACCAACATGGCGGTCGTGACGTCATGTGAAAACCGAGAATAGACCCCATCTTTGGGTAAATGTAATTTTAGCGACCCCAATTTAGTCACTTTCTCTTTATGCGTAAACCTCACATAAAGCCCTTTAATTGTAATTTCAAAACGGAATATAATGCGACTAGTAAATATTAAATCAACAGCGCTACAGTTCTTTCTTCAACAACTCTTTTTTACCGCGAATCTCTCCATACTTAAATCCCACTAGCCAGAATTTTCGGAAACCCCAAAATCCCGACAATTTGCGACCCCATTTTAGTAACTGTCGGGAACTCTGTTGAAAATGCATCCCCATTATAGTCAATCCAGTCGCGAAAATACGACCCCATCCAGTGGCACATCCCCATTAGCCCATTAATAGGAAGTACCCCCCCCCCCGGGAAGGGGGTCCGGGAGGGGGGCGCTTACTATTTAAACGGAATTTTCGGTAAGAAATTTTTGACAGATGGTACTGGACATTCCCCACCGAAGAAATGGGAAACGGAATGTGCCGTTCCATTTGTGAGTCCATTTCCGAATGCCTTAAGAGGCTAGGTACAAATAAATGTGGCGGCCAAAGCCCGCCAAGTGAAGTGGTGTAATCCTCGCATCGGAGCCTGGTTCTATTGGCGCAAACAAATGGTACAGGAAATTCCGGTCGTTTTGGTAGAAGTGGAAAAAGAAGACAACCTTCGAAGGTTGTTCTTTTTTTCCGGAACATTTCCGTTGGTGTTAACCTTTCCATTTGTTTTTCCACCGGAACAACGGATTTTTTTCTGACAAATGGTAAGCCCCCCGGAACTGCCTTTTCTTTTTTCTTTGGCGGAAAAAGTCGTCTAAAAGTAGATCGGTCTGCAAAAATGCCTCTTAGTGTGGGAGTTGTTTACTCCAAGCCATGTGCTCTCGTTTTATGACAATGATGAAAATTCACTAGACGTGTGCAGTATTTATAACACTGAATTGTGAAACGCCTTAATAAAGTTTGCGCCCTTTTCAAAACGGCCAGACGGATATGCACAGCGTACTATGATAACTTAACATTCTATTCATCATTCGTTTTGCCGTTTGATTTTCGAAACTGTTCACTGCAAATCAGGGTAAATGTTGTGAAGATACTCTTCCATCGCTAGTCCCTTGGAAAACTCTCTATCGCAATTTGTCACCGTTGTTAAAAAGACGCCCTCTCTCTCTCTTTTTGTGCTCCAGGTGCAAAGGAGAAAAATTGAATTCCCGGAAAGTTCAGTCAAAAGTTTGCCAATCATTTTTTTTTTACGGCAACAAACTATATTTCAGTATTTTTAGAAATTATAAAATACACTCTTTGTATTTGCTTTCTTGATTGTGTCATTCTACAAAGGTTTATCAAAAGCCATGCTGCCTGAAAACTGCTTACTGAGGCACTTGGTTACTGACTCAACAATAGATTCTTTCACAGATGACAACAGCTTTTAGCTTTAAAAAAAACAGATTTTGGCTAGCAAACGCTAAAATAGGCGAAAGGCTATTTAACGACGGACCAGTAAATTTCTGGTCTGTCAAATCTAAGAATTAGATCACGAACCATTTATATTTATAAACGTAGCAATTATCTCTTAGTCAGACCCAGGAAGAACCTACAAAACAAACAAAACAAAATTCTGGAATGCCTTGCGGAGAAACCGAGACATACTCCATCAAGGTTGGGAAGCTTCTCTATTGTTTTAAACCGAAGCACTATCTAGAGTAAGGAAAACAAGGTTTTTAGGCTAGAAATTCATTTTGTTGTTTGGCTTATTTTATTTATTTTTTTTATTACGTGATTTGTAATCAGAGATGTTAGCAGGCAATCAAAATTTCCTTTAAAAGAAAACACGTTATTTTTGCAACAAATCAAAGTTCTCGAAAGCTCCATGGAAATTTCAACTCGTTTCGGATCAAGTAAACCAACTAGAATCGCAC